>OZ038483.1:137434487-137546987 GCA_964036315.1 Acanthosepion esculentum | reverse complement strand
TTATATTTATATTTTTATTTTTATTTCTTATCTTATATATTTATTTATTTTTATTTTGATCGGTGTTTTTATTAACGTAGTAAAAAATTGTTTATATAGCTTATTTAATAGTTTTGTTTTTGTTTAGGAAGATAATTAAAGCTATTTGTTCAATTTTGGGGTTGGTTGTTGGAGTTTGTTCTAACTATTATTTTGGCGGATACAGTTTTTAATTTGTTTATTACTTCATGTATTTATTTGTATTGATTATCTTTATTTATTTTTTCTAACGGCTATATATATATATATATATATATATATATATATATATATATATATATATATATATATCCAGGTGTATCCATTAACATCCATTCTTGTTTAACGTCTGTGCTTCCACTGACTACAAATCAAGGGGTCATGACCCATTTATGGAAAATATTTTTTTAATTTTTGCTTCTTCGCTTAGTTTAAATTTAAAGTAGGTAATATTCGATTGGTTGATCAGAGTAAAGCCCACAAACCTTTTAACCCCCTTTTTAAAGTTCTTTTTCGTAAAAGAGGTTGTATTTTGCTTTGAAATCTAAATAAATCGTCCACTCGCCAGTAATTTACAATCGCCTGATGAGATGCATTTGATAGCATCGAAACACGACTGCAATTGTGTAGCGGTTTTGATATGTTTTCTATGTAATATCCTAATATATATATATATATATATATATATATATATATATATATATATATATATATGTGTGTGTGTGTGTGTGTGTGTGTGTGTGTGTGTGTGTGTGTGTGTATAAAATATTCCCAGATTGAGTGTATCTGTAGAAGAGACAAAATGGATAAAAGTAGACAAGAATAAAAATGTTATTTAACAACTCGTTTCATTGCCTTCAAAAAGTCCCTCAAAAGACGAAACGCATCGGCTAAGTATAATTTTCCTCTTGTCTCTTTTTATTCACACACACACACACACACACACACACACACACACACACACACATATATATATATATATATATATATATAACAGAAATAAAAGTGTGTAGCTTAATATTGCAAGACATGTTAAAAGCAAAGCAACCAGTTTCGCTCCCTTCTTCGGGCCTCTACGGGAGATTTAACTTAAATTAAAAACAACAGAAAATGTGTAATAAGAAGGAGAAGGGTGGAAAATGAACACAAGGAGCTTGAGACAAATGACAGCGAGCCCCAACAAACACACACACACACATATATCTATATATATATATATATATATATATATATATATATATATATATATATATATATATAACGAGAGAGAAAAATAGGCGAGGATAAATTTAGACTTATTTAGAGAGATATATGCAAAGTATGGAACATTTATAGATAGAACCGTCCTCACGTCCATCCGTCTGTTGCTCTAACGATAGCGATGCAACTCAACTTTTGGACTCTTTTCATCGTAGATTTTGATCTTTTCGGTATGTTTATGCTTTGTGTGCAAATGAATGTCAAAATGGCGGCTTAAGAAGGCAAAACTAGAAACTGAAAAACAGACACACAGACACACACACACACACACATACACACACAGATACATTCACACAGATACATGCAGATCAAAAGCATAGAATCCTAGTTACAAAGTCAGTAACCAAAAATGGATGAAAAGCGAAAAACTATTTAGCAGCGGAAATTACAATCTGTTTGTATTTGAACGGGAACATTGGGCGTGTATGTATTTCTGAATTCCGTTTACGTGGAGAAGACATTTACTTTTATGTCTTTTGAGCAAAAGCAAGATTTTTGTGCGCACTCTGATTACTTCAGTTTGATATCACACATTAACTTTCTGTCTGCTGTGTCGGGTTAGTGAGGCTTGCTACTAAAAACTCATTTTGAACAATGCAAAAATTACGTTTGAGTGATTCTCGTAGATCAGTATTCAGCAAGTTTATCTCGAAGGCCATTGGTAATGAGTTTGATCGTCATTGAATTTCATTAGCATCAAGCCTATGTTTTTTGTTTGTTTAGTGGCATTTAAACTCCTTATAGATCAATTAATGGAGAAATTTAATTTTCTTGGGAGCATTAGTAATTTCTTTTACAAAAATGTATTGTTGGTAATTTTTTTTTACTATGAAAATATCTTGCTGGTATTTTACTACAAAAATGTATTTTTATACTTTCATGGTCTTCTGACTCTATTTGCCCATAGCTGGGACCCTAACAGGTGCTACCACCCCATGTTAGGGTGAACCTGGAAACAACAGCAATTAAGAGGTGATTCCACGCTTCTCAACACTTCTAATCTCCCGAACAGAGGTCTTGCTGCCGGATATAGTTTATCGTCATACCCATATATATATATATATATATATATATGTATATGTATATATATATATATATATATATATATATATATATATATATATATATTACTTGATTCGACTTCTAATGCTTCAGTTTGAGCGGCATGGTGATAGTAGTCGTGGCTCTCGGGGGCACAGTCCTATGGTTACAGAGAATTTCAGTTGAGTTCCACCACGGTAAATATGTGAGCGAGCAGCGCTATACAGATTCTGATTTGCTCTCTCTTCGTCACCGAGGCCCGTTGGAACACTTGGTATGACGTTTGCTTGACAACCTAACTGTCAGGGTTTCACACGGATGCACACTGCTGATGAGTCCCAATTATAGGACGAAACGGTCGCCCAGTGCTTTCTGCATTCTGTTGAGGTTTCTTTCAGACTCAATTAATTACTTAATTATATTTATCAAATCTTCCTAACAATTTCTATCGTATATATATATATATATATATATATATATATATATATCCCTCACCGCTAGCAGAATATGTATATAGATATATCCCTCACCGCTTGCAGCATATATATATATGCTGCATATATATATATATATATATATATATATATATATATATATATATATATATATATATATATATCCCTCACCGCTAGCAGAATATATATATATATATATATATATATATATATATATATATATATATATACCCGTCTACTAGGGCGGTAGGCGCATTTAGGCTCAGGCGTATCTGTGTTTATCCAACACCCACAGAGCCCACCTGTGGTTTATACTGCAACTATGCTGAGCAGACCTTAGTTACAGTTTCTGGGAGAAAGCGTGTTGTCTAGCGGCCACGATGACTTGTGACTTTGTGCTAGCTATCGACGACACCCAAGGGAACCGTCTACCCAATTTCACTCACAAGGCTTGGTTTTCAGGTACTTTCCTCCAGTTCCTGACAAATCGTCCATGGTGAGATTCGAACTCGGGTCTCATGGTCAGAATGCGAACGTTGTAACCCCTCGGCCACGTGTCCATAATATCGACTAGTCTGATACAGAAATATACACAAGTCTAGTGAATAATTCTATAAAATCACGTTTTGTTGTTTTATACTCTCGTTTAAATAAGAGGTTCACATCTGATTCTGAAATTTAAACTCTTCCCAGTGGCACTAAATTTATAATTCCTAGACACGCGACAAGAGGACCAAAATGAAAACACTATTACACCAACCGACCAAAAAACACATGTGCATAGCAGATGGTTAGACACAAGTGATTCAAGTCCCTCGATTAGTGCGACTAATGTGTACATCGGTAACTAGAAAACAATTAAGTTTCAATTACTATCGTTACACTGAATAATGTCTTACCGCATTAATCGAGTATTATTCATGCAGTAATCGAATTTTGGTGTATAAAACTGTATTAATTAAATGCGCATTAATCAAGGGATTCCCGTATTACGGCTTTAGACTCGTCGCTACTGGTTCAAATTTACAAGTATAAGGTTGCCAGTGAGAATCGAACTCACTACACTACAAATGGCCTGAGAGATAAGCTTACTATCTAAACTGCTCGACATACGTCTATGTATCTCTAACTATAAAAGGCAGGGTGTGTGTGTGTGTGTGTGTGTGTGTGTGTGTGTGTGTGTGTGTGTGTGTGTGTGTGTGTGTGTCTGTGTGTAACGAATGTACGGCCGCAATTTCCGACGTATTTGCACCAAAATTTACATGCACATGCTCCAAGTTAGTGGGAAGGCCAAGACCGACTTTGCATTTCCCAAGTCCCATCGATAGTGGAAATAATCCATTTTTTCATGCTTCTACGGTAGTTTTCATGTAGTTTGCGGCCATTTTCTACTGGCCAGAGTGAGAGCCTATAGCTGGCTGCCACGAATAGACAGGAAGATTCTATTGGCCAGCGTGAGAGCCAACAGCTGACTGACACGAATGTGGGAAAAATTTAAATCTGCATGGCACTTTACTCCAATTGGCTCATTCGCTTGCTTAAAGTCAACGTTGATTCTGTGTCCGCAGAACTGGGTTGGGTGTGAAAAAGTATTTGTTGTTAACATTCTTTTTTCATTCGGTTTTTCCAGTTACGAGTCCTTTTTTAAAGCTGATCGTTTTGTGTTCATTTTGTTTAGTTCTTTTTTCGTAACAGATTTAATGTTTAGTATAGAGCTTAGAAAAAACTCGAAGTGTGAGATAGGCGAGAAGTAAGGCATGTAGCAACATCAGCACGGCAAAGGGCACTCCTTTAAAGGCAAGGAATGGCAAAAATATTTTAAGTCAAGTGATAGCGATTGCTGTATGAGTCGTACGATTTTTTAATCAAGCACGGGCAACGCCCGGCCATGCTGCTAGTACATGATAAATTGAGCTCACATAAAGGCAGAAAATAATTGGTCTTAGAGACAGTCTTTCTTTTCTAAAATAAATTTAAATACGGCCAATGACTGATTTTATAGAAATGGGACACCTTAACCTAATGGTCTCGTTTTCTATAGACTTATTTTTGTATTTATAGGGTCAATTTTTAGACAATGGATGTGCGTAACCAGAAATACCGACGAAAACGTCGAGAAACAGACAAGTAAAGAATGAACAGCGGACACTTAGGAAGCGCTAATAAAGTAGAAAGAGTAATTAAGACTCAAGTCTCCAACCAATTTCTTCTAATTACTTTAAATGATGTAATGTTATGTTTTTCTTTGTCGATTGGATCATCCGTTTTTGTTCCAAGGGCGAATTGTCCGCTTTGATTATACATCAACTCAGATAAAGCAAACAACGTGGGTGGAACTAATTATTCCAAAATGTCGAGACCTACCTACGATTCGGTAACACCTGACGGTTAAATTCACATTTGGGGGAAGAGGTTATTTTGTGAATTTTCTTGGTGGGCTGTGTGATGGTTCATCTCGATGTTAGGCTGGTGTTTTACGGACTTCTCCCAAAAAATAGAGCTACCACTAGTTCGGTCCATAGTACAATACATTAGAAATCGTGATATATATTCTTAAGCTCAATAAGTTATTTGTTCTTGTTATAAAATCTGCGATACCCTTGAGGCGATATGGATGTCTATGGGGACAAGCGGCAGATCTGTATTTTCGTTAACCTCTTTCTGCCTTGTTTTTTTTTAAGTTGACGTCAATTTGACGACCTCGGATTTTTAAAAACTAGATTTTATTTGCAACACGATGACGCGTCTTGAAATCCTCGCAATATTTAGTATTGTTGAAGTTATCGCAAACATTTCCGGTTGAGATTTACAAATTCTTCGTTCCGTTTAATTTTGCAAATCAATCGATGCAATTTGAATAATCTGATTTATTTGGTAAAGTACTTTGAAAAAACCTTACTTCGCGGTTTTTATGCACCCGAGTAAAACCAACTACCCTGTTTGTACTACTCCCCAAAATTTGGGCGTCCTGGGTAAGACGATAAACTACATCCGCGTCTTGGGTAAGACGATAAACTACGTCCAACAGCAAGGCCTCTGATCAGGAGTTTTTGAGGAGCGTGGAACCACCTCTTAATTGCTGGTGCTCCCAGGTCCACCCTGGCCCGGGGTGGTGGCACCTGTTAGGGTCCCAGCTATGGGCAAATAGTTGACCCACAACCTGACTCAAAACACTATGAAAGTGTAAAAATAGATTTTAATACCAGAAATACTTTTAAAAAATAGTATCATTAATAAATATTTGAAAAAAGAAAATATTACCAGAAATAAAAATCTTGTCAGCATTAAATAACCCATTGAGGTTAATATGCCACAAAACAAACCAAACCAAACTATACATTTAAAAAAAAAAAATTACCAGCTATACATTTTGGGAAAAAAGGAAATTTTGTCGGCATTAAATAACCTATTGTGGTTGATATGCCGTAAAACAAAACAAAACAAACAAAACCAAAATTTGGCTACGATTGGTCAATGTATGGCTATTTTAGAGAATTTATAATTTTATATATAGATTGTATGTATCATCCGAAAAGAAATTTTGCTCATACTAATTTATGAGGTATGGGTGGCAAAACGGTTGCTGGCATAAAAAATGGAATTGGTAAACCGAATTCAATTCATAGTAATATCCGTAAAGTCACTTTCCTGTAACTATGTGTTCGAGTCCCTTTAGCTTCGTAAGACAATCCTTCTCAGTCGTTCGATAATACATGATGCAAATGATTAATTGACGCCATTTTATATTTTTAATTTCACGCATGCGCGTTGTTTGTTTTGATTTTGTCGATTGCACAGTATAGTAGGGTCAGTTGGGCACAGTCTGTGAGAAAATGAGTGCCATGACGCTATTCACTCCGCCAGAAATTTGGGAACAGCCTGCTGTACTGCTTGGCATTCTTACCGGAAGTTCTAATACGAACATTTCAGAGTGTTTGGATGTCAATCTGAGAACAGAGCAGAGGATTCGGAAAGAGTTGGATGAGCCTAATGGTGAGTACGTAGGTATGGTAGCTCAGAAAACTCACTCTGATCATTCTGTTAAGAAAAAACTCCCAAATTTGTTGGTGAAGACTACTCAGACTCAACACAGACACCTACATCAAACGCCTTCAGAAGGTAGTGCAGCCCTGGGTCAAGAGGTTTGGCAACAGGACTCTCTACCATGCCACACAAGCAGGGGGACCCAGTCATGGCTGTTAGACAATTTCTGCAACCATATCACCCCTTTTATCTGGCCACCTCACTCCCCAGACTACAACCCTCTTGATTATTATGTGTGGAACACAGTTGAGTGAGAGATCAAGAAAACTCTTTGTAACACCAAAGATGAACTGAAGGCAAGGATTATGGCAGCATTCACCAACTTAAACAAGGAGACCGCCCAGAAGAGTTGCAGGAGATTCTGAAGTTGCCTGGAGGCGGTAGTTGGAGCCAATGGCGATTTTATTGAATAAATTTACTCTTTAGTATTTCAAGATATTTTGTGTAATTTTGGTAAATCTATCTGTTAAAATGAGATGTCAGTGTTATTTTCATTTTTGCGTCATTGAAATGAGAATTTATCGATCGCACCCTGTGGATCATTGTAGCGCGATTCTCTCTCATTTCTACTGATGCTTTGTAACCCTGTACAAACCCTAATCACATATAGAGAGGAGATAAGTGTCACCAACTAACTGCCATTGTCCTGAGCGACGGAATGGCATATCGATGATCGTATGGTTATGGTTAACGTTCACCTTCTAAATGATGAGCACCTTCAAGAAATCATCGAAACATTGGCAATCAAATGGCGACGCTTCCCACTGATGACGGATCAAAATTGCATATTAGTAAAAATCCGAAAATGTTCCCCGTTTGAATATTTCCGAGTGCCAATTTCCAACCAGTTAATGAGCTGTGCAGCCTAATGTCCACTGAAGATCGCACTTTCCCCCTTTAGAAAGAGTCTGCGAGACCAGCTTGCAAACTTGCTCCATTATGAGGCCATACTAAATAATAGAAGTTTGCTAGTCACGAAACTCATTTACCTCTTTGTTGAATTAACTGATCTATTCTACTTTCTTTCTGGTGATTCTCTTCCTGGGTCTATAGCGATATATTTGGGAAAGAGATGTGACAGTAATCCTGCAGGCTTTTTAAAATGAATGTTATTTATCCTCGAAACGATTCCCTATTAAAAAATAAAGTCTCCCCTATTATACACACGACAAGACTAAATAGAAAAGAATGTGAAAACTAATCGCATCAATAAACAAATTAATAAAATGCAGAAAACCAATAAAATAATCTTTATGGAGAAGGAGACAGAATTGTAAATTGCATTATATGTTAATGCAACAATCTGGTTCAAAGGCAGCATAAAAATAGATAACGTGGGAACGGTGATTCCTTAGGAACTGTGCAAATCATTTGGATCCAAGAATGTAAACAATTGGTAGGAATACAAATTGGAAATTGAATTTGAAAAACACCTGAATAAATTTCAATGGGGTTTTGAAATCCAGTACAATCTATTCTATTAAAACGAAGGGGACAGCTCTCTATGTGTACTTTGAAACGAAGGGGACAACTCTATATGTGTACTATGAAACGAAGAGGACAGCTCTATATGTGTACTATGAAACGAATAGGACAGCTCTATATGTGTACCATGAAACGAAGGGGACAGCTCTATATGTGTACTATGAAACGAAGGGGACAGCTCTATATGTGTACTATGAAACGAAGGGGACAGATCTATATGTGTACTATGAAATGAAGGGGACAGCTCTATATGTGTACTATGAAACGAAGGGGACAGATCTATATGTGTACTATGAAACGAAGGGGACAGCTCTATATGTGTACTATGAAACGAAGGGGACAGATCTATATGTGTACTATGAAACGAAGGGAACAGATCTATATGTGTACTATGAAACGAAGGGGACAGATCTATATGTGTACTATGAAACGAAGGGGACAGATCTATATGTGTACTATGAAATGAAGGGGACAGCTCTATATGTGTACTATGAAACGAAGGGGACAGATCTATATGTGTACTATGAAACGAAGGGGACAGCTCTATATGTGTACTATGAAACGAAGGGGACAGATCTATATGTGTACTATGAAACGAAGGGGACAGATCTATATGTGTACTATGAAACGAAGGGAACAGATCTATATGTGTACTATGAAACGAAGGGGACAGATCTATATGTGTACTATGAAACGAGGGGGACAGCTCTATATGTGTACTATGAAAAAAAGAATCGCTCAAATACTCTGTATAATTATTCAAAAAACTAAAAGATTATACCAGTAGTGGTTAGTCTGTTTAAAACCCAGCCCCCAAACCATACCGGGGACGTGAGCAAGTATAGAAACCGTTCAGTTTTAGAGTGGTCGGGTTTCTTTAACAGAATATCAACTTATAGGTCATTTAAGGCCGAAATTTCATTTTCTTGGGAGCTTTGGTCCCCCCCCAGAAACTCTATTACTAGTAATTTTTTTAGTTTATTTTAATATTTTCATGTTTTGACCCTAGTGTGGGTGTTCACTGAGGGCCCATAGTTGGGACTCTAACAGGTGCTAACAGGGTGGAGCTGGGAACAACAGTAATTAAAAGATGGTTCCACGCTCCTCAAAACCTCCCGGTCAGAGGCCTTGCTGCTGGGTGTAGTTTATTGTCATACAAAGGACGAAAAATCGTTCAGACAATGTTTAGTGTTGACACGAATTTTGAGGAAAGTGCTGGAGGTTTGAAGGAAGCTAGATTTCTCATAACAACCCCCACTCGATATTTCTGAACAGTCAATTCTTGAAAAGTATAAATAAAAACAATCAAAGATGTGTAAACAAACAATAGGAATACAAATCTGAAACGGTACTAAAACGTAACCATGTTCTGGAACATCTGAATCTAAAGAAACCATCCCAAGAGGTTCAGATTTGTTTGCTTCTAGCAAAGGAAAAAGATTGTCAGATTGTGTCCAGGTTCGTCTTTACACGCAAATCAAAGAATTAGGAGCTTGATATGGCGCAAAATGTAAGTAACTTGCTCGATTTTGGGAGGTGTACCTATAAATTGTGACAGGCGCATAGATACACACTAAAGAATCATTGGTGATGTAAAGTTTGATGTGCTTTGCAAGATTTACGTGAACTCTATGCATAACTCCACATTACTGTCAGTTTTAGCACAATCATTCTTTGTGCATTCAATCAAGTGTGTTGCATCTGTGATATTCATTGAGTACACCTCCTTCAGCATACCCCAGAAAAGGAAGTCAATTCTTTCTTCTTTCTGTAAAAGCTGTTGTTGCTGATGAATAAGCTCTCATATCCAACCTACAGAGATTACATGAGGCTGTCATTCCGAACATAAAACATGTCGTTCACAATTTAATTTAAACTGTTTGTAAATTGTAAACTCGAAAAGAGCAAATATCCTTAATTGACAAATAAAAGATAAAAACCATGAAAAAGTTCGAGCGAGCGACTTCGTTCTCTGCGCATGCGTATTTTACTACAACATAATTTTTCTAAAGTTCTACACAAAAGACGTATATCCTCTAATAAAATTCCTTTATCCGTGAAAGATATTATGAAATTTTCTATTTTATATATCCTTGCGTTGAGAGAGATAACGATCCCTGTTGCTTTGCAACTCGTTTTTCGCTTATTGAGCATGCGTAGTCTAATCACGTGACTGCAACCATTTATACGACTTACCGAAACCAACTGAGAATAAGTTGTTATTTGCATTAAGGTGTATCATATTCGTTTCACTCAACCCCCACGCTTCCCTGTAATGTAAAGGAACATCCGGGCTCTCGCCAATATTTCCTGTGTGAATTACAAAATCAGACCTTAACAAACACTTGTAATTCATTTTTTTTTTTCGAATTACGTCTTTTGCATGAAAGTCTCGAAGGCCGAATTTTTACGTCAGAGCCAACATGGCCAGTGATCTGATCTCAGAATTAAAAACATATACAAACTCAAAGAACTAATTATTCACCGTGGCACTTGAAAATTAATTCAGGATTTTCTTTATGAACATTATCAAATAGTGTTTGTTGTTTTTCATATTTCTCTTTTCACAAGCGATTCGCTATGAATCATAATATGTAGACGTGAGATCTGCTTTCTTTCTTCAGTATTTTCGTTGAATTCACAGAAATGTCTACGCGGATGGATTTTGAAGTGTGTGTCTTTTTCACGATAATTTTCTTAAAAATCCGACTCTACTGTAGTTTCTTTCTTGTTTATTCAAAGATAAATCCCCACTAACCAAAAAGTCCTTTTGATGTTAAACGCTGAATTAAGAAACATCTTTTACATTTTAAAACCATTTAATTACTCTATAATACTATAACTTGAAATAAATTCTTTGATATTTTTAATTAAAGCCACCTGTTTCGTATAACGTTCAAAGAGGAATGGCATCGATTACGAAGGAAAGAACCGCAGAGTTTTCTCTCTTCATATATGGTACTCGGACATTTAACCGAATGGACATTTAGCTGAAAATGTAATGGCGTCCTTACATGGATGTCGCACTCTTCATCATAATGTGCTACATATATTTATATTGATTTACTGGATTAGTTTATAATTTTTCGTTTTTTGACAGGTTTTTTTTTAAATCTATTCTGTATATATTCTATTTCACTTCAAATATTCCGGTAAAATGAAAAGTATTTACTTATTACAGTAAAAATCTGAAGCTTTTACGATATGAAAGATCTTTGAATTTCGCTTTTAATGGTCATTATCTTAAAGGGATAAACTAGCTTTTATCTTAATGCTAAATATGAATTTAAATAATTAGGTCCTACTTTTTATCCAAATACACACAAATATTTTTAAAAATATTAATTTTAATAAACAAATATTGAAATAAAACTTTTAACTTTAAAATTA
Source organism: Acanthosepion esculentum (assembly GCA_964036315.1). Classification (NCBI taxonomy): domain Eukaryota; kingdom Metazoa; phylum Mollusca; class Cephalopoda; order Sepiida; family Sepiidae; genus Acanthosepion; species Acanthosepion esculentum. The sequence goes on along the minus strand of OZ038483.1, from coordinate 137,535,294 downwards.
GATTTAGTATTTTAACCACTTGAAATTCAGTGGTAATTATTAGTCCTATTCTACTTTATAATGCTACTAATTAAAATACTTAAATGATTGCTTGTTACTATTTTTACTTGTACTTTTTCGGTGAAATGTCCGTCGGCCAAATGTCCGTTCGGCCAAATGTCTGTCGACCACATGTCCGTTCGACCAAATGTCTGTCGACCAAATGTCCGTTCGGCCAAATGTCCGTTCGGCCAAATGTCCGTTCGGCCAAATGTCCGTTCGGCCAAATGTCCGTTCGGCCAAATGTCTGTCGGCCAAATGTCCGTTCGGCCAAATGTCCGTTCGGCCAAATGTCTGTCGACCACATGTCCGTTCGACCAAATGTCTGTCGACCAAATGTCCGTTCGGCCAAATGTCCGTTCGGCTAAATGTCCGTTCAGCCAAATGTCTGTCGGCCAAATGTCCGTTCGGCCAAATGTCCGTTCGGCCAAATGTCTGTCGGCCAAATGTCCGTTCGGCCAAATGTCCGTTCGGCCAAATGTCCGTTCGGCCAAATGTCTGTCGACCACATGTCCGTTCGACCAAATGTCTGTCGACCAAATGTCCGTTCGGCCAAATGTCCGTTCGGCCAAATGTCTGTCGGCCAAATGTCCGTTCGGCCAAATGTCCGTTCGGCCAAATGTCTGTCGACCACATGTCCGTTCGGCCAAATGTCTGTCGACCAAATGTCCGTTCGGCTAAATGTCCGTTCAGCCAAATGTCTGTCGACCAAATGTCCGTTCGGCCAAATGTCCGTTCGGCCAAATGTCTGTCGGCCAAATTCCCGTCGGCCAAATGTCCGTCGGCCAAATGTCCGTTCGGCCAAATGTCTGTCGACCAAATGTCCGTTCGGCTAAATGTCCGTTCAGCCAAATGTCTGTCGACCAAATGTCCGTTCGGCTAAATGTCCGTTCAGCCAAATGTCTGTCGACCAAATGTCCGTTCGGCCAAATGTCCGTTCGGCCAAATGTCTGTCGGCCAAATTCCCGTCGGCCAAATGTCCGTTCGGCCAAATGTCTGTCGACCAAATGTCCGTTCGGCCAAATGTCCGTTCGGCCAAATGTCTGTCGGCCAAATGTTTGTTTGGCCAAATGTCCGTTCGTCTAAATGTCTCTTCAGCCAAATGTCTCTCGGTCAAATGTCTTTCGGCCAAGTGTCCGTACGGCCAAATGTCCGGCCACGTGATATATATTCAGGCTTACTTTATCCTCTGTTTATCATAGTAAGTTTAATTTGTTTCGTCAGTTCAGTTGTAGATTCAAACATATTTATTAAATGTCGTACAAAATGGTTTTCTTTCGTTCCTCCCGCTGACAGTCGCAATAGACAGAATCTGAATGCATCAGTTTTTTTTCATTTGCTTTCAATTTACATCCGATTTTTCCTCCCACTTATGAACAAGTGATTTTCTAATGAAAACTGAGACTCGTACTTTTTAAAGTATCTATTATTTATTTTTCTAGAAAACATTTGAATCACGAAAAAAATATTTTATTTCCTTCTAGATGTATAGTATATCTCATAGTAAAAGAGATTTTTGATTTTAAAAATCTCTGCCTAGGGTTTATCCCTCAAAAACACTGACTGGGTTTTAGATACATAAACAGAATTCAAATATAAATTGCAATCTGGGCGTCGTGACAAATTACACCAGAAGTCCACACTCATCTGAAACAGTCTGTTACATGATGATGTGCTTCTGAATTGACTCCTTTATTTTCTATAGCAATTCCTGCAGGTCTTTATTTTTAGCAATAAAATGACTCATGGGAAAAGAGAGCTTGTGTTTGAAGTTTTGTTTTCTATGGTAGAAAACTACAACTGAAATTGCTGTAATGCTTTAAGAAACTTAAAAAAAAGCACGTCAAGTAAAATTTAAATGCATTTCAAATGGGGTGACATGTCATGTCATTACTTCTGCAATCTGGCCGATCTTCAACAAGACAAAATGACGAAAATCTTTTAAAAAGTCTCACTACGCAATCAATGAAAATCGTTGTCGGGTTTCTGATGGAATATCTGAGCTGATTGATTTATCTTGATTTGTACACATCAATTTTTAGTTATAATCATACTGGCAGGTATCTCTATACTTCTATCCAAGGAGAGTTCGATTATAAATCAATACTCATATTTTATATTTAAAAACAACTGACAAATGTTTTTATGAAAATTCTGTATTTCAATTCACCTTTTGCTAACCAAAAACTTCCTCTCGACTGCAGGTAACAAAGACTGTTGCCAATTGCTCTTATGTTTATTTTAAATATTTAGCTGACTACTCGAACAGAGTTTTAACAACACAACAGACTGTCTCAGGCCAATGCAACTCGGGAAGAGTTTTTCAAAAGGATTTTTATATTCATTTTAGAACAAAAAATGACATTTCTGTTAAAAGTGTTTGCTTTAAAAGTGCGTGATTTGTTTAGCAAACACATTCGGAAATGGCAGTTTAATTGGTAAAGTTAGAACAAGAAACACAAGAACTGATTTATTTCAATAGTTCTTTTAGTGACCGGTTGAGGGCGCAACTCCTAATTAGTTTCCGTGAATTAAGTTTTATATGCAAAGGTCTTTGTCTTTCTAGTTGTTTGACTTTTTGATTTATTTCTTTATATTTTTTTAAATATTTCTCTCTTCCCCCCTTCGCTCACCCTGTGCTTCTTTTTCTTTTCCCTCTTTATCGTTTCAATGTCTCACCTTTTTACTCCTTTTCTCGGGTCTTGTTGAAAATAATTATTTGCTTTCTTTTTTTAATCCCGTTTATTTTCTTTCTTTCATCTTTACTTCTCTTCCGTTCTTCTTCTATCTCGTCAGTTAAAAACTATTAAGCCCAAGCTTCGGGAGGTGGCTAGGTTTATTGCCCGGGACCTGAGGCGTTTTCCACGGTATTGCCATTAAACCCACTTTAAACATCGACCTTGTGTCATATTCGATAGCGACTTGGACGAACTGAAAAATACCGATCGGCGTCTCTGTTTATGGATTGATGAATGTGTACGTCAATTTGTGTGCGTGTGTGTGTGTGTGTGTGTGTGTGTGCGTGTGTGTGTGTGCGTGTGTGTGTGTGCGTGCGCGCGCGTTACAGAAGACAACGAAAGAAATGAATGACATTTTTACTGGATAGCGTTCTCTACAGTGACGGTGCGATGAAGTATTAGACAGCAGCTTGGATTGAGGAATTGGAGAGCCGGGTTCGAACTTCAGTCGGTTCCATTACATTCCTTTACGTGTTAATACCCTTGGGAAAGGTGCGAATTCTCTTCTCCGCCCAGTTATGGGTAAATAGCGGGTCTGACTAGATTATATAACCTCGGATGGAAAACTCTCTGAATTCAAAATCGGCTTGGAGAGGTTTTATCTCTGTCAGGCTATCTTACCTAAGAAGCACCACTTCTACTGCAGGGTCACGGGATAAAAAAAATTTCGACGACAAAGTCATTTTGGTTTTCTGAACTTTCTGCACGTGAAATTAAAATGATATTCTTTTATTTTCTGCCGCTGACAGTAAACTACTTTTTATTTCCATCAGAAAGAAAGAAAGAATGAAACGAAGCGTAAAGCTTGAAATTGTATCAAAGAGACAATCATTTCATTTATTGAAACACTTGATCAAAGAAAGAAATTTCGTGTTGGTCTGCAAAAATGCCCTACACATTATCAAAGTGAAATTTAAAAAAAAATTACTCATGTCGCAATTTCAAGCGGGAAAAATTGAAAGAAGGCTTCTGGAATTGGGAGAAAGTTTTGGTTCGCTATAGTTTCTGATAATTATAGCGAATCAAAACTTTCTCCCAATCAAATTCTAGAAAATAAATCCCAGAAGCCTTCTTTGTCTTCCTTCAATATATGAAATTTTGAAATTCCGATTTGAGTAATTTTTTTTTAATTTAATTTCACTTTGCTGATGTGTGGAGCATTTTGCAGACCAACACGAAATTTCTTTCTTTCTGATGGAAATAATTGGTAGTTTATAAATAAATATCGTCTTTGATAATGGCTAAAAGAAGAGCCGAAAGATGAATTAAACACCGCTTAATCGCAACACCTTTTCAGTCGTTTTGGCGAAAATTGTATAACAGAGGGTTTGCTGGAGTAATAGATAACGGCTTGGATTGAGGAATCGGAGAGCCGCGTTCGAATTCCAGTCGAATCCATTACATTCACTTACATGCTAATACATTTGGGAAAGGTGTGAATCCTCTTCTTCTCCCTCCAACTATGGGTAAATAGCAGGACAGACTGGGTTCTATAGCTTTGGATGGCAACTGGTCTAGGAGAAGGACAACTCTGAATTCAAAACCTGCGGAGGGTCGTTTGAGGACCTTGTGGCATTCGCTGCACCAGGGCCCTGTATTCGTCGCTCCAAAAAGTGTGGATGGCCCTGCACAAAGCCTTCACCACTATCATCAAATCTCATGTGTCGGTGTCAGGCTCTCAGTTTCTTTGCTGTATTCCAAATCGAGTGGAATGTTTTTTTTCTTCTGATTATCAGTAAATTCGATAAAGTTGTCAACATAACACAATTTTCTTTATTAAAAAATAAAAAAGTATCCTTTTCTAAAATTTCATTTGAGAAAGATTAACTGATTTCAGGTTTAATTAATTTGAATTAAACAAATATTACATACTTTTAGTTTAAATATCGCAGAATAGCATTTTTTAACACGGGGGTAAATGTTTTTATGTGGTGTTGACACATCTATCGATAACCTGAAGTTTGCGAGGTTTCTGTATATGGGAAATAACTGTACTTAAATTACTTAACGAATACTTCGTAAACGCAATTTTATGATAATTTTTTAACTTCCCACTAATCTTAAAAATTTTAAGCATTCTAATATTTGACTGAATATTAGCTACTTTGAATTTATAGCCTAACAAAAATGCTTGATGAGGCAATTTTAGAAAATTATAAATAAATTTTCAATTTACTATAGTTACCGCACTTATTTTCTGATAATATCATGTATAGACGTGTGTATTTACAGAAATTGATACGTTTATACACGCACACATACAAAAAAATTCAAAATTATTTTAAAACACTGGAGATCGCTGTATTCTAATAATCTTTTGCATTTAGGATTAGTAAATATATATTTTTTATTTAATAACAATATCACATGACCACTGCTACAAAATAAAACAGAAATTTATAAATTATTCAAATTAAAATTTTTTAAATAAATAAAATTGTAAAATTCATTATTCATCGAAAAATTTTTTTCTCAAATCAATAATATGCATAATATATTTTATTCCTAAAACCAATTAAAAGTTTTTCTGATTAAATAATATCACAGTTTTATTGTATTTTTTATTTTACGATTCAGAGAAGATCTGGCCACAAGAATTTGATGATCTAAATTTTCCGAGGACTTTCTGTATAGCTAATATAAACATTAAGGGCTACAAAAAAATTTCTCGAAATTTCCTGAAATTTAATGTCTGGGTAACAAATGTAAAATTATATTTTTGCCAAGATTGTCTAAAAAAGGAACTGTTTCAAAAATAAATTCATCCACTTTTCGAATAAGTCTGATTTTTGCAAGAATTTTCAAATAAATATTTCCACTGCAAAAAGACCTTCAAATATCCGATACAAATTTATGGCCTCACGTTGATACTAGATAAACAATATTTAAAAAAATTCTATAGTTCGAAAAAGGATAAAAAATTATTTTTACATTAAAAGTTCCTTTAGTTTTTACTTTTAATACTAACACAAAGATTTTGACTATAAAATTCTGTTTTTATTCAGTTTGGGGCATTTTTTCATCGTGTATGCTCATTTTTTGGCGAATTTTTACAATAGCTATATATATATATATATATATATATATATATATATATATATATATATATATATTATAAAGAAATAATCCTACATTGAATCAATTAGCAATATTAATGCAATTAATGGCGAAGTCTCTTCGCTAATAGACTTAATATAAGCATTAAACTACTAACAATCCACTGAATGATGCGATCCTTATGTATAAAATTGTTGTCAGATGAATCTGGTGTATTTTTAGAGCAGCAAGTACTTTCAAGAACTTCATGTCCTCATCATCAGGCTGTAATTTTTTTTCCTTTAAAATCAAAACTCGAAGATGAAATAAATGTGTTGTAGACCGAAAGATGTTTTTTTTAAGAATGTATTATTTATTAACGGTTATATAATATTGGAACGTGCAAGTCGCAACGCTAAAGTTCAAATATGTCAAGTGAGAATTTTTTTTATATGAATTTTGTAATTTGCTAAATCCGCGAATTCTTTTGTTGTAATATATATATATATATATATATATATATATATATATATATATATATATATATAGGTGGCCTGACGATTGCATCTAGCATAAAACAGACTGTTGCCTCGAAGTGTTGACTTCTATGTTCACTTTTATATATATATATATATATTACAAGTAATCGATCCCTTGGTATATAATCCGGGTGGATCCTAGTAATTTTACAGCAAAAAAAATATTACCTCACTATAGAGGATAGTTTATTACAAACCGTTCTGTACGTGGCTATCATCAGCCCCTATATATATATATATATATATATATATATATATATATATATATATATATATATATATATATATATATATATATATATAGCTTGTATAAAAATATCATATATGTCTCATATAAATATTAGGTATAGTTATTTCATGAAATATTTTGTTTTCTATGTGGGCCATGGAAACTTTAGATATTAATGTTACTAAAGGGCTGCCAATATATATATATATATATATATATATATATATATATATATATATATATATATATGAGGGAGTGTCGAGAGAGAATAAAATGGCTAAGAGTATGCCAATAACAACTTCATCATTATGGGTATAATAATGATGAAGTTATTGGCATACTCTTAGCCATTTTATTCTCTCTCTACACCACCTTATATGTGTGCATATATATATATATATATATATATATATATATATATATATATATATATATATATATATATATATATATTCTAAAATAAAACAACCACTTAACACACACATCCCCTTCCCACCAACCAATAAAATTGTCCAAATGACCAAGGAAGGACTTCCTAGTCAGGAATCTGCCATCCTCTATCTAAAAAACAACTTGAAAGACGCCATTTGACCAACACAAGAATTGACCCAAATTAACGATAAAAACAAATGAAAACTAAAGATAAAGTTCACTCCTGTAGTTCACTGCAACTAACACGCAGGGATCTTTTTTCTCCTGATGATGGCCATGATGGCTGAAACTGACGTTGAACTACTATCAGTCGCGATATTCCCTCAGGCTGGCCCCGTGTTTTGAGTGACTATAGGACTTCAAACGCAACCCGAACATCAAGTGGAACTCTCACATACGATCTATCGCTAAAGATGCAGGAAAAATGGTCGGTTCTCTGTACCACTCCAGTATGTACCTGACTCCTCGTGCTATTCGCTACCTCTACAAGCGCTAGATCGGGCCGAAAGGGTAGTACTTCTATCATATTTGGACAGGAGCTGCCCAGTCCTCACTTACCAGTCTCGATAGAGCCCAAAAGTGTCTCCGCGTCTTTATGGGTGACAAATTATTTACCATTCGGCAAACGAGATGTCGCAAGCCTCTCACTGCTCTATCACTACTTCAATGGAAAGTGCTCGGACGAACTGCATTGCATCTACCAGTTCTAAAGTTCACGACTAGGACCCACTGTGCTACGCACATTGTAGCGAACCACCCGCAATTCCCTCCATATTCCATGTCTTTCCTACTGCTCTGTGGAAACAACTCCCAAGAGGATGTTTCCCCGATCACTTCAATCTTAACCTGGGGCACCTTGCCTTCCTAGATCAATTACGACTGAGTAGTGAGTTCTATCATTACTGGGTTGCCAAAACCTTTGCCCTTGTGTCACATATAATCTACGCTTGGAAGGTACATTGATGTGGTGTACATTTGAGGTACATCGATGTGGTGTAATGGTTAACAAGCTGCGCGCCATACTTTCGGCCTCGCGTCATATCTAAGCTGCGCAACACTACAGCCTTAACCTGCTCAAGTCTAGGGTTAGACGTTATTTTCATCACCTATCCCTGTAAACTGTGACAATTACTCTGTAAACCTCTACCTCGAGTGACTCTTGGGCCTAGTACAGAGTGAACCGCACTGTAAAAAAGGAAAAGGAATTATCATAAAAGGTCCCAGATTGAGAAATGCCCCACTGAAATAATCGTCCGTCTCCTTTACAGCTCCATTTTTGGAACTGGGTCACGGGTCAAGTACTTATCAGTCCCACCACATTTATATATACTGACGGAAAGCAAAATTACAGCAATTTGAAGGACGTTGTCGATTTTGACCTTGGCACGGTATGGGGCGATACACTGATAAAAGTCTCCTGTCTTCGGCTTTCCTGTGACACATACCAATGCATCGTCTTTGTCTGAGAGTCACACGGCGACACATGCTACGAGAAGGTTCAGGATGGGGAGAAGTTTAAATTGTAAATTGAAACAAATATTCCGGGTGCCTGCAATGTTATTTTTCGTCAGTATATATATATATATATATATATATATATGTGTGTGTGTGTGTGTGTGTGTGTGTGTGTGAAAGAATTAATGTATTTATTTTTAATCCGAAAATGCTTTTATTACTTCAAACGTTATTTTTAGTGGATAATCGTGTTTGAGTAGATGCCCTGATTTTTTTTTTGGGGGGGGACAGAGAAAACTTAATAATGAGAATATGCTCTCCGGTAGAGTTTGTTCCCTACAGCATGTCGGATCAGATTTTTTTTAAAGCGCAACCCCTTCACCCATATCTGCTCAATTTCATAGCCGAAATGTAAACAATGTAATATCTAAAGAATTAATGGATTTGTTTTTAATCCGACTTTTTTATTCAAGCGTTCTTATTGTGGACACTTCTTATTTTAAACAGGCGTCGTATTTTCTCTCGGGGTCGAGGAGGAGGCCGTAGTGGCACTCTTGCGCATCGGCCGTGCGGGAATGGTACATTCTTTCCTGCGAGTTGGGGTGGGTCGGCCGGTGTGCCTGGCGTGTGAGGCAGTTTTGTCCATGAAACATGTTTTGGCGGAGCGTCCAGAACTAGTTGTCTCAGGACAGCAATTTTGCAGTACTGGTGGCATTTTGATCTGCTCGAGAGGGTAAATGTGGATGATGTACTATCGTCTCTGAAAGTGGTTGGCCTCTGCAAGGAAGTGGGTATGAAGCGGGAGAGGGTAGCGATGGAACAGGATTTTTGTAGGAAGTGGGGTAAATATCTGCGAGGCCGGACTATTGATGAAAGGCCCTGTTTGCAGAGGTAGAGCTGGGTGTGTGGAGGGTGAATGTTGCCCGCAGTTCTGTGTTGAAGGAAGGAATAGTGATTTTGTTGCAAAGAATTCTGTTTTGTTTATATGAATTTATATATATATATATATATATATATATATATATATATATATATATATATATATATATATATATATATATATGAGTTAAAGCTCAAATGCAGATCAAATATGATTTGGAATCCGAAATGAAGATAAGATAAAGAACAAATAGGAATTTTCTTTCTCTGACGAAGCTTTAATAAAGGTGAAATATATTAGAATGATATACAATTCCCATATATATATATATATATATATATATATATATATATATATATATATATATATATATATAAGTGAACATTGAAGTCAACACTTAGAGGCGACAGCTAGATGCAATCGTTAGGCCTTCTATGTTCACTTTTATATTTACACACGCTCTATCTCTGTTACTGAGCACTTTATCCCATAAATATAGCACATCTTAAGACTATATTTCTTCATATATATATATATATATATATATATATATATATATATATATATTAGCTATGTCACAGATAATGATAGAGCTAACATATGTATAAGTATCGCATATATATGTGTGTATGTGTATGTGTGTGTGTGTGTATTGTTAAATATAACAAACAATGAATGTCTATTATGTCTGATCAGGAGCCTTTCTAATGTTAGTATGTTTGCTTTAATTTCAGCTGAAAATAGAGACAAAAATTGTCCAACATTTGTACATTTTTTATTAAGTTGACATGTCACCATGACAAAATATTATATTCGATAGCGAATATCTTTTTTTGGAGTGGAGTAATGGATAGCGAATCGGATTCGAATTCCAGTCAGATGCATTACATTCACTTACGTGCTAATACCCTTAGGAAAGGTATGAATCCTCTTCTTCTCCCCCAAGATATGGGCAAATAGCCGAACAGACCGGTTCTATAGCCTTGGATGGCAACTGGTCTACCACAGAAAGAAATGGCAACCTACTGCGGGAAAAATCTGCCTCGTCAGTCATGTATTGAAAGATATATGAACGCCAAAGCGTGTATCGCGCATGGCAGATAACTGATCCACTAGTAACCACTCTGAAGATGGCTCATGTGAGCTAAAAGCTTAGATCAAGGACCAACTTAATCAAAATATCCAAATGGACAATTTTTGGTTTTATTTTCATCAGAAATAAAATCAAACATACGTATATATATATATATATATATATATATATATATATATATATATATATATATATATATATATATGCACATTTCATTAAAAACGACTGACAAGGTGCTTTTATTTAGTTTTTTATATAATTTCTCGTGACATCTAATAATGTTTTTTCTTTTCAGATGTTAAATTACATAAAAACTATCCGAATGTTCTTTTTATCCGAGCACTTTCGGCTATACATTTAGCCATTTTCAAGGATTACATTTCAACTGTTAGAATTAGAAATAGTTTGTTATATGTATGTAAGCGCTCGGATAAAAAGAGCATTCGGACAGTTTTTATATAATTTATCATCTGAAAAGAAAAACATTATTAGATCTCACGAGAAATTATATCAAAAACTAAATAAAAGCACCTTGTCAGTCGTTTTTAATGAAATGTGCATGGAAGAAGGATTGCTTCCTAAATACACAAATATATATATATATATATATATATATATATATATATATATATATATATATATATATATATATATATATATAAGATAGATAGATAGATAGATAGATATACTCTATTACGTATGTTATTTACACAACACATGTACATTCCCGTAACGCGGCCAGCCAGTCAGACTTGAAAAGATTGTAAAACAGATCTCGGCGAAAAACCCTGGTGGTAATAACATAAGCAACACAATAACAAATAAATTCAATAGTCCAAACAACACTTGGAATATGGGAAAAAGATGTTGGGGGTTATTTTCAAGTGAAAATCGTATTATACATGAAAATAAACTATATTCCAGCCTTTTACCTACATAATTAGGACTTCGTCTCATACACGAATGAACACGGTAATCAGCGAAATGAGCAACATGCGGGATTCACTTTCTTGTTCATTTTGAGTTTCACTTCTTTTTTGCTTGTTCCTCTCCGTCTTTTTATTTTCGCCGTCTTAACTGTTGACATTCCCTGCGGTAGGTAAACACGCTGCTCATGTCCGGGGGTTTAGGCCGTCCACATCAAGCCGAAAAAGGGAAGGGATTTGAACTGTGGGATTGAGGTCGCAACCATCCATTATAAGGATGCAAGTGTCTGTGAAGATGGCGTCACTTGGGCGACTTTGTGGCACACATTGCCTATTTTCCCATCCTTTCTCCGAACCCCTTGGCCCTTTGAGCCTCTACATCACCTCCTCCAACCCGACTTGAAACCCTAAACCTCCCTTACAACCTCCAACCACATTTCTTGCCTATTCCCACCGATACCACTCTCAACCATAATACGGGCGTCGAACACAAACAAGTACACGCAAATTTCTGTATATATATATATATATATATATATATATATATATATATATATATATATATATATATATAATATGTCTGCGTATATCCAAATATATTGATAGAGAAAGAGAGATATATTGATCAAACATAAAATATATATGCATCTCCGTATATATTGTATTGTGTTATAGATAGATTGATAGATAATAATTTAGAGGTCATCTGGCCCAGATAAAAGTTTAGTTGCGAAACTCTAGAGTCGGTCTATTAGATTAGCCACTTGGACATGTCTTGATTTAATAGATAGATAGATAGATAGATAGATAGATAGATAGATAGATAGATAGATAGATAGATATGTCTGGATAAATGTCTACGTTAAAATACAGATATAAGAAAGTGATACTGACTACATATATATATATATATATATATATATATATATATATATATATATATATATATTCATATACACTACAGTTCAAAAGTTTGAAGCCATCCCCAGAAATAACATGGGATGACCTTGACAGAAGAGTGAAGGAAAAAATGGAAAAGTACTCTCTTAGGGTCATTGAAAAAAGAATGGAATCAATTATCAAACTTATATTTTGAGAAACTTTTGCGACAAATACAAAAAATTCGGGCTGCAGTAATTAAGGCTAACGGTGGATATTTTAATATTAAAATTTAATTTCTTATACAACTAATTTTCAGGCCAATTTATAAAAAATTACCTGTGGTAATCTCAAACTTTTGAATTATATATATATATATATATATATAATTCAATTGATTTCTGTAGTTTACTGCTATAGCAAACAGAGACATTTTTTTCTCTCCCGATGATGGCCATGTTGGTCGAAACTAGTCGAGGAATATAAATGAAATAATAATAATAAAAGCATAAGAATATTAATCTACAACCCAGTGTGTCTGAAGATTTTAATTGATTTTTCTAATAATTTTTATCGTTCAAAATATATATATATATATATATATAAGCAAATATGTACTTGATTCTTCCAATATATATATATATATATATATATATATATATATATATATATATATATATATATATATATATATATATATATATATATATGTATATAATTATATATATATTGGGTACCTCCATTGATTCGCTAAAATAATAGCATACATTGCTGAAAAATCCTCTAAACTTCGTAAAAACAAAGTTTTATCGTCAAACTCTTTATGTCAATATTAAGAGGAAAGACCAAAGGATTTTCTTCTTATTAAGTTATATTTTTTATCCTTTTTAGAACGATCGACATTTTCGTTAAATTGTTTTTTTAGCGCCAACAGCGGAATCAAAAATCAGTATAGAAAATTTTAGCATCTTTTTTTGCGTTGAAAAACACATGGATTTGGAAATTCTTGCAAAGATCAAATAATTGTCGGATTTTAATAAATCTTTCGGGACTAGAATTTTTTCTTTCGAGAAAATCTTAGTAAAAATATATTTTCAACTTACTTAATTTTATAAAATTTCGAAAAATGAAATGTGTATGTCACTTATACGCAGAACTCTTTGGAGAATTAAAATCGTCAGTTTCTTTTTGTAAAACATGACCTCCAGTTATCGAAAATCTGCTCTTAATTGTAAAATTAAAAAATACCATAAAACTAAGACAATATTTAATTAGCAAAGCTTTTAATTGTTTTTATGAATAAGATTTAATATCTTAAGAAAAACATTTTTTGATGAATAATGAATTTTTACAAGGATGTTTCCATTTTTGTAATTTTAAAAATTTTCATTATAATATTAAAAAAACATGTTAATTATAATATTTAAAAAATGTTAATTATGATAATTTATAAAGTTTTAAATCTTTTAAAATTCAGTCTACTTTGTAGTAATTAGGTGATAATTTGATTAAGTAAAAATTATAATTACTAATCATAAATAGAAAAGCCTAATACTATTCATCGGCATCCAAAATCCAAAAAATAATTTTGAAATTTTTCTGTGAGTGCCGACTTTGTAAGTACGGATGTCGATACACATTATTAGAAATAGGAGTGCTAGCTATAGTAAATGTAAAGTCAAAATACCTAAAATTGAATAAAACGTTAAATTATGGAGAATATTTTCCGAAATTTTTAAAATTGTTGTGCAGTTAAAAACTATATAAAAAGGGGCTCACGTTATGTTCTTCAAGAAAATTTTACGATATGGCCACCGTAAAAAAAAAAAAACATAAGATAAACTTTCGTCTGACATTCAAGTTGTCAACCTGCCAACAACTACACACGCGAACATGAAAAAACTATTTTTAAAAATGAGAATTCCTAGCGTCTCTCCTTCGTGCACTTGTATAGTGGCATCAACGTAAACAAACCTAGTCCGCTGAAGTTCTAAAGGCCGAAATGCGTCACACGAAAACTTTTCCCACTTTGAGATACATTTTTCCTTCAGTATATATATATATATATATATATATATATATATATATATATATATATATATATGTATGTAGTTAAGTTACGAAAAACTTGGTAATCCGCATGGGTAGTCCCAAGGAGGATTAAATCCTTAAAGCTCAATGTTAAGTCAAAGCGAATAATTTAATTTAAATGAAAAACAGACCACTTTAAGCCTTAAACTGGTCTGTTTTTCTTTAATATATATATATATATATATATATATATATATATATATATATATATATATATATATATATATGTATATATTGTTTCCGTCTTTATTTTAGTGGATATCCGTAGTTGAGTAGATGCTTTGATTTTTAAACAGTGTTTTCGAAATCTTTTAGAGACCATTATTTGTGGAATTGCTTTGATGCTTCAAATCTTTGTCCTGTTGGAAGATCCAGTCCCAACCTAAATCCAACTTTCAAACAGAGGGCAAGGCACTTTCATTCAAAATTGCTTTGTATCTTGCAGAGTCCATTGTGTTGTCAATGCATACTATTTGTCTGCTTCAGCTGCAGCAAAGCAACCCCAAATCATCATGCTGTCGCCACCATGTTTAACTGTTGGCACCACATTGTTTTCTTCAAAAGCCATATTAGGAGCTCATCACACATATCGCCTATTGTTCCTCCCCAAAAGCTCTATATTTTGGTCTCGTCTGACTATAAAATCTTTTGCCAGAATGTTTCTACTTTATAATATGAGCTTTGGCATAGTTCTTGTTTGTGCTTTTTCGTAAGCACTGGCTTTTCCTAGGCATTCTATGATGAAGACTGGTATCATTCTGATTTCCTCACACTGTAAATGTATGCACATTGATTCCAATATTGGTCAGGGAGCGATGGTGAACCACAAAAGTCACAGCAAGATTTTCCTGGGCCAAACTAGATGCCTACTTGCTCTTGCAGTTATTTTTTGCAGACGCCAACTTCTTGATTGCGATGTCGTCATACCAATACCTTCTATTTATAAATAATTTGTTATACAGTGGAAACGTGTATTCCAAACCATTTTCTTAGTTTTTTGTAGCCTTCTCCGATATTTATAGGCTGATGTGATTTTTAAAACTTCAGGATATTAGGTTCATCATGGCAGACATATTTTAATTTAGACTCTAACTGCACCCTTTTGCATATATAGCGATATTTACACTATTTACATTATTCGGACTATTGTCCTCATCTTTCTCGCCATATTTATTACAACGTTTCGGCCATTGTACAGTCCGGTCTTCTTCAGGTGGTTGGAATGTCGAAGTGAAAACTTTATTTCGCACGCTGGGATAGACTGTTCTAGTTCCACGTGCCATGTTTAATGGATGTCAGTTATCAACTGACATCCATTAAACACTAGAACAGATATATATATATATATATATATATATATATATATATATGCTCACATATCAAGATACCTTGTCCTGTGTTGAATTATATTTTATTTAATGTTTACTATTTATTTAGCATAGCTTCTAGGGGTTTGAGTGCTGTAGAACAGGGGGTCAGCAACTTCTGGCACGAGTGCCACACGTGGCACGCAAGCAATTTCCAATGGCACGCAGCCGCAAATGACATCACAAATTCAGATCAATAACTACAGGGTGACCCCAAAAAACGGGAATTTTTCAAGTGCGTATTGCCAGACATGAGCAAGTGGTAACACTGCAAGACAGTGACCTTGAGCAAGTAAACATTTCGCCATTTTAGTAATGAGAATGAAATTCACAGTATCCCAGCTGAGATATTGCAGCAGTCAATGAGGAATCTCAACAGCAGATTTCAAGAACGCATTCGAACAGGAGGACGCCATCTACAGGACGTCATTTTAAAAAAAATGAAAACTCCATCATTGTTTCTTAAATGGCATGTTTTAAGGTTTCAATTACTATGAATTAAATATTTTTCTTCGATCACTCTTGGTTTTATTGGATTGTTAAAATGTTCCCATTTTTAGGTCACCCTACACTACAAAGTAAATAATGGAAGATTTATTAATAAAAAAACAAAAAAAAACAACACTTAATAATGTTTACACATAATTACACCATTTTCCCTTTTCTTTCTGCCTCTTTCTGACTGCCTTTCTCTTAGTATCTTTGTCTCTCACACAAGCACTAAACTGGATCTCCACATCACACAGTCGTATTTGATTCGGCTAAATGTAAATCGTCTCATAACTGTCTATATTTAAAAACATAATCAAAAGCTTTCATAGACACGCCGATCCCCATACAGGCTGAGAAACCCTGCAGTTATCGAGTCACAGTATGTGAACTCCTTGCAGTAGATCAGTTTCTGGTTAGCAATGCCTCCAAGCCATTTCTAATAAAATCTTTTCTAATAACTATCTAGGTTTAGTATGCATAAACCTACCGGCATGCACATCCATATATATATTAAATATATTGTAGATGGAGGTTGGGTGAAAAGATATCGCTTTACCACTGCAGCTATTCCGTTTCTATTCCGTTTCGAAAGATCCAGTCTGGGATTCACAGACAATTATAAATACGAGGATGTTTTGAAATGTAAAACTTCGGATGAATAATTAGATTTTTTTCTAAAATCATAAAAAATACAATGATTAAAATTTTTTACACCGCTTAACAATTTGATGCACGAAATTTGGATATTGTTCGGTTCATACTCCTTCCCGGTATTTTGACCAGCAGTAAAGGTTAGTTTCCTGTTTAGGATTAGTTTTCCGGTTAGCTCTAACGTATTTTCCTTCTCTCTCACTTGCGGTGGCTCTTTGTGTTTTGGTGGCGGCATTTTCACCTCGCCTAGGGTGATGCCTCTTACTCTGTAACCCTCTACCTCGAGTGGCACCTGGGCCTTACACAGGGTGAACACCGTTGCAAAAAATAAACTATTTATGTACATACACATTCATATAAGCAAATATACACTTGATCCTTCATATAATAATAATAATAATAATAATGGACTCTTCCGTCGGTTTCGACGTATGAGGATCTGACAGCTTACTTGATGCAGTTATGAAATTTTGTGCGATAATCTTAAGTGACATTTAAGACCCGCTAGTGATTTACAAAGGAGGCCATATATATATATATATATATATATATATATATATATATATATATAGAGAGAGAGAGAGAGAGAGAGAGATAGAGAGATAGAGAGATAGAGAGATAGATATAATGGTGTTGTGTGGGGGTAGTGGGATGGATATAACGATAAAGGTTTATTTATGAAGCTTATAAAACTTTACTCTATGATACTGACAACAATATTTCCTTTATAATGACCGAAGCGTTCGGAAATATTCGGACAAAAATATGAACTTTGGATCGGAGTCTTCAAAAATTTTATGAGGATGTGCAACAGCCTATTCGTAAATTGGAATTATATAAATATCAAATTAAACCGACAGATCTTGTTGTCCAAGTTTATAAAACTTATTTGGGCGAATTACTTCTGTGCACACACACACACACACACACACACACACACACACACACACACACACACACACACACACACACACACACACACACACACACACATATATATATATAATGAAATGGACAAAGACCGACAATTATTTTAAGACATTTTTTTTATCTTTATCTATAAAAAGAATGTATAAACATAAAAAATGTCTTAAAATAATAGTCGGACTTTGTCCATTTCATAATGTGTGACGTCATTTGTCTACATTTGGATACGCATCGATCAGATATGAATGTACGAGAAAAAATCATAGAGAATTGTAGTTCAAAAACAGTAAAATCGACCATGCTAACCGAAACGCTCCTCTATGGCTCAATTGGTTAAGGCACGTCAGGCTATATGACGGTTCCGTATAGGATACAGGTTCGATTCCTGTCGGAGGACGATTATTTTTTATGAAAATTTCTCGGACATGTCAGTCCGGTAAATTTTGTTCATACTGTTTATTATAAACAGAGTATTTACTTAAATATTTGTATCTATAAAAAGAACGTATATACATCAAAATGTCTTAAAACATCACGTAGAACTGAAAATAACGCTGACATCTCGTTTTAACGAATATATTTATCAAAATTACTAAAAAAAAATATCCTGAAATACTAAAGAGTAAATTTATTCAATGAAATCGTCATTGTTTTCAACCACGGCATCCAAACGACTTCGGAATCTCCTGCAACTCTTCTGGATGGTCTCTTTGTTTAAGTTAGTCAATGCTGCCATAATCCTTGCATTTAGTTCATCTTTGGTGTTACAAGGAGTTGTGTTAGCCTCTCGATGAACTGCGCCCCACGCGCAATAATTAGGTGGCCAGATGTAAGAGGTGATGTAGTTGTAGAAATTATCTGACAGCCATGACTGTGAACTCCTGCTTGTGTGGCATGGTGCAGAGTCTTGTTGCCAGACATAGAGTCTTCCAGCAGCCACCCTCTTGCCCCAGGGCAGCACTACTTTCTCAAGATACTTGATGTAGCCGTAATTGTTGAGCCTGTGGGAAAATGTCACCTTTATTAGTGATCACTCCAAATACCTTTATAATCACCGTTAGACTAATCCACCTGTTTCTGAATCCTCTGCACTTTCTGTCTGACATCCAAACACTCTGAAATGGTCGTACTGGAGCTTCCATCGCGAATGCCAAGCAGTACAGCATGCCTTTTCCAAATTTCTGGTGGAGTGAATTATTTCATGGCGGTCTTTTTCTCACAGACGGTGCCCAACTGGCCTTACTATACTGCGTAGTCAACAAAATCAAAAAGAAACAATGCGCAGGCGCGAAATTAAAAAAAATTGTGACAATTTATCCATCGTACTCTGTGTATACCATTAAAAATGGCGGACAAGGGGCTTCAATTAATTTTTTATTTTCTTGCGTTCAGACAATTTTTTTCTGGACATAATTTCCTTGTCATATAATTTAATAATTGTCTATTTCGGCAGCAATCCCTCTTGTCAGTCATTCTTTAAGGAAACTTTCATAAAAGAGGAATGGTTTCTGTCGCTTGAAATATATTCTGACACCTTCGGGAATGTTTCCCGGTGAAGTGGCACAAACCCTATCTGTTTGGTAGTTGTTCACATCCTTCACGGTGAAAAACTTCTCATTCGACCCCCGACCAGACGAAGACTTTACCTGCGGCACGCTGTATCTCCTCCAACATTTTCTGCCAAGGGGTTTTTGTTTGGAGACAATTGAGAGCATCTGTCGTCATTGAATCTTATATAGTTTTTAGCCCCAAATCCTATTTTATAATCCTCCTTAGCGACCTATTCAAAATATTCACTTATTTTACCATTTTGTTCTTCAGCTTCTTGATGGCTTCAATGACTCTCCTGGTACGAATTGAATTCTTTCGTCCTGGAGTTGGTTTTAGTCAGATGGTTTTCTCCTCTTGAAATGGTTTCTATGCATTAAAAACAGTTCAGCAAATATTCAACTGTTTCATTACCTCAGCATTCGTTTATACCAGTTATTTCCAATGCAACAATTTGATCACGTTTTGTTTGAGCCGCCATATTTAATTGAACTGTAAACAATAAAACAAAGAAGGTTACGAAGCCTTATTCAAAACTTGAAACTATTTTTAAGAATAGGCGTGTCTCAAATAATCGATAAATATTTATGCCGCACACGACAACTCCCCACCCCTAATACTGAGTATGATGAAAATTCTGAAATATTCTTAACGTAATAAGACAATCATTTAAAAGCAGTTTTGGAATCACTGTATAATGTCCAGGTTCAAAATTTTGAAATGCTCCTCGTAGATAATATGTAGCGTTGGTGGGGGTTCATGAATTTCTTTCTATCTTCTTTCTGGCGGCTTCAATGACTCTCCCAGTTTACAGTTTCCTAGTTTACAGTAAGTAAACAATAAAACAAGAATGTTAGGAAGCTTGTGAAAATTTGAATTTTTACGAATAGGCCTGTTTAAATTCATGTTGAAATAATGGGTAAATATTTATGTCTTTCCTTGTATAGTGTGATGTGAAACGCAGAATAAATATGAATGAAGTATTTCCTGAAACGCATGTATGAATATTTTTCCTATTCTATAGGGTGTTTCATTAAGACGGATCAAAGTCAGCAGTAAATAAATCAGTGATATTGGTGAAAATTTATTTATTTCTCTATTGGATCATGTTTTTTAAGTCATGGCAATTATATGAAAAATAATCTCACCCAAATGTCCGCCAAGACTTCGGCGGAACACCTCCACTCGATGGTCAACATTTTTGATGACGTCTCTGCATAGTTGCTCCTCACCAATATGCCTTATTATCTCATCTTTCAGCTATTGAATTGTTGTTGGCTTGTTGACATAGACCTTACTTTTGAGATTACCCCAGAGGAAGAAATTTAAAGGCGTCAAGTCGCACGATTGTAGTGGCCAATTGACTTCGCTGTTTCGAGAGATGATGCGACCTGGGAACTTCTCATTCAAATTCTGTTTGAACGCCTATTTTCGTAATAGGCTTCGATAACTTTCCCTCGTTGTTTAATTGTTAATCTTTCCATGGTTGAAACTGCCAAAGACTTAAGTTGTTAAATCTGAAAGAAAAAGAAAAAAATCATTAGACGCTTAAACTTAATTCACATTTAAAGTCGGTCCAAGTTATTGGAAGACTGTTTATTAATGTTTTGTTGTCAGGCTATGAGTATTTTGAATTCCCGTTTTATATCCCTGCTTTAACCCTCCAAACAAGATTACGATAAGAGAAATGCGTCTCTCTTTCGCCATTTTGTTCATTTCTTTCTTATTTCCGTGTATTTGCAGGTGAGGTCAATGGTAATGCCATGTTCTTTTTTAACTTGTCGGCAGTGAAATCGAGCGAAAAAGTTCTTCGCGCCGAGGTCCATCTTTACAAGAGAAAGCAATCTTGGATGCCGTCCGGTTCGAAATTAGAAATCCTGCTCCATGAGATCGGCCCCAACTACATTAGCGAGACAGGACGGGTAACTCTGCACCGGGCGAGCCGAGGCTGGCAGTGGCGTGACGTCACTGAGGCCGTTCTTAGCTGCCTGGCCACGTCGCGGAAGCCCCCGCACCTGTTCGCCATCAACTTCAAGACCCAAAGGGCCAAGAATGGTAAAACGCGCCCAGTGGCTCTAAAAAAATTCGCTACCCACCACTCACGCCCTTTCCTTATTATTTATTCAAATGAGACGGAGACGGTCAAGCTTGACCAGCTGGATAAACTGGCCGAACGTCTGAAACTATTTTTGCCCGGACGTCGACCTGGGCAGGGCCCAGTCGATCCGCTGGGGACGAACCTGACTGCTATCTCCGCCTCAGGATCAGAAACGGTATCCGGGGGCACGCGAACATGGCCACATGTTGACAGGCATATGGGAACCTTTGTAGAAGATGGAAAGAATGGCAGCAAGAAAGAAATCCATAAACAGAGTCGATCTGATCATTCGTTGACCGACGTCACAGACGGTCAGCGTTTTAAAATTAATATCGAAGAAGCTGTCAGTATGGAAGAAGGCAAACCAAATGAAGAAGGTGTTACGTTAATGTCGGTAAATGAAAATCTCGGAAAAGATCAGAAATTTGATCATGAGGACAGTGATTCTGGTGTGACATCATCATGGACAGATTCAATTTCGGATTCAATTTCCAATCGCGAATTACCGATTAACAAAAGTCATGTTATTTCGCGAGCGCATTCTCGGTTTCATTCCAGCCGGCATCATTCATCTGGAAAGGAACGCAAGACAGCAGCCAAAGTTATCCTGGTTGGAACTTCATCAGCGCTGTCAGACGAGACGCATGCCATTTCCACAAATTCTACCGTCTTCGACCGTGTCAAGCGGTCGATCCTGACTAACGAAATACCACAAGATCCCGTCGACTATAAGACGGTGACGAAATACAACGTACTGCATACAAATCCTGGTGTACTTCAGACCCGGCAACAACGGACCAAAATCAAAAAGGATTCACGACTGATTCCTTATCCAAAAGATTCCCAGCACAAGAAGAAGCGACGTAAACGCAAGCGGCCCCGACGGAAGAATTTGCGACGACGTCGTTTGCGATTCCCCAAAGATTGGGAGAGTGAAAGCGAAAGTTCTTCCAATCAGGACGCTGATGATCACTTGTGCAAGAGGCGGAAGTTACACGTGAACTTCGATGATATTGGCTGGGGCGAATGGATAATCAGTCCGCGTTGGTTTAATGCGCATTACTGTTCCGGAAGCTGCCCTTTTCCATTAACTAAGGTAAGTTCCGGCGTCAATAAGACTTCATTTTTAAACTTTCATTTCTTGTTATTTGATTTGATATTGTCATAATTCTACTGAATTTCATCTGCTACTGTATTTTTTTAATCTAAAACGAGGAATTTTGATTTTCGAATTACCATTATCGGCATTCCAAGAATATTATTATCTTCCTTGCTTTTAGCGTTATGTTTCAATTTTCTTTAGAATATTACTCCAAAAGAACTTGCCGATTACGGTAATGATGCACCACAGAATTTCAAACAGTATTTAATATCCTCACCTTTGCCGTTTCACTCACAACATTTCGATCGGTCTGCTCTCTGGCTTTCCCCAGGTTTATATTACAAAATAAACCTCTGCTAAATGCACGACGTCGATGAATAGTTTTTGTTTATACTTCTAAACATAGAGACACGAGAATTTACATTTTGCATTTTATTTTTAAACAATATGTGGGGTACAAAATTTTTATTACGGCTTCAAAAACGGACATTTTGAAAAAATATGTATTCACGTAATATATTCGAATATATTAAAACAGAAGCTACAATAAGATAGAGGATGAGAAAAATATTATTTTTCTTTTTATGCGCCGTATGCCTTCAAAATGTAGGCGATCATGGCTCTCCACTTCTCCCTATCCCATGTAGCTCTCAATAAGTTTTATCCTTTTGCTACTTCCCCCAGGCCATGTTCTATCATCCACTTGCTTAAGCCCGCTATGTATGTTATCTCTCTTTCCCTTTATTCGACCTGTGAGTATCAGATTCTACAAGCCCTCCTTTCTCATTACATGTCCCAGAAATTTCAGCTGTCTCTTCCTGATAAGTATAAGCTTCCTCCTTGTTTGCATCCTCTCCAAAACCTCATCGTTGCTCACACGTTCGGTACATGATATCCTCAGCATCCTTCTGTAGAACCATGCTTCTGTTGCCTCGAGTCTCTTCTTCATCTTTGAGGAGACTGTCCCGCATTCGCTGCCGTAAAGGAGGACTGATGTCACGTAGCAGCTCAGTACTCTTTTCTTTGTTACCAACGAAACCCTCCTGTCTCGTAAGACTCTAGCTTTTGGAATGCGTCTTTGGCCATCCCAGTACTTCTTCTGATCTCAGCGTCGCAGTATCAAAACACTTTACTGCTTGGTTTTAGTGTCCCCGACCTGTAAATCGCATTTCGGCCTCATCCATTTACTGTTGACCATTCATTCTGATTACTCAACGTAACGGAAATGAAAAAAAATGTTAACCGGTTATCCCTCGCTCCTCGGAGTACAATCGAGGACAAAAATATAAGCATGACGACTAAAAAGAGGGGAGGAAAAGAACAAAAAAAGGGTTTGAAAAAATATTTGAGGAGTTATTTCTCGGAATAAGGACAATATATTAGGAAAACACAAGTCATTCCCAAAAAAGTTTATATATATATATATATATATATATATATATATATATATATATATATGTATATAAATTAATATATATATATATATATATATATATATATATATATATATATATATATATATATATATATATATATATATCAGTTAATATAATATAATTTATTACACTGGAATCGTAATCAGGATCGAATTCATCAGATTGGATCGTGATTACGATTCCAATGTAATAAATTATAACCATGAAATATTAGTGTTTGAGCCTTTTATATATATATATATATATATATATATATATATATATATATATATATATATATATATATATATATATATGGGGGGAATAACATCTATATATATATACATATGTATATATACATATATATATATATGTATATATGCATACATATATACATCTGTGTATATACATACAACACGTAACATTGTATCTAGTCATATGGTTCTGTTGTTAATATTTCGGCCTTTCGTGTGGTGGGACGTCCGCTATTCTGTGACCGTTATCGTCGCATAGCAATCTTCTATGTCAACATATAACCGAATATCATCGTCGATGGTGAATAACTTTGTTAAGATGTCTGTATAAACAACCTGAAGAAGGCTCATATGAGCCGAAAGATTACATCAAAGAGCAGCTTAATAAATAAATATACAAATGTTGAACAATTTTTGTCTTTATTTTCACCCGAAATTAAATCAACCATACAACCATTAGAACGGCTCGTGATGAGACTTAATAGACATTCATTGTCTGTTAATTGAAAAATATCTATAAAAATTGCGTATAAACAGAAAATACATTAAATATATATATATATATATATATATATATATATATATATATATATATATACAGGGTGTCCCAAAATAATGTATACACATTTTGAATCGTTATAACTTATTCAATTTAAGTATTTTGACTTGTAAATAAGATTAATACAAGAGAAAGAATACACATTTAAAGAATTTGAGAGTAAAATATACAAAACTTAAAATTAAATTTAATAAGATAAAAGCTACTTGGGGCAATGGCAGAATGTTCATATAATGATGAGTTCACATCAAGTGCTCAAACTGGTTGCCATTCCGTTCAATACACTTTTCATACCTTAAAGAAACAGACTTTCAAACGTCCAGTATCTTTTCCTCTGGTATTTGAGCACATTCTTCTTCAATTGCTACTCTCATTTCAGCAATTGTTTCAGGTTTCCTGCTGTAAACTTTGTCTTTTAGAAACCCACACAACATGATATCAAGGGTGTCAAATCTGGTGATCTAGTGGTGATATATATATATATATATATATATATATATATACATATATATATATATATATATATATATATATATATACATACATATATATATACATATATATATACATATACATATATATATATATATATATATATATATATATATATATATATATATATATATATATATATATATCCAAGTATAGGATTGGTGTATACGGAATAAATTCCAATAGCTAACAAATACTATTCTTAAAAGAGTGCTCAACAAATTTTGTTTCAACATTTCTGGTGTCTTATCAAGTGACACCATCACTTGATATGACACCAGAAGTGTTGAAACAAAATGGCTATTTTTGTAGTGATTTTATAACAGATATATATATATATATATACATATATATATATATATATATATATATATATATATATATATATATATGAGCGTGTGTGCACCAATTTGGGTACTACAATTAAAAGACAAAACGCCAAGCATTTAAAGGTTAGTGTGCATCCCTGGGGATGGTGAATGAAGAAAAATGTCACCGTAGAGAAAAATAAGTGTCCACTTGATGGTGTTTTTAAAACGACATTAGTGGTTTACAAGGCAGAAAGTGAAGGACGAAAATGTCCAGTGCAAGATATATGTGGAGTGTATTTGGGCAGCAATCCCTCTTTTATACAAATTTCGTTAAAGTCGATTGACAAGGTACTGCGATTAAGCTTTTCATTTCATTTTGCTTTTCTTCGTACAGGCGGGGGGGGGGGGTAAAAAGTGTCCAAAAGTTCTGCATATCTGAGCGCTTTCGGCTATTCTTTTAGCCATTATCAAGGATGATTTTTATTCTTATTTTTAACTGAATGTGTGTGTATTTATGTATGTATCTGAAGTTATAGGAATGATTTATTTTCCAAACACGGTCAGCACGTGGTGGCCATGTTCATTGTTAATGTTATTGAGCCTTGGCCTTTTCTTTTTTATTATTAGTACTTTTCCCTGTGGATGAGGCTATTATACATGTATTGTCTGTTAGTTTGTTGCGGATGGAGTCTGATAGGTTTTCGTGACTGTTTAAATGAGTCCTAATTGAGCTATGATTAGATAAGTTTAACGTGAACCGTCTAGATAAGCATGTAGTGGTATGACCAATACAATTATTTATGAGTTTGGTTTAAACAGGAACACATATTTTGAATTCAGAGTTGTCCGTCTCTTAGTGTGGTTTCCCAACTAAAGCTAAAGAGGCCAGTCTACCATATTATTTAACCCATAGCTAGGAGGAGACGAAGAGATTATTCATACCTTTCCAAAGGATATTTGCTACTCCTAAGTGAATGTAACGGACTCGACTGGAATTCGAACTTGGCTCTCCAATTTCTTATTCCGAGCCGCTATCCACTGCACCACAAGTGCATCCAAATTTAAAAAAATATAAAATAATAATAATAAAATCCACTCCATGTAAAAATAATGTTGTGTATGAATCCTCATGTCCCCTGGGAGATTGCATATCTAACACTAATAATCAAAAAACAACATTAAATACTTACATTGGACATACATGCACCACACTCTGGCACAGGACTCTGTCCCTGTGTGCTCTGTGGTATTATGGCTACGACTAGCTTGGGCCAGCTATGACAAGTCAAGACCAGCTATGGCTAGCTTAGACAAGCTCTGACCAGTTTGGACCAGCTATGACAAGCCAAGACCAGCTATGACTAGCTTAGACCAGCTCTAACCAGTTTGGACCAGCTATGACAAGCCAAGACCAGCTATGATTAGCTTAGACCAGCTCTGAACAGTTTGGAACAGCTATGACAAGCCAAGCTATGGCTAGCTTAGACCAGCTCTTACCAGTTTGGACCAGCTATGACCAGCCAAGACCAGCTATGGCTAGCTTAGACCAGCTCTGACCAGCTTGGACAAGCAATGACCAGCGGCCCGAGTGAAAACACTCGGGATCCCACGTTAAAAACTGACCTTGTGTCACAACCTGACTCACCGGGGGTGGGGGGTCAAGTAAATATCCTCTCTCGTAGATTGACCTATCGAATCTCAGTGTCGTCCACAAACACATCGCCCAGCACGCCATGAACGATCAAAATATAAGTATGAACATGAGAACATCATTAGTGGATAACACCAAAGTACTCTACAGTACCGAATGCAAGGAAAGACGCAAAACTGTACAAGTTATTATTATACAAAATAAACAACCTATAATAAATCAAATATCATTCACCACAGGGGAAGGGATCAAGAAGTGTATATGATATAATTGAAGTGCGCGCATATTATATTAGGATTATAAAATCAAATAAATAAATAGCATTCATTTTGTGCGGCCGCGTTTTCCAATTGCCGCTACACATGACGTCACACCGGAGCATTTCAAACTTACACTTTCCCAAAGAATAACAGGGTGTAAACAAAAGAATTCTAACTACAACACAGACGCCACATTGGTTCTTGATAATGACTGCGAAAGTAGAAGATAGTTGTAAAAAAATAACAAAATATGAAATTCGGATAATTTAGCCATAACTTCAAGGATAATAGTCAACACATCCGAAAATTGCAAAAACATAATAAAAATTAAACAGACGGACCTTGTCGGTTGTTTTTAATCAAACATTTTTATTTCTGGAACCATCCTTCAATGTTTATAATATATTTCTACATAATTAGATACACCATATAACCATTTCCATTGAACTTTTTAAATTTCATCACGTATTCTTCGATCTTTTAGCTTGTATAAAAAAAATGTTTTCACGCCTTCACGTGATTAAAAATCTTCGCCGTGCACGTGATGACATCATCGCGTCTTTTGAAATTAAAATGATTTTATAACGTTTATTTAGTTTGTAAAAATAAAATTTAGCAACATGATTCCGCTATAAGACAATTTGCAAATGTTTTTAAAAATTTGACTCTACATATATATAAGACATTGTTAAAAAATGTTGACCCTGAAGATGAACAATGATGTTCGAAAGTACTCGGTTATCTTACGGACAATATTTATTTCGATATAATTTTCAAATAAAAAGTCTCATTAGAAAATATGAGAAAATTCAAAAGAGAATATGCAGGACTATGTTGTCTTTGACATTCAACACAACATGTTTAAAAGAAAAGTTGTTGCCAAATTACACACATATATATATATATATATATATATATATATATATATATATATATATATATGTGTGTGTGTGTGTGTGTGTGTGTGTGTGTTTGTGTGTAAGTTATTATATATAAGTTATAGTTAAGTTATATTTAGACACTAATTATTCCGTGAAACAAGTTTATTTTATAAAACTCGACATGGTCTGTTTCCTTTTTATTGTATTTTTTTCCAATTCTTGTAAAATTTAACGACATGGCTTTTCCTCTAAATTGTTTGTTTCCACGGTTTTTATCCTTTTCAGTTGAATGTGTTAAAATGAATTCTTGCTGCCTAAATATCTCTTTCACACACACACACACACATATATATATATATATATATATATATATATGTGTGTGTGTGTGTGTGTGTGTGTGTGTGTGAGTGTGTGTGTAAGAAGATTTTTGTTGAACAACAAAAGAGTTCTCTTGTCTAATTATTGAAAACCTTCAACGCCCCAACACATTACAACCACATACGCCCTCACACACATATTTATATGCACCTACACCCCCCCCACCAAACCATTTTGCAGACGCTTCTATACATATACCGAAAAATTTAGAACTAGGCACGCACAAATATCCGCTGAACGGCCGTGTGCAAAGCACATATGTTTCGCATAAATCCCTGGGAGGTACACACACACCGAAATCAAAATCTTCACAAGTGATGTGCATCGAATTATGACCAGGAGGGAAAATACTACACACAAACGAACAGCCTGAACGCGCATGCCATTTCTATCAGAGGGAACAGATCGCCGCTTACATATAACACACACACACACACACACACACACACACACACACACACACACACACACACACACACACATATATATATATATATATATATGCGTGTGTGTATTCACAAGTGTAAAAGTTTCTAGGTGTAAAAGTTTCTAGGTGTAAAAGTTTCTAGGTGTAGTTTTCTATTAAGCGTCTGTTGGCAGTTCTGCTTGCCTGAAAAGTACGTTAAATTCTCTCAATTTTCACATATCGTTTTAGTTAAAATATCATTATATATATATATATATATATATATATATATATATATATATGTGTGTGTGTGTGTGTGTGTGTTATATAAGCGGCGATCTGTCTCCTCTGACACACACACCCACACATATATATATATAAATAAATATAAAAGTGAACATAGAAGTTAACACTTAGAGGCGACAGTCTGTTTCATGCTAGATGCAATTGTCAGGCCTGACGATTGCATCTAGCATGAAACAGACTGTCGCCTCTAAGTGTTGACTTCTATATTCATTTTTATATTTGCACACGCTCTATCTCTGATATTGAGCACTTTATCCCATAAATATAGCACACTTTAAGACTATATTTCTTCATATATATATATATATATATATATATATATATATATATGTATGTATGTATGTATGCATGTATAAAGGTTTCTACAGGTTAACTGAGAAATTTATCATATATATATATATATGTATACACACTCACACACACACACACACACACACACACACACACACACAGGCAGACACACACACACATATATTATATATATAACGTCCTGTGTATGATAATAAATTGAATCCGGTAGCAAGGCTTCTGATTGGGAAGTTTTGAGGAAGATGGAACGATCTATTAATTGCTGTTGTTCCAAGGTCCACTCTGACCCGAAATGGTAACACCTTTTAGGTTCCTAGCTATGGGCAAATAGTGAACCTTTAAACTGGGGTCAAATCAATATGAAAGTATAAAAATACATATGTATCGTAAAAATTTCCATCAATAGATTTTAATAGTAAGAAAAAAAATAACCAAAACTACCAAGTAAATTAAATTTCGGCATTGACTAACGCATAATGAGTTGATAGGCAGTTAAACAAACCAAAAAATCAAACGCTATTCCAAAATAAAAATAACTTCAACAAAACTACAATATAAAATACATATATCACTTCCCCTTGTAATCATGTCCACCCAAACATGTATATACACAAAAAGCTGAGTATCATCTACCATGTATTCAATTGCGAAAGCAGAATAACATATATCATTTTTTTTACTTCAAAGCTCTCAAGAAAATTAAATTTCGTCATTAAATGACTAATAAGGAGTTGATATGCCGTGAAACAAACAAATCAATCATATATGTGTGTGTGTGTGTGTTTGTGTGTGTGTGTCTGTGTGTGTGTTTGTGTGTGTGTGTCTCTGTGTGAGTGTTTGTGTGTCAGTGTGTTTATGTGTGTGTGTGTGTGTGTGTGTGTGTGTGTGTGTTTGTGCGTGAACATATAATATGTAGTTAGCCTTTTTCACTCATTGATACATGTTTCACTAAAAGCAACAAACAAGGATTTCTTTTAGTTAGCAGACCTTGTTTGCGTAGACTGTGTGCAAAGATTGTTGGAATGTTTATGAACGATCACTTTCAACTATACTCTGGTCATTTTCAAGAGGCCATCTTATGTAAATGTGTCGTTTTTCGGGGATTTTTCCCCCGTTATATGATGACGTCATTGACTAAATTTGCCGTCAGTTGTTAATTACATTCAAAAACGCTCTTCCATCACTGAAGAAGATTTTCTTTACTTTAGGATTAGTAAATTTTCTGTTTGAGATTTTTAATATTTTCAACCATTTATTTTATTTTATTTTCACTTTATATCCTATACTTGAAAATGCCGAGAAATTTACGGCACAAACGAATAACCATATCAGAAAAATTTGAAGTTTAGTCATTTAGTATATATATATATATATATATATATATATATATATATATATATATGCTGGACACTCCAGTCGTTCGTTTATCGACGTATGAGGGTCAAGCAACTCAGTTCCTAGGAACTGGCAGCCAGACACCTTCATATATGATTTGATTACAGTGGTGAAACAACCACCATTTTTGAAGTGCCACAAGGTTTCCAAAACGACTTTGAATTCAGAGTTTTCCTTCTCCTAGTCCAGTTGCCAACCAAGGCTTTAGAACCCAGTCTGTCATGCTATTTACCCATAGGTGACGAAGAGGATACACAACTTTCCTCGTGAGTGTAATGGACTCGACTGGATTCCTCAAACCTAGCCGCTATCCATTACTACACCGTGCCTCCTACAAACACACACACACAGATATATATATATATATATATATATATATATATATATATATATATATATATATATATATATATATATATATATATATATATATATGTGTGTGTGTGTGTGTGTGTGCAAATATATAGAAAAATAGGAAAGAACACGTTAGGTAAATAATCCGAAGTTCTTTAGTATTTTTGTTTTTATTTTTAAAAAACAGTTTTCAATACAAAAGTAGGGCCTAAATTATATATATATATATATATATATATATATATATATATATATATATATATATATATATATATATGTATTGATATTTAATATTGAATTCAGTTCACTGATAAAGAAGATGATTTTTTTGAAAATCAGTAATTTAGCGCGTCAACTATTTACATTATTCGGACTATTGTCCTTATCTTTGTCGCCATTTTTATCACAACGTTTCGGCCGTTGTACGCTCTGGCCTTCTTCAGGTGGTTGGAATGTCTAACTGAACCCTTTATTTCGCTCACTGGGGTAGACTGTTCTAGTTCCACGTGCCATGTCTAATGGATGTCAGTTATCTCCTGTTAATTCCTTTTGAAAGTTCTCCACTGCCTTAACCAGGTATTGAACTCACACTCTTAGGGTCCTGTCAATGGATCTAACTAACGCCTTTATCCACTTAGCGCGTCAAATTATTCACTAGTCTGCTTGATGTATCTACGTATTTACTTACCTGAGTGTGACACAAATCTTTTGTCTTGAGGACCCAATGGATATCGCACTAATCAATGGGTATACAAGACCTGCTTGACAACCACCGCAATTTTTTCTGGCTCAATGTCACAATTATGGAGCATTCAGTAGGGATCGAACTCACTACAGTAGTGATTATATACCCCGCTAATTTTGATAACTATTGTTTACTGATGAAAGACCGAAAATATTGACCGAAGCTTTGGAGCCTTAAATTGTTATCTGAGTCGAGCTTACAAAAGATCACACTAGAGCAGGCGCCAATCTGAATCGAGTTCAATAACTTAACTCCGCATTTTATTACATCTACGGACATTTTGTTTCCATAAGCGTAGACGGCGTGTGTAGACGTCGATATTTAGACATGAAGCCAGTGCACAAAGACTAAAAGCGATAAAAAGCGAGGCTCAGTCGTAGGTAAATAAAGAAAGTGGTTCACACAAATATATTCCTCTCAATGCTGACATAGCGTACCTATGTCCAACAGAACTATTTTGCGAGTACGAATGGCCTGCGGGGTCGTTCGGTGCGTTGCGACAAGGGAGGGACATAGAAAAGCGAAGGTAATGGAGTAGGGGCGTGTCGTTGGGTGCGCATGTACGCCTCCACTGCCACTACCCCAATATATACTTAAGCCACCAGCACCACCCCGATCTCTAGTCTCATTAGCTGTAAACTCCCGGCTTTTACCCGATTAAACTAAACTTATTTATTTCGGAATATTATGACGACGCACTTTTGGACAGAGGAAAAAATGCTGCCGGGTCGATGGCCTTTGTTACTTATTTTACTTTCAGGAAAAAAAAAAGTTTACCTATTTGACCAGTGCTTAAAATGGTCATAGTCTATAAAACTGTGAAGAATAAATGCTTTCAAACATTCTAGTTCCCCTTACCGAAAAAAATCTAAGTAGACTTTCGAAAGACCTTTTCAGATACTGCTTTAAGAACAACCGTTATTTTATTCACACACACACACACACACACACACACACACACATACACACACATATATATATATATATATATATATATATATATATATATATATATATGTATGTATTACAATGAATCATTCATACAAAAGGTACATTAGTTGCATCCGAGACGAAAACTTAAATGCTACCTGGATTTTACTAAAAACAAAATAATTTCCATGCCTGAAGATGACTGAATGTACAGTTGAAAGTACTTGCGTATTAAAGAAAGACTTATACAGCTTATAATTATTAAAAACAAGGATCATAACATTTATCAAGTGATTCGTAGGTTAATACAACTTTAAAATTTTGTTTGCGAAGAGTTTTCGCCATTTTATCTGATTAATTTTACTAATATACTTTTTGTATGAATGATTCATTGTAATATAAATTGAACTGCACCACATAATTATATATATATATATATATATATATATATATATATATATATATATATATATATAAGATATCGGATATTGAGTGCTGGTGTTAAAATAGTTTTATCATAAAAACCTTTGCGTTTTAAGATGAAAGACGAAAGGACTTTTTTCTTGTAAAAATGATTTATTAATACTTTTTAAAACCTTCATAATTTTGTTTAAATATCTTGATTTACTGGCGACAGCGGAGGACCATAAATTAGTATGGGAAATGTGAGCATCTATTTTGCGGTGGAAAACAAACTGATTTGGAAATTCTTGCAAAAATCAAATGTGGGATTTTAATGAAACTTTCAGGATTTATATTCAAGTGATTGAAATTATTACCAAATTATTTTTAGAAAATCATGATAAAATATTTTTACACTTGTTAAAAAAACTTATTTAATGAAATTTCTAGAAATTCTATTTTTTTTTGTAGTGTTTGATGTTTATATTAGTTATAAGGACAAGTCCTAGGAGAATTTTTTGTTAAACAGAAAATCTGCTCTGAATCGTGAAATAAAAATGCAATAAAGCTAAGATACTATTTAATTAGAAACTTTTAATTACTTTTATGAATAAAATATATTCTATTGTTCTAAGAAAATATTTTTTAGGAATACTCTATTATTTCAAGAATGATTTTATTTTTGAAAAATTATAATGAGAATAATTCATAAACTTTTACTTCTTTAAAAAAGTGTATTAATTTGTAGCGCTTAGGTTATATTATCTAGAATATATTATTAGGAAGTAAAAACGACATTTACTAATCATAAATAGAAAAGCTTACTACAATTCAATGACCCCCAGTATTTTAAAAAGATTTTGAATTCTTTGTGCGTGTGCATAAACCTGCCGATTTTTGCAAATACGAAGGACTATACATGACATTATCAGAAAATAAGAGCACCAACTACTGTATTAAAATTTATTGGTAATTTTATATATTTACTCATCTAGTGTCTTTATAAGTAAGACTATCTAAAATTCCTTAAAATATTAGAATATTTAAAAGACATATCAATATATAACTTCCGTTAAGTTAACCGATTTAATGTGTCAATGTCTGGATTTCCTCAAACAATTTAAATTTCAAAGAATAGAATTGTTACATCTAGCTCAATCATGTCTCTCTCTCTCTCCCCTCACTGCCTCACTTCGTTAATTTACATATGCTTAATACTGCCCGTCAAAAATGTGTAAATTTCTTTTCATTTTTCGTTTCAACCTTTGGAAATAATTTCTGATGATCCGCGGTCCTTTAAAAGGGCTGTGGTGAAATAATTTATTACAGGTAACCTTAAAGTGGTCTGTTTTTATTTAAATTATTAGCTCTGATTTACATTGAGCTCTCTAGATTTTATCCTCCTTGGATCTACCCATACGGATTACCTAGTTTTTCGTAAACTATATATATATATATATATATATATATATATATATATATATATATATATATATATATATATATATATATATATATATAGTTTACTGCTACATCACATTGAAATACCAGTTCTCGTATGATCACCAAAGTTAAGCTTGACTGGTCAGTACCTAGATAGATAACTGCTAACAGCTTGTGAATTCCAGGTGCTGTAAGCTTTGATATCCGGGTGGCGAAGTGGGAAACGACTCAGAGTTAGCAGTCGGAGAGCCGAGTTCCAATTCAAGTCGGGTTCGTTGTATTCGCTTACGCGCAAATACATTTAGGCAAGATATAGATCCACCTCTTCTTCCCCCAGATATGGGTTAATTAGTAGAATTAGAATCTTTAAGTCATTAATATCTCCCGAAAATTATTACAAACTAAAAGTATTAAAGTTTATAAATTTAATAAAGAAAAAGTTCATATCTGTGGTCTGGTGGAAGAGAAGATTAATCGATAGAAATATAGCAAAAAAAAAATGATAATTTCAGCTTGCAGTGTCTATTGTAAAATTCCATCCTGCTTTTTCTTCACTGCTGTAATTTTCAGTACCGAGCATCATCAACCCAGCATTTCATATAAAACATTTAGTAATGCATGTAATTATGAGAGTGTATGTTTGCTTTAGATTTCTGTGTGCTTATGTTTGTGTATGTATGTATGTATGTATGTATGTGTGTGAGACAGAGAGAGAGAGAGGTGGGGGAGGGAGAGAAAGTATGTGTGAGTGTGAATAGGTGGGGATGCGTGAGGATTATATGCATGCCAGTTACGTCTCCTTCTCTTTACTCACAGGTCAAATACCATCTGTTGAAATTGAGCCATCCTAATTAGAAGTCCATTTCATCCGTCCATAACAAAACCGCCGTCATATTCAATGGGGGATGTGCCGCATCTTGCATCCTGGACGGACTCACGGTTCAGATTGTTTTCGTTTGGGTTTGGGTTTGTTTTTGTGTCTTTTTTTTTAACTAACAAGCCTTTGCAATCTGAAGTTTTAGTGGTATACATTGTTCAAATCTTTCATTTCGTTCTATTTCACAAAGCGTACGGAACGACATAAACCCCTAACACTAACCCTGCATCACATTTTAACTGTCGCTTTGTTCCGAATTGCAGAAACGCGCACACACACACACACACGCACACACACACACACACACACACACACACACACACACACACACACACACATAC
Organism: Acanthosepion esculentum; assembly: GCA_964036315.1. Classification (NCBI taxonomy): domain Eukaryota; kingdom Metazoa; phylum Mollusca; class Cephalopoda; order Sepiida; family Sepiidae; genus Acanthosepion; species Acanthosepion esculentum. The sequence goes on along the minus strand of OZ038483.1, from coordinate 137,499,063 downwards.
GGGTGCGCGTGAGCACGCGCAAAAACACATTTGGGCAGCAATTCGTACAAAAGTGTTTTCGCTTCTGGACACAAAGTGTGTAAAAACTGTCAAAAAGTTCTCCATATCCAAGCGCGTTAGGTTAATCTTTTAGCCATTATCAAGGGCGATTTTTTAATTTTTTTTATTTCTAACTAAATGTGTGGATTTTTATGTGTGTGTCTAAAATTAGGGGAATGTCTTATTTTCTGAACACGGTCAGCACATTGTGGTCGTATTCGTAGTTAATTATTGAGTGTTGGCCTTTCCCTTTTTATTATTAAGGATTCCATTACTTTTAATCTTTTTTACGTGTGGATGAGGCTAATATACTTCTGTTTTATACTAGTATGTTTCGGATAAAGTCAGGTAGGTTTTATGTGTCTTTAAATGAGACCTAACCCGGCTATGGTCGGGTAGGTGTAATGTGAGACGGCTAGATAGGTTTGTACTAGTAGGACCAATTTAATTATTTATGATTTTGGTTTGATCAGGAACACAGTTTGGACTGTTTTGTCAGATTTGTGTCCAGAAAAGAAAACACTTGTAAGAAAAATTAATTAAAAAACTTAATCGCAGTAACGTGTCAGTCGTCTTTAACGAAACATATATATATATATATATATATATATATATATATATATATATATATATATATATATATATATATATATATATATAAATTAATTCAAGTTAACATCTAGCAGTGACATTGATCCATGCTTAAATGCAATCGTCAAGCATGAGGATTGCGTTTAAGCAATCCACTTTTATATTTATATACGCTCTATCCCTGATATTGAGCACTTTAACCCATAAATATAGCATACCTTAAAACTATATTTTTGTCATATATAAATATATATTCAATGAAGCATTGAAACACACACACACACATACACACATATGCATGTTTCATTAAAAACGACAAACAAGGTACTATGATTAAGCTTTTTATTTCATTTTTTATTGTGTCCGAACAAGTGATTTCTTTTTATTATTAGGATTTTAAAAAACGAAAAAGCCAACACTTAATAATATTAACTACGAACACGGTAACAATGTGCTAACCGTGTTCGGAAAATAAAATATCTCTATAACACTAAAAACATATACACAACGCACACACCCAATTAAACTGAATAATGGGTAAAAGTATAGCCGAAAGCGCTCGTAATTATAGAACATACTACACACTCTGTGTCCCAAAAAGAAATCACTTGTTCGAACACGAGAATAATTAAATAAAAAGGCTTAACCGTAGTACCTTGTCTGTCGTTTTTAATGAAAAATGCATAAATGAAGGATTGTTGCCTAAATACACAATACATACATACATACATATATATATATATATATATATATATATATATGCTTGCCACTTAGATTGTAGCAAATCACCCACGTTCCACCCATGTTCACTCGAGCAGCTTCCCGCGAAACACTGCCCTATGGAACAGACTCCCAAGAGGATGGTTCCCTGACCACTACAATCTTCACCTGTTCAAGGCTAGTGTTAACCATTATCTTCCCCTCCTATCCGCATAAACTGCCTCTTAATCTAACCCTCTACCTCGAATGCCCCCCGGGCCTTCTACAGGGTGATGCTTACTGTAAAAAAGAAGGATACAATATAAAAGTCATCTAAATGTAGGCATTGCAGCAAAACGTCATCATTAATCAAAAACATTGATTAAGATCAAAGCTCTGACCAAAAGATCGTTTGTTATAGGATAATAAAAAAACTGGTAAAAATAATAATTGAAAAAAGCAAAATACAACTGAATTCTAATGAAAAGAAGTAGATCCAAAGACCAGTTGGTACAAGAAACAATTCAAGATTTACAAAAACGTCATTACAATTTGGTGGTTGAGGTTGGGACTACGACATCAAAAGCAATGGCCAAAGAAAGTTGCTAAAATCGATGGAAAACTGAAGAGCGAATATTTTTCTTTGTTAGAAAATATGACGGTCATCTTGCCAGACATCGTGTGTAACAAAATAGTTTCTCGCCGAAGAAAACATTGCAGGATTATAAGCTTATATAGGAATAAAATTCCCAAAGTCCTGATCTTGAAATAATCGAACCTATGTAGGGAATGTTGAAAATTTGGTGTACAACAAAAAAGCAAAGATCTTGCAAGAGTTTTAAATTTGCTAACACTCCTGTTGAAACATTTTGTCATTGTTGCATTCCTTTGTCCCACATCAAGTTGTGACTGTGGGTCGTCTCAGTGGAAGTCATACTAAACAGTGATTATAACTTTTAAAATCACAAAAAACAAATTTATTTTCTACAATTTTAATTTTTCTTCCTCTAATGTTTCATAACTTTTGTATGACTTAGTTTTAGAATCACAGTGTGTTCGGTTTTGTATCTCTCTTCGTACTGGGTCCGTGTGAATGCAAATACTTGCATTACAACCCTGAATGAAGATAAATACTTCTCCTGAAAGCACATTGTCGAATATTTAAAAAGCAATATATATCCCACTCATTTTAGATTATTCCATATTTTTCACAGAAAGTACAGATACTACACTCTGATCCTAGGCAGAATTGACAATCAATACGTAAATTACCCCGTCTTTTTCTACTCGTATCATCATCATTTAGGAGCTATGCCCCATCAAAAATATTTTGTAGTTCTAATCAAGGTTTGACTCTTTGTCCCAGTTTTACTACGTGTTTTATACGATTTCAATGGCTGAATTCCTGAGTATGTTAAATTTGACATGAGAACTAAGTTTCAGCTTTTAGCCAATGGTTTGTAAGACAATGACTCGTTCTTTTATCTGATTTGATTCACGCTTTACCTGAAAACATTTAAAAGGATAAATATATATGTACCTCGTAGAATTATTTTTTAATATTAAAATAAAAAGAGTTACATTCCAAAGCTAAATTTACCGAAATATTACAGTAGCAGAGTCTATTGATGTAGAACATATTTACTTACCACGTGGTCACAATTTCGAATTAGGGTAGAGTTCAACTAATTTTATATACTGGAAATATCCATCAAAATATCAGTATTTTGAGATTGGAATTTCCTGATAAACCGTAATTCTTATGTTGATAATTGAAAAAGTTCCCTGCGAGTCCTAGAATTATAGCTTCTCTTCGGGATTAGCCGCGAAATATCCGTATGAATTATCATATTGCATCGTCAAATATTTGCGCTTAACTGGAAGGAAATATTTGCAGTAAGAGTCATAAGTATGAATATAGGTCAAAGGAATAAAGATGAAAGAATTCAAAATTAACATGATTTTCCATTTCATTGAAACAGAGGTTAAACACATGAGAGCATTATCGCCATCTTCTTTCTTTCTAATTATATTGTGTGCTTTCTTTTTGTCAGTAAAACCACCATCTAATAACTGATGTAACTTCTTCTGACATCTTTGCTAGCAATCAATACGGAATGGTCCATTATTTATCTGAAGTAATAGTTGGACCATAACACACGTGTTAACGTACTAACTAACAGAGGAAGAGACATAATTATAATATAATTGTCTAAAATGACAAAAATAAACAAGCAAGCAAGCAGAATTGACATTGACTTTTATAAGATCTATTCAAATGCAAGTATTTGTACATTAACTTTCATTTCTTATGAAAAAAATGTTTTTCGGAGAAGTATTTTCACCTGAGAAATGTTTCTATGTCAAAATGAAAGGAACGAGTCCATCCCTTCGAAAAAATGTGCTATATTTATAGACATTCCTGAGATAACTTTAAATGACAGTTGTTGGTTTAGCCCTGAAAGTTCCAGTCGTATAATATTGGTCGACTAAACGGACACTGTTTGGAAAAGACTCGCTCTTTACTCCACCTTCCTTTCACGATCAACGAGTTCACCTCACTCTCTTTCCCAACCCCACCCCTTTATGATGGCCCACTAGTTAGATAGAAGGTTTAAGTTGTTTTTAGCAACTCGCCAATCTGAAATAAAGTGAAACTGTCGCCATTTTGGTCATTAAATATAAAGTATTGAAGTAGTTTTTAAATAAAGGAGAAAAAAGCTTCTTTTGATCGGAAACTCATAGTAAAGCAAGGATCGAATATATTGTCTTTTGAAATTTCTCTGTCGGGTTTGCGACAACAGAAAGTTCAAAATGACAGAATTGGGTGAAATGTCTCTTTTAACATTTGGTTAATGTCTCCTGCCAAAAACGATTTACTGTCCAAGCAGAAAATAAAGTGAAACAAGCAAGGAGATGAAAATACATATTTTATTAATGATTTAACTTGGTCCATCGAGAAAACATTTCTCGATCCAGTTGAAGTGCTTTCTGAGCGCATTTTCTGAGAGAGACTCTGTCATTCACTGAGCGCACCCCCCCCCATAAAGACACAAAAATAAACTCAGATTCAAAAGTGTTCTTTACTTATTTTTCTTTGTCTACCATTCATTTTTATTGGTATTCTTTTCGCTCCCATTTATCAAATCCCATCAACTTCAAATATATTCCTTCTCTCAAAATGCTCATCGTGACCTCAATAACCAAATGGAATAAGGAATTACGAACCTTTGGAAAATACTCAACACACTGGCAATTTAATAAAACACTTAATTATTACTGTATAATTATCACAACGAAAGACTTGTAAATACTTTTCAGTAATTTACCTAACGTGGCTGAGTAAATCCCTTCATTCTTCTTGGTGAAAGTGATCGATGTTCGGGTCTAGGTAAAAAAACAAACAATAATTTCAATTGCTGGTTTTTAAGTAAGGCAAGACATCAATTAGCCTTGTAAAATATAAAATACGATATAAAAATAATATTCATTCGGGAGGGTCTCCATATTGCAAACGGTCATGACCAAAGATAAGACAGTGTCGTTAAAATGTGCATTAGGAAGAATTTTTTTTTTTGTGAAGGAAATTCATGATTCAGCGGAAGAAGAAAAACTATTTTGAGAATTAATCCGATTGAAAGATGAAGATAATTAATTACCAGCAAATTTATTCGTTTCTCACTTTGTTTCGTCTTTAATACTTATCTATCTATCTATCTATCTATCTATCTATCTATCTATCTATCTATCTATCTATCTATCTATCTCTCTCTCTCTCTCTCTCTCTCTCTCTCTCTATATATATATATATATATATATATATATATATATATATATATATAATGGGTAGGATAAAAATGTACATCCACGCACAAATACTTGCACATACGTAAGGTGTTCTAAATACAGTGCTCAATGTTATTAAACAGAGTTACAAGTATAATATATTAGTGAATATACATAATATCCAACGTTGATAACACTACTTGGAGTTTTATACAGTTATATATATATATATATATATATATATATATATATAAACAGATTCTTTTTACTACCACACCAAGTCAAAATTGATTTAAATATAAGGATCATATTTCCCGTTTTATTGTTAAAATAGATACAAAAGTATCTCGTTTAAGAAAAATAATCGTCGGCAGTATAAAACAAAGTTGATAAGAAAAATTATTATGAACGACCGATGTTAAAAACAATAGATTACCAAGATGTAATATAAGGGGAAAACTTAAAAGAAGAAAGATAAAACCTTATTTGGACTAAATATTTTCTAGGTTAAGCAGTAATCTCTCTCTCTCTCTCTCCCTCTCTCTCTCTATATATATATATATATACATATATATATGTTTATGTGTATATATGTGTGTGTGTGAATACGCATAATATCTAACGTTGATAGAACTACTCGGAGTTTCATGCAGACTTGCAATCTTCACGTGACGGATAGAGTTTGTCAGTTATGAAATTTGCGTTACTGTTGTGATGATTTAAATTTGTGCGTTAAGATTTGTTTATTGTTTGTTTTATTGTTGTCTAAAATATCATAATTAATTATTTATAATTTATGTCATTCTAATTCTTAAGTTCGAAAGACGAACAATTAAAAAAAATTAAAATTAAGAACTATTTTAAATGAAAAGCTTGAAATTATAAATTAAGTAAACACGTTATGTGTCAAGGGGATAACACACTTTATTGCATAAAGTACTGTTTAATGAAACAAATTTAGTAATCACGACGTTAATATAATAATAGGTTGAGACTATATATCTAATGCGTTTGTAATCTAGCCTTATATTTACAAAGGTGAAATTACATAGACACATGTTGTAAATTAGTCGAGTACAGTAATACGGAATTATAAATGTATAGATATATGAAAAATGTTATTAATGATGGGTTTTATGGATATTAATAGGTATTACATATGATATCAATATTCTTAAAATATATTTTGTAATCTATTTTAATCGGGGTCAATGTATCTGAGTAGATGTTTATTTTTATGTTTACATGTAGTTATCAATTCACTTCTCGTTTACAAAGTTAGGGTTATCTAAGTGTTTTAACATAATAAGCTTCTCTAATAAACACAAGTTACATTTGTCTCCCTTTCCATTGTATGTTTCAGCTTTTGTGATTATCTCCCAGCAAATGGGTGGGTTCTTATAGTTGATTTTAATCGCCAAACATACTTTGAAAATTTTGTGCTGTTTTTGTATTTGATATTATTCAGTGTCATTTTGTGGTGGTAAAAAAAAACTATTTCCAGCTGTTCTCGGTGAATCCAAAGTAATAATTAACATCATCGTCTGAATTGACCCTAGCTCTGTAGATTATGTCTTCAGTCATGCATTTGCCATTCAATGGGCAGGTTATGTTTTTACGGCAGTTGCATTGACTTTTAGTAGGATTATTATTTATTGTTTTGTTTGTGTGCTTGCTTTATGCATTCTTTTTATGTTGGGATATGTAATGATCGATGTTTTTTGTATAGCTATAGCTTACCTTAAGAGTATTTTTTGTTGAAAATCTTTTTATTGTTGGAGAATGACCAAAGTGTTTGTGAATTAAATTTAGGAAAATTCTACCTACGTCAGTTTTGACATTACTATTGTAAAGCGCGTTGAATTATATTATGTTACGTTTGTTTTGTTTTAGCTTACTTTTAACTTTATTGTTTTTTTCTTTCTATTAGGTCATCCCATAAGTTCTGTCCGAATTTTAACTTTTTAAAAAATGAATGAAATTTAAAGAGTATTTTATAATGTCTAATGGAGCTGAACATTATTTTTATGTTTAGATGCATTTAAACTGATCAAATTTTATTTCAGAGAACAATAAAATTAAATTTTGTTTGATTAAAACCCTGCTAACATGGAAGTTCCCAATAATCATTTGAGGCACATAATGCTTTATGAGTTCAAGAATGGAAACACAGCAGCCGAAGTGGCTAGAAACATTCACTCAGTTTATGGAGAGGAATGTGTGAATGAAAGAACTTGCAGAAGATGGTTTGCAAAATTCAGAGGTGGAGATTTCACCCTTGAAGATGAAGATCGAACCGGACGTCCAGTTGAGTTTGATGAAAAGCTTCTTGAAGAGCCCTTGAAGAAAATCCTGCTTTATCAATTGAGGAATTGGCAGTGGTTCTCAGTTCAAACCATACAACTGTTCATCGTCATTTTCAACAACTTGGAAAAGTTCCTAAACTTGGAAAATGGGTGCCTCATGAATTGTCTGAAAACAACCTCAAATCCCGAGTTGACATTTGCTCTTCTCTCCATTCTCACCAACTTGTTTCACCTTTTCTGGATAGACTTGTGACTGGCAATGAAAAATGGATCTTTTATCGAAATGTTAAGCGTCGTAGACAGTGGATTGGTAAAGGGGAAGGACCCCAGCCACAACCGAGAAGGGAACTTCATGAGCAAAAGGTTCTTCTTTCAATCTGGTGGGATTGCCAAGGAATAATCCACTTTGAATTCTTACCACCTAATGCAACAATTAATGCTCAAATATACTGTCAGCAATTAGAGCGTTTGAACCAAGCTTTGAGGAAAAAGACCTGCTCTAGGGAATCGAAAACGGGTGATGTTTCATCAGGACAATGCGCAACCACACACAGCAAGAATCACGTCACAAAAGATCGAAGAACTTGGTTGGGAGAAAATTCCTTATCCACCTTATTCTCCCGACCTTGCTCCTTCAGATTACCATTTGTTTTGTAGCTTACAGAATCATTTGGAAGAAACAGCTTTTGTAACACAGGAAGAGGTTAAAACTGACATTTGTGAGTTCTTCGAATCAAAGCCAAAAGAATTTTACAGTAATGGAATTAGTAAGCTTGTTAATAGATGGAAGGAAGTCATAGATAATCAGGGAAAATATATTGTTGATTGAATCTGTAATTAAATGTAACATTTGGTCACTTGTTTTCTTTATTCAAAATTCGGACAGAACTTATGAGATGACCTGATACATTCTCTTATTTCACTTTGTGGTTGCTGTGTTCTAGCACCTTCATGTATCTAGTTTTAATATCGTCAAATATTTCTTTGTTATCGGACTTGGTCCATAACCTAAACTGCACTGATTTGTGTAAATTGTCAAAGATCCTTTTATGGTGGTTGGATTTTCTGTCGACGTACCTGTCGTTGTGTGAATCCATAGTGTATAGTTTATACACGCCGTTACTGAGTTCAACTGCAACGTCTAGTAAATTGATCACTTTAGTGTTAGTATTGCTGGTAATGTTTAGATTATGGTACTTAAAAAGTTCGGTTAGGTCCTTTCTCATCCGGTCCGCTTTTCTTGATCTCATGAAATTCCGAGTCGGGCTATCGACGTTGGACATTATATGTATATTCAGTGAATATATACTTAATAGCTCTGTTAAATAACACTGAGCACTGTATTTATAACACTTGAGAAAAATATATCTGTACGTGCAAGTATATATGCGTATGTGTATATTTTTATAATACCCATATCTATCTATCTATCTATCTATCTATCTATCTATCTATCTAACTTAGTCTGTTCATATGTATCTATCTATCTATCTATTTATTTATCTATCTATCTATCTATCTATCTATCTATCTATCTATCTATCTATCTATCTTAGTCTGTTCATATCTATCTATCTTAGTCTGTTCATATCTATCTATCTATCTATCTATCTATCTATCTATCTATCTATCTATCTTAGTCTGTTCATATCTATCTATGTATCTATCTTAGTCTGTTCATATCTATCTATCTATCTATCTATCTATCTATCTATCTATCTATCTATCTATCTTAGTCTGTTCATATCTATCTATCTATCTATCTATCTATCTATCTGGCTCTTCCAGTCTGTTCATAGCTATCTATCTATCTATCTATCTATCTATCTATCTATCTATCTATCTATCTATCTGATTCTGTTCATTATCTATCTATCTATCTATCTATCTATCTATCTATCTATCTATCTGATTCTGTTCATTATCTATGTATCTATCTATGTTTGCATCTTTGTGTTTGGATCTTACTTGTCACTTTATAGAATTTTGTCCTCTTTGTTTATTCTCGCAAATTAAACTTATTGATTTACCTGCAGAATCATTTACACTGATATTCAATCAAACATACGCGTGTGCATCCCCAATGTAATATTTACTAATTCATCTCGAAATATATTCACACATCGAGAAATCAGATGATTAAAAAAAAGAAAAGAAAAGCTAATATAAAAACCAAGTCTAAGAAAAGTCTGTTAGTTGAAAAGTCAAAAAGTAGCTGCCTTACTACATAGCGGAGGTTAGCATGTCAGTTTGAATGGCTATTACTGCAGAAGCGCGTTCGAACCTCACTGGACACCCTAAAGATTAGGTACAGTAAGTACACAAGGGTCTGCTCTTGCTGATCTTTATGGCGCATTGGTTTCGATCCTCATTGGGTTCCCTCACATTTCGGGCTTTCTACTGCACTAAATTTGTCTAGTGAAATAGCTTCAGTGTTCAAGTTCATTCAAAATCCAACACTTTGTGTGTTCTTTTTCATCTTCCCATGTCATTTTGAAAACTCTACATAATCATATTCCTCAATTCGTCTTTGAAACGAAAAAAGCAAAAAAAGTGGCAATTGTTAAATAGAAGAAAAGATTGGAAATTATAAAAATACAAAAGAAAAAAAGTGGAAGTAAAATAAAAAGAATGATTTTAAAAATTCAAATTTAGTCTGAATAAAATGACTACTCTATCAGTGAAATCAAGAGTTTTGTACTTCGAAATTTGACGCTAGCCAATCTTAATTCTGACGCTATGTCCTTTGCTGAAGTCTTTTCGCGTTTTTCTTTATTTTCTTTTAATGGTAATTTCTAACTTGTTTAGCTTTACATATTTTGTGTCATTGTTTATGTTATTGTTACTGATAAGAAAAAACGAAGTTTTCAAAAACTCGCAAACACAGTTAAGTAGGCAACAAGCATTTATTGCTAATGTCAATCACGTTGAGGGTGAAAACTTGTGGTTTGGATTCCGATTGGTCGATTGCTTAAAACAACCTCAAGAAGAGAACTATTGCTCACCTACAGCGACTTTCAACGCTCAAAATGAAACATTTGTCGTAACAATAAGGTGGCCATCAAGCCTTTCTCTCGAATACGTGACACACCTCTACTGTCTAAACACACAAAAACAGAAAGGAAATAATAAAAATATTTTGTTGCCAGTCGTAATAAGGAAGTTCATTATAATGACTCTCCATTAAAAGCAAGTCATTTGAATAACAGCCGTTTTAATATTTTATGGATTTTTTTGTTTTTAATCATTTCACTCCAAACAAGGTGATAAAGCCTCTAAGATGCAAGGGGTTAATGAGTGTGAAAGAAAATAAGGAAACGTTTTTGAGAAGAAAAGACAATAAAAGAACTTGATCCACAAAGTCAAATGACGGTTGACGTTGCATTTAAAATTTTTGAAGATTGTATTTTCCGGAAAGCAGGAATCCTCAGGAGAGTTCCACAAGCGAGAAGGGAAAGCGAAGAAAGTATTAGAGTAGAACTTATGGTTAAATCTAACAATTTCAACAGTAAAATGGTGAGACTTGGCTGCCAACGGACCGATTTTGAATTCTACTTGTACATTAAGTTCAATACATTGCATTATCTTTCACTATCTATCTGTCCATCTAGCGAGATGGAGAGAGAGAGAGAGAGAGGAGGATTGATTGATTGATTGATTGATTGATTGAGTGAGTGAGTGAGTGAGTGAGTGAGTGATTGAGTGAGTGAGTGAGTGAGTGATTTCTTTTTTTTTCGGTTTATCAACGCCTTAGGGGTTCTTTAAAGCTGAAATATATTTTTGATTGTGAGAATAACTATTTTGGGGAGTGTTCTTGAATTAACCTTCTTTTGAGGATAGCAATAATTTTTCCAGATGTAAGTACTACTATTTATTCCATAGCGGGGGGATAGTAGATGGATTCATACATTTCCCAAGGATACTTACACATAAGCGAATGTAACGAACTCTCCTAGAATTCGAATTTAGTTCCCCGATTTCACATTCCAAGAGGCTAACCATTAGACCACACCCACACATCAGAGAGACAGAAAGAGAGAAAGGGAGAGAGAGAGAGATAAAAAGAGAGTAAGCATGAAGGTTATCCTTGGAAATATGCTGTTCAACAATTATTCAAACCATAATTACAATAATACAAAATTGCTCTGTTCATTTTAAAGTACTAATAGATAAAATAAAAAATATCAAGGTCTATATTAATAGTTTCTCATACCATTTGCTTCTTTTGCAAAAAGAACTCTTCACACACAAAAATTAGCACAAAAATTAGCAGTCCTCACTCCACACATAAAATTATAACTTTCAGATGAACATAGCAATTTTGTGTTTAGAAATAATAAACACAACATTTTTGTCTTAAAAACACATCCCGAGGATGTTGTGCTAATGTCGAAAGTACTCGAAATAAAACAATATATATCAACACGGTAATTTTCTCTCTTCTTTTTATACCAACACCAAAATGGCTATCCGAGAATATGAACAGATCCTACTGAAAATAAGCAGGCAAAACTTGTCTTAATTATTCAATGAAAACATGTTGCCAAAATACACACACTATCTATCTATCTATCTATCTATATATATATATATATATATATATATATATATATATATATATATATATATATATATATATATATATATATATATATATATACATATTTCTGTTTATAAGTTGTTTTAATGGATACAATTTATTTGTGTAGAGAAATTTCGTGCTGACGTGCTGTTACCCATTCAGACACAGAGAACTTTCCGGCAAGCAAAGTACAAATGACGCTTTCCGTATGGGATACAGGCTCAATTTCTGTCGGAGAACGTATATTTTCTACGAAATTTCTTCAGGACGGTAAATGTAATTAACACTGTCTAATTAAAACAGAGAATTTACTCAAATAAGTTGTATCCATTAAAATAACGTATAAACAGAAATTAAAATAATTGTCAGATTTAATCCATTTCATCTAATATATATATATATATATATATATATATATATATATATATATATATATATATATATATATATATGTGTGTGTGTGTGTGTGTGTGTGTGTGTGTGTGTGTTTGTGTGTGTGTTTGTGTTTGTGTGTGTGTGTGTGTGAACAACGTTAAAAAGTTTTTCGATTGAGGATTTCATAGAACTAAAGGACGAAACGCGTCACATGAAAAAAAAACTTTTTACACTTTGTCATTAAGTTTCCTAACATTGTTCTGGTAAATAAAAATGTATCTATCTTTTTCTCATATATATATATATATATATATATATATATATATATATATATATATATATATAATTATTTATTCGAAAATTATAACATAAATATGTTATAAAATCACTACAAAAATACCCATTTTGTTTCAATACTTCTGGTGTCTTATCAAGTGGTGATGTTGAATGCTGAATCTTTATTTATATTTATTCCGTATACTTGGGTATATATATATATATATATATATATATATATATATATATATATATATATTGTATGTTTGGGCGGCAACCTTTCTTTTATACATGTTTCATTGAATGTGATAGACAAGGAAAATCTCATAAGATTTTCACTTAGGTTTTCTTTTTAATGTTCTTAAAGTTTTGATGGGGGAGTGGTTAAGAGAATGTACAAACTATCCTTCATGATTATTGTCCCAAGCTCTTTTCACCAATTCATCAGTCATTTTCAAACGCTTTTTTGCCCCACCCCCAAAATTGCAAGAACATTAGAAAAACTTAGTAAATCACATATGGTTTTCCTTGCCTGTCACATTTAATAAAACATCTATTCTATTCGGTTTCTTGGTCAGAAAGCGTAATTGATTCCAACTCCGTTGATCCGAGGATCGATCAGATATTACAAACTGATTCTTGGTGAAAGTCGGGCATAGAAGAGGAATAGAAGGATAAAAATAATAATAATAATAATAATAATAATAATAATAATAATAATAATAATAATAACCGCTCCACGGCCAATACTCTTACCGTACCAAACAAGTTGACGTAGACAAAAACTGCACCCATCAGTGGCTACGTAGTGCAGGGTTGAAAGCTGAAACTGAAGGTTTTATCCTTGCTGCACAGGACCAATACTTGTTAACTAGGAATTATCAAGCACATATACTAAAATACTGTGTTAGCCCAAAATGCAGATTCTGTGATAAATATCCAGAAACAATTGATCATCTTGTATCAGGTTGCACGATATTGGCACCCACCGAATATAAAACCCGGCATGACAGAGTGGGCCAATATCTGCACTGGAAAACTTGCAACTCCTACAGGAAGGAAAAAGACCACAAACAAAATAAGTGCCACCTTATGGATATGGCAGTCCCTGCAGAATGCAATGTATCTTTGAAGATATTCGAAAAGTTGTCAAAATACAAGGACCTTGAAATAGAAATATCATAAATGTGGCACATGGGAACATCAACAATCCATGTTGTAGTTGGAGCCCTTGGACTGGTTGGAAAAGATTCCAGTAGACTAATTGAAGGGATCCCTGGAAGTCCATGCCTCAAGTGTCATGTTGCCATTTCTAACCTTAGGTCCCTAGGCGGGACCCGGAAAGAAATGTGTAAACGCCAGATATCAAAGAAAATAATAATAATAATAATAATAATAATAATAATAATAATAATAATAATAAGAAGAAGAAGAAGAAGAAGAAGAAGAAGAAGAAGAAGAAGAAGAAGAATTTGGAAACTGTGAGAGAAATCGGGGTTTTCAGCGGGAAAAGAAATATAAGCCCATGTCCTTATGTCAGAAACATGCAAGATTTTGTGGGATTTTTCAATACATACAGATCAGAAACTAGGACCCAACAAACCGGACAGATTGGTGGAAGATAAAATAGAAAAAGCGTTAATCATAGGTTCATCGTGTCCTTTTTATCCCTGTGGCAGTACCTGTACTTCTGGAAAGGAATGTGTTTATAGTCCGGTACCCGAAGCGTCCCCAAAACCAGAAAGTGACGAGTGGGCTTGAGCAATTTTCCCATGTGTTGCTGTTAAAACCCACTTTAAATCCGGACCCCTTGTGTCACATTCGGTAGCGACGTGGGCACACTGAAAAATACCCATTGTGGCCTTTTGATACAAGGATGGGGCAAAATGAAAAAGAAAAATAACCAACTAAGACTCATTTTGTACTCACAAGAGTTTGGAAGTTGAAGGTCCAAGTTATCATTGGTGTACTTGGTACGGTGACTGACAGAATTGAGACAATGATAAAGAAACTTGGCATTGATTGCTCATTGCAACTGTTGCAGAATGGAAGAAACCTCTTAGTAATAGAAAGAATAAGATAAATAAGTGATGAACACTTAAGAGAAATATTCCATGATACCTCAGGCTACTAGTTGTGGCCGGCTATACATGCATTAATCACGTGATATTAAGATCTTATTTGAGAAAATACTGACAGAAATAAATAAATAATCGTTATCGATATGATCATCTTGTCTGATAAATTCATTAATTTGATGAATTCTCCAGCAATAGAATTACAAGAATGTGCCATTTAAGCAGAAAGATTATCGCATTAGTCGTGGATCAACTAAGTAAGATTAAGACGAATACTAATCCTCGCATTAAAAAAATTCCAGGAAATCTATTTTTATCTAAAATAGAAAAGATTATGGTCATGAGTCCTGCTAACACACAAAAAAACCTTTTCGTAAATTCCCAAAAATTCGTCATTCACTTTTGGTCTCAGTTGAAAGACTTGGTAAATAACTGGATCAAACAGCAAATAAAAAAAGAAGTGGAAATGATGATAATAATAATAATAATAATAATAATAATAATAATAATAATAATAATAATAATAATAATAATGTATGCTCATCGACATGTCCGTCCCCACCGAAAGAAAAACGTCCCTAAAGCCTACTAAAAAAACTCTCTAAATATAAAGATATAGAACTGAAATTGAAAGAATGTGGTAATAGATGCTCTCGGTCTGGTCAAGAAAGAGATGGAAAAATACTCCAAGAAAATTCCAGGCAATATGAAGATACAAGAAGTCCAAGGATATCATCTTCCTTGGTACAGCACACAAGGAGGGCTTTATGAATCTAATAAATGGATCATATCCTCACGGTAGCCTCGAGTCCAAAAGATTGTCGTTTTTCCATCAATGAACAAAACAGGACTAAGCAAAATAACTATGAGCAACAATCACAACAACAGCAACAGGATCAACGCGTACTGACTAAAAATTACCAAGAACGTATCCTTAATCCGAAATGCAGATCCTGCGATAAATATCCAGAAACAATTGACCATCTTGTATCGGGCTGCACGGCGTTATCATCCACTGAATATAAAATTCGGCATGACAGAGTGGGCAAATATCTGCATTTGAAAATAGGCAACTTTTAACGGAAGGAATCTGTTAGAAACTGGTATGTATATCACCCAGACACACTTACGGAAATAGGACCTGTAACACTTTTATTGGACTTTACAATATACACAGGCATGAAAATCAAAGCTAACGTTCAGACATTGTGATCAAAGACCACAAAAACATGCTTTCTTATTGACATGGCCGCCACTGCAGATTGTAATGTATCTTTGAAGATCTTCAAAAAAAACTATCAAAATACAAGGATCTTGAAGCTGAAATCTCAAAAACCTTGCACATGAGAACATTAATAATTCCAGTTGTTGTTGGAGCACAAGGATTGAGTGGAAAATGTTCCGATAGACACACTGTAGGGATTCCCTGCTGCCTATGCCTTCAAGAAATACAAAACACTTTACTCACAAGTACATCTCACACAATACGAAGAGCTTTATCTATGTAAAATATGTGTGATTATTTTTTCTTTTTCTTTTTTTTTACAAAAATGAACAGTAGAAAATGTCGTGAAGCCATTTCTGACCTTAGGTCTCTTGTTGAGACCCGGAAGGAAATATGTAGACAACAGAAATCAAAGGAAATAATAATAATAATAATAATAATAATAATAATAATAATAATAATAATAATAATAATAATAATAATTGTCACCTTTAATATTTTTGATTGTTGAGTGAGTATCATTAAGTTTTATGTTAGTCAAGTAACGGATGAAGAATGTCTAACTTTTCAACATTTCTATTATTTTCTTCGTCGTACCGTAACTTCCCTGTGCCTTTTCTATAAATATTGTAAATAGTGTAGGGTAATTATTTTAATGAACTTTCTTCTTATGCCCTACGTCTTAACGAATTTAAACGCAGTACTAGACTGTCAGATAGGTTTTATTATTTTCCTGTTAAAATTACTAGGTGTGGCAGTCAGTCAATATGCTAATAATTTCTTCTGTCGCACTTCTTACTTGTAGAACACCATTCCGTTTTTTTTGGGGGGGGGGGTTGTTCCTGTCAACTAAGCTCTTTAAAAATGTAAAAGCAATGTCAATCGTTATCTTTTGTCTCCTAGAACTCTGGTCGTTTATTGCTTTCTTTCTTTCTTTCTTTCCACTACCTCCCTCTCTTTCTCTCCATCTCTCTACCCTTCCCTCTCTCACCTCCCCTTTCTCACATTCGCTCTCCCCCTTCTTCCCTATCTCTCCTTCCTTTTCTCTCTCTCCTCTTCTCTCTCTTTCTCTCAATAAAGTTTTATCGGTTTCCTTTACATTTTCGTCTTAGTGACTTTATCGCCCTGTTTGGGGTGAAATTCTTTCTATGTCCATTTCTTAATCTAACTCAATATTCAGAGGAAGATTGTCATGCGCAGAAAAACTTGTTTAAACATATGTAAAATCTTTTCGTTGATCTCAGTTCCACGTTGACCTTTGAGTGGTAGGAAATATTTTACCAACTGGAAATTTACCGATTTTATTGCTTATTATTCGCGTAGTTGAGACAAAATCTAGTTTGACTCGTTATTTAATTTGAAACTTTTCTTCTGCGTATGTGTGTGTTTCGTTCATCCATTAGATAAACAGATTCGGCTGTAATGTCGAGAAGACGACAAGGGTGTGGTCTTTGTTTCCGTTCTGAAAAAGCCGTGAATCTAAATGTTTTTGACAACGTTTCAACATATGTCACACCCTAAAAACTGGAACAAGTCATACACGCAGACCAGGTGTCAACTTGAAAAGGTGGGGCCCAGTTTTTTCAAGGCAAAAACCTCATTTTCCAAACGCGCAATTTTTTTCGTGACTTCTTTTCACACGCTAAATGACTCTTGGTCGATTATAAAATCAGATAAGCGGAGCTATTTATATTGTTTCGGCTGAACAAGTTTTATAAGGAGCGCAACAGCGTCTGTTGATGACAGAAAAGAACGCTCACTGAGTTGTTTTTGCTGTTGTTCATATTGGAAACGAGATTTTCTTTGTCCAATATTCGATTGGAATAAATTACTTCGATAAAAATTAATCTGATCAGATTTTATTCCAGTTTATACACAGAGAAGTTTGTATAATCAGATAATATAAAGTGTCAAGGTTAATGCAGAGTGATGGTTAACAAGCTAGTTTTGCAAACTATTTTGAATTTGATTTTCAGTTGATGCTCCAGACTTTGTTGTTGAATAAGCGAAACTTAATAATTCATGACAATTGAATAGTTTTATAAAAATTATCCCAAATTTAGGTAATACAAAGAAGAATGGCATCACTGTTAAGGTGGCAAATGAAGACTTGACTTTAGAAGCAACAACATTACGTGACCGGAAGTCATGGGTCAAACGTAATCTTTCCTTCGTATCATCATAATCTTCCATATCACACACTTCATTCAACATGAATATTTAAGAGCTCTCTAGCCTTGTATCAAGTGAAATTTAATAGATATATATATATATATATTTGTATATATATATGTATATATATATATATGTATATATATATATATATATATATATATATATATGTATATATATGCAGAAATATAGTCTTAAAGTGTGCTATATTTATGGGGTAAAGTGCTCAATATCAGAGATAGAGCGTGTGTAAATATAAAAGTGGACATGGAAGTCAGCACTTAGAGGCGACAGTCTGTTTCATGTTTCATTTCAGAGTCGCCTGACGATTGCACTAGCATGAAACAGACTGTCGCCTCTAAGTGCTGACTTCCATGTCCACTTTTATATATGTATATATATATATATGTATGTGTGTGTGTGTGTGCGCGAGCGCTTGTGTGTGCATGTATGTATGTATAATATTTAATATAAAATATATGTATATTATTTAATATAATTAACATGTATAATATAATATATATGTATAATATTTAATATAGTTTATTTTATTGTTTGAGAATCGCATAAGCGTGAAACCCAGGGTTACAAACTCATATCCATTCAACTTTATATATATATATATATATATATATATATATATATATATATATATATATATATATATATATATATATATATATATATATGTACACACACATATATATATATACATACATACATATATATATATATATATATATATATATATATATATATATATATATATATATATAGACATCTGTTTCGACAATGTTTTGAATTTAAGAAATTTATTACAGAACTCATTTCCCTGATACACAGAAATGAATCAAAATACATTTTAGTCCCAATTCTTAGGGTTTTTCTTTTCATGTTTGCTTTATTATACGAAAGGGGCAGACGTGGTAGAATCGATTCTAGGATGTAAACGGGAAGAAGATCGTTAAAGAAATATACACTGACTTCTTGGCTTCGCATTCCGCCACGTTCGGCATAGCCTTCTCTAAGGAATCTGGATGCGGGAGACGTGTGAACTCTTCAAACTTCTTTCGGGGCGACGACTCTTTTCGTGTCGTTTTGGTCTTATATCCAAATGCAATTCATCACTGTCAGAATTCTATTCTCACGAGGCCCCTTCTAACCAGTCGCTTGCCATCCTGGCCCAGCCTCCGCATTCTGTGACATTATATAATTCATTATAAACGAATAATGTATCTCCGAAGAACATGCACTGAATTCCTATTGTAAAAGATTCATCTCGCAAGCCATGTTTTTTGTTTGTTTTTTCTTTGTTAGCCCAGCAAACATCAATAATTTGGATCTGTTCAGAGTTTATTCTCATCATTCTTATAGTTATTCGCTGAAAACAGAAATTTGTTTAGTGAAGATAATTAAAGAATATTTTCGATTTGAAATTTTAATTAATATCCCCCCACCATTTAACGAGAGAAGTAAACACTGATCAAGAAAATCCGGGTTTTACATCGAGGGAATCTTAGAAGAGAAATTCTGTGATTTTCCCATAATTCTCTTAGGAATTCCAATCTAAAGAATTTCAAACTGCAATAAAGGTTATGGTATTAATAGCTAATAACAAACAGTTATCAAATATTTTACAAACACAGCTTAATGAAAGGAAGCTGCTTTTTTACCGGGTTTAGGGCCATCATTTCTTATACTAATCCGTGATGACGACTTTGATTGTATAAGTGATTATGTTTTTCATCGCGACAAGAACAAAAAACAGAACACACCTTAAACCTCTTAAAATTCATGGGAGACTTTGTAATCGGAAATTTTAATTTTATTCACTTAATTTATACATCGATTTGCAACGGAAAAATACTCTCCCTAATTTATTGTCTTATTTTCCGCCTTTTCTTTCTTTTCCTTTCCTCTTCTTTGTTTATTTATTTTATCTGTGCCGTTCCTTAGCAAAAACCATGAAGGTTTTAGCCGTCACTTCAGCCAGCGACATGTATCTTCCTGTTGTAGTAATGATTCATAGCAATTGCATTTTCTGTATTTAGCCATAAATGAATATCAATAGTGTTTCTCTTGCCGATCGGGTTTCGAACTTAACTACTTGGAAAACGATTGAAACCTTGACTTCAACAAATACCGACTTGATTTTTAATAAATGTCATGGTTTTCTTTGAGCACTAAAATATGTTTACTTCACCTTAAACGTACTAAGCCGACTCTGTTATATTTCTCTGAATGTTCGATTATAATAAATTATCATTCAATTTTTTAAAAAATTATTTATTATAAAAAATTAAAATTATTGAATATCATCATTACTAATTGCAGTCCTAAAAAAAACATAAACTAACATGATATATGAATTCTTATATCTAAAAAAACGTTGGTTATGTTGGTCATATAACCACAACATTTTCTTGCAGGTTAACGTACCAGTTATCTGACCAAACTGCAGTAAAATCGCATCTTAACAAATATAGTATTCCAATTAATATAAAATCCATAATGGTCAATATTACTTGTATCTTATACAAAATTAACGGCAAATCGAGCCTTAAAAACTCACATTAAATAAAGTATCCATTCGTCTAGGAAATGGAGTTTTCAATATTTTCAATAAATAATTAACAACAAATTGTATTAATCGCTTTTAAAGTAGCATCGGGGTAAATGATTGAAAACGGGAAATAATGTTAATTAATTCAAGTCTAATTCAAGATTTTTCTGAGTGAAAAGTTAACTGCTTAGAGCAAAATTGGTGTGGTTAAACTGCAAGAACAAGAAACGGATGAGATTTGAAAAACCAAACAACAATACTGAAACTATGATGAAGAAACTAACAGAAGCTAAATACGGTGAAGCGAGGGAGAGAGAGAGAGAGAGAGAGAGTAAGGAAGAAAGAATAAAAGATCATGAATAGGAACAGAAAGAATAAAAATGAAATCTGATCGTGTAAAAGTCTAAGAAAAAGAGTGTAACTGAAAAGAGGATAAAAAATTTGTGGAAAACAGGTTCTTGGTTGGCCTATTCATGAGGCCCAAACACGCCATTGGCCGCTAAACAGACTCTGCTCCTTAAGTGCACCCCCCCCGCCCTGATGACGATTGGATGGCGAACCAAGTTGGACCAGAACAGAACGAGCTTGGCACACAACTCTAAAAGCTAATTGTTCTGCACTTAGTGCCACTCTGACCTCATTTTACAGCCGGTTGGATTAAAACGATGCACTTGCAGATACGTGCACAAAGACACACAGACAGAAAGCCAAGTAGACGCATTCAAGATCTTTGGGCAGACGTCCATACATAAAGCCATACACTCATACTTTCACTGCACGTACGCAACGCTAAGTCACCCATTATTGTTGACCTGTGTCAGCTAAACATAGAAAATATCCTCATACACGAAAACACGATGCAAAGACAGAAAACAAAGATACAATTGTATACGCGAGGTGCTTATGTAAGGCGATGTGAACTACGCCTTACCGTGGAGCAATTGTTTCTGCAATTAAATCTTGCCGTCTGTAATCAATGCATTTGGTTTTACATCTGTTGCATTTTGCTCTCGATTGCGTTAAGCTTAGGGAATTATTATATAAGCAAATATGTACACTTTTTTCCGAAAAAAATAATCATATCAACAGACGATAACTCGATTAATATTGTGGATCCGTTTTCTTTGAAATAAGTCGGAATAACATAAAACCACGTTTAGTATAAGAGAAACTGAAACTAATAAAAAGGTTTCCGCTTTTGTTTGCCCGTTCTTTTGGCTACTTCGTTTGGGTTCACTTAGAAAAGTACTGAAGTCACATTGTTTTTATTCTTTTCTTGTTGCTTTTGGTTAATTTTGCCGCCACTGTCTAGAAACAATGGAAAAAGAATGATGGAGTCAAAACTGTGAAAATGTCATAATAATAATAATCTGAACAGAAATCTTTAGAGAAGAAATACATCATAACTCATAATTTTGTAGATAGCTTCATATTGATTTGAATCAATCAAATAAAATGCATAATCGATGCTGTTCATTACAATAAGCTGCAGCACTGTTCAGGCGACCACTCCCCCAAGACTGTACAAAGACTGAAAGAAATATGGGTGCCTTATTGTGGTATTGTTATGGTCCAGGTTATTTGTAGCACGGTGATGGTCCAAGGTAGAACCAATGAAGAATAACTCGAACACGGGTATGGAATAACACAGATATATATTACAAACAGAATATGTACAAAAGAAGTAGAAGTGTTAGTAATAACAATCAGGTTAGGTTAGAGAGAACTATGTTGTCTCGACTAGTATCACTATTCCAATGTCTTACAGTAATCGTCTGACGCGACTCCATAACAGGTATTATAGTTAGTAAACTGTTCCTCGTTTTTTTTTGTGTTCAAATATCCGTCGTCTGTTAATAAACTACGCAGATAACCAGTTAAATTATTTTACCTTCTTGAATTTGATGTCTCCAATATGCAGCCCACATTTCGGGGCTGTCTTTTTTGCTGACAACCATGCTTTTTGTCTTTACTTGAAAAATAAAGAGACTTTCACCTAAAAATAAAAACAGTTTACTGTAAAGTCTCTCCACCTTGAATTGCTTTACACAACGTTTATATTTTGACAAAAGGAACAAATCAGTTATTAATGATGATCTACAGGCGGCACCAAACAATTGAGAACAAGTTATGATTTGAAGAAAAAGAAAAATCAGTTGATTTTTAAACAAATGTGCAACTTGCTTAAAAATCAATGGATTTTTCTTTTTCTATTTCATCTTCAGCTTTTTCTATTAGATGACTAACATTAAAAGAACTGATTATTCAATGAAACTGTCACTAGGAAGATTTCGACGCGGCTTCGACTGCGGGATCAGATCAGGTGGTTTTGATTTCTGTTGACCACGACGTCCACAATGAAACTTTGCAAGTTACTGTATGCCTGGATCATATGATTTTCCCTTACTTTGGGCATCATGCCCACGATGCGACCTCGGAAGTGACTGCCAGGTGGTTCTCGTTCATGTCGATTATCAACCGCATGATTGGTTGCTTTCAACGAGGCCTTTGTATCGTAGAGACATTGTAGTGTAGGCGATTCAAGAGATGTAAAATTCAATATGTTTCGAGTAATGTGTCCTTGAAATTCTCGACCAGCTACTCCTGGACCGTATGGAATCAAACATAGTCTTCCGGGGACACATACGGTTTCATCTGCGCCATAACCCTTGAACTACGATACCGTGTATCTCGATGTAAGCTGAAACATTGTGTCTGTGGCCCAGGAAAGAGAAGTGGCTCTATGGAATGACCCTTGTTGCTCAGAGCCCCAGGAATATCACAGATGATTTGAACTTTGATGTAATGGAATAACCAGTCAGCCCTATGAATGATTACACGATAGGTAGTAAGTACCCATAAAGTCCATTGTCTACGAGAGACTCGAGGGAAGAGAGAGTGAGAAGACGCAAGCACGTCCGACCTTCTAATTAGTGGCACTCATTACCAGATTGACCTGTGCGTATTTCATATTGTACTTGCTGAGTACAATAAACCTTTCTTCTAGTATCCATCCGGTGTTATGTGTTTATTTCCTTAGTGTTATGGTTCAATATCCTCATCGCCACTGTTATGGTCCAAGGTTAGGACCAAGGAAGAACAACACGAACACAAGAGTAGGAATAACAAAGATATATTACACAGAATAATAATACAAGATGTTGAAGGTGTTAGTATGACAGTCAGTCTGGTTTAGAGTGAACTACTATTGGCTCGACTCGATTCCGTCTCGACTCGTTCATGTCTCTCTTGGGAGGCGCAGTATTTATAGTGTTAGGAAGAGTTCATTCTGTCGTTATAGGTAAGGTCCCATAACACTTAGCACGGGATATAACAGTGGCGACGAGGATGTTTGAAACCAACTCACACGGGACATAAGTTAAAGTGCATCTTCGTGTGTATTTCAATGTTATACACGTAAAGCCACCATATCGTTCCTCCTTTTAACCTTCTGAGCATCAGAGGCGATAAAAATCACACAAAGCGACAGACCACGAAAACACGAGAAGATAGTAAATGATTTAGGCAGAAGGATACGTTATACAGACATACTGGCTTAAAAGGCTATGATTTGACTTTGTTGTAATTAACACACCTCACTTACTCGATCTGATTACTTTTTAATTTTGAAAGAAAACATAGTTATCTTTTCTCGGTATATTTTTGTGTAAACAGAGTGTCTGAAACTTGACCTCATGACAAATGTTTTCTTGCTCTAATCTCTTGAGCTAAATACCTTTTGTGTTTTGTTTGGATTTAGATGGAGATGAAATGTCTTTTCAGGCGAAGATATAAAGAAAAACACTCTCAGAAGTGGAACAATAAGCGAAATCCCAGTAGAAAACTAACAGACATTCCTCGATAGAGCGCTACGAAAGAAAATACATGAAACCACGTTCGGAGGTGAATTCTCGTTTACTCTCGTGTGACACTTGGCTATTTCTTTTGCCTCCGCGAACGGCATTGTCACACAAATGAATATAAAATACATTTTGAATGTTGTGTATATTTACAGTGAAGAAAACCGTACTAATTTTTATGACGATGAAAGTTTGAAATGTTTTTAAATTTCCCAAACGCCTCAGATGACTTTATATTATTGTTCCGAATATTATTTGCAATGGTAAATATATTTGGGGGGGGACTTATTAATAGAAAAATAGAAATAGATTTTTGACAAAACAAAATATTACCAGCAATAAAAATGTTGTCGGCATTAAATAACCCATTGAGGTTGATATGCCGTAAAACAAAACAAAACAAACCAAACCAAACCTAATAGAAAAATGTCCTGGCATTATAAGAGGAAACGTAACTACTGATTTTCTTAAACATAAACAATGAAACTAATAAAAAGATTACAGTTAGCAGTTAAGTAAAGAAAAAATACCTGAAAAAATGTGTTTATTTAAAATCAATATTGTTCATAATAAAAGTACTGTGACTGTGTGAATGTTTCTGACGGTTACTTTTGATAAACTAGAAACTCAAGATTCAATCGGTTTTTATTTAAAAGGTTTGCTCGCTAATAGCTGCGTATTTTCCACTGGATTTGTTGGTTATCATTCCATATAAGCTTTCGGAAGCTGATCTTCATGGCAGGCTTGTCTCCCATTTGAAACATTATCGCAACCCAGTCGTTCTACTCATATTTTTGAACTACTTTAGTATATATAAAAAACTATGAAAATATATTCTATAAGCGAGGGACACTTGACAACATTAAGTAAAAATAGTTGGAGCCAGTATTTTCACAGGTAACAAATAAATAAATTCTAAAACCCGTAATCAAAAATATACCTTTTTTCATTATAGTTTGGCGCTTGTTACAGTAAAGGTTTTAGGGTGCTGATCTCGTAAGCCATAGATTTGAACCTTTCTGAATACACTGGAAATGTGAGTTATTTCAAAATAAACCTCTTCTACCAATTATTACTAAAAGGACAAAAAGCACATCTTTCCAACGATTATGATTGTAGTGAGCTTGATCCCAACTTAGTGTCCCACATTTGTAGCTTTGTGCCAAAGTTCGGCAAAAGCTTATATTGAACATCTCCTTCGGTTTCTTCCCCCGTTCCTTCATATTTTTCTAAATCTTTCATTTCCAGGCATCAATTATAGCGTTGCACCTGAATGACCTATTACATGAATCATCATCATCATTTCCGTCAGTCAGTTATGTGGCATGCGTGATACACGCGTAGGCGATCATGTATCTTTCGATACATGACTGACGAGGCAGATTTTTTCTCGCAGTAAGTTGCCATTTCTTTCTGCGGTAGAACAGTTGCCATCAAAGGATATAGAACCAGGTCTGTCCTGCTATTTCCTGGAATTCGAACTCGGCTCTCCGATTCTTCAATCCCATCAGCTATCCATTACTCCACCGTAGAGGTCACTAATAATTAAGTCGGGTCGGGGGTCACTAAAAATTGACTTACGTAGAGGTCACTAAAAATGAGTCAGGTAGAAGTCACTAATAATTGAGTCAGGTAGAGGTCATCAATAATTGAGTCAGGTAGAGGTCACTTACAATTGAGTCGGGTAGGGGGTCACCAATAATTGAGTCAGGTAGAGGTCACTAATAATTGGCTCAAGCTGTGAGAAGAAATCTGACTAGCATGAGTTTCATTAGTTAAGCAGGTTGCTCTCTTTGATAAAAAGAAGGTTCTGACGTTCTCATTGCAGTTGAATACAGAAAATATCTGTGGGGCGAGGAGTAACTTTGAACTTTGAATTTTGTGTGAATAAGGGACTATCTGCAAAATGGGAAGAAAGAAAAAGTTAAAAACGAAAACCACATAAAAATATATTACATTCATTTTTTACACACAACTTAATGTACACAAACATAATTGATTATTGATAGATTTGATTTTTTACGCCTTATCAACTCTTTGTAGGTTATTTAAAGCCAAAAATATTTCCGATTGTAGGATTGATTGATTCATTAATTTTCTAAGGCTTATGAACCGTTTGCAAGTTATTTAAAGTTAAGAAATGTTTCTACATTTTTAGACTTTTGGGATGAGATAATAATGGTTTTAATGAAACAAGTCTTACTAATTAACCCATAGCTGGGGGAAGAATTGGATTCATACCTTTCCCAGGAGTATTTGCGCGTAAGTGAATATAACGAACCCTTCTGGAATTTGATCTCGGCTCTTCGATTTCTAATTCCGAGCCATTACCCATTACATCCGCTCGTACAAGCTTACATCAACTGGTATTCCGAAGCGGACATCCATCTAGGTACTGACTAGCCTCGACGTTGCTTAACATCGGCGATCGCATGGAAACCGGTGTTTCAACGTGATATGGCCGTAAGCCTCCGATTGTCGGAGGTTGCTCACATTAGCCGATGTTCCCAAGCGGTCCCCACTGTAAGTACTGACCAAGCTCGACGTTGCTTAACTTCGATGATCGAACGAGAAGTAG
Organism: Acanthosepion esculentum; assembly: GCA_964036315.1. Lineage (NCBI taxonomy): Eukaryota > Metazoa > Mollusca > Cephalopoda > Sepiida > Sepiidae > Acanthosepion > Acanthosepion esculentum. The sequence continues at coordinate 137,471,933 of OZ038483.1, read as the reverse complement.
TGTTTTCAGCCTGATTTAACCCTAGGCTCACAAACGCATACAGATATGTATATAAGTTCAAATGCGTCTCTGCACACACATGACATTTACGGACCTATAAAGCGCATCTTTGCAAATACAACAATAGTTTCCAATGCTGAAATTATAAAGAGGAGATCGAATACTGGTAACACTGATTGGACGCAAAATCGAACTCACCTGCAGCAACGAAATAAAAACAGCAGAAGACATTAGAGAAATGGTTTCGGTTCGACCCTTGGTGCAGATAGTACGGATCGAACTTAGAAAGGGACAAGGTAAGATGGCGTCATCAATAACTCAACTTCCAATGAAGACAACGAATACACAAGAGTTCTACACAGAGAGAGTGAGAGTGGAAATGGGTGAAGAAGGAAAGAAAAAAAGAAGAGGAACAAGGAGAAATAGGTGAGAAGGGAATAGATTAGAAAAGAGAAAGAGGACAGAGAAAGTATGGAAGACAGGATAGGAGGGGGAGAAATAAAGATACAAAGATGTATATTTAGAGAGAAGAAGCACAGTGTGAATAATAAGTGGAGTGGGAAGAAAAGATAGGCGGTGTAAGAGAGTCGAGGGTGGGGATGAAGAGAGAGAAAACGAGAGAGCTAAGAGAAGCTAAAGTAGAGAGTGGGAGAATGAGAGGCAAAGGGGACTAAAGAGATAAGATAGCTCGGATTTAGACGGCTTATCTGCCTTCTGTGGGTCATTTTTCAGGCAGATATACTTGAAAGAGGGCAGTAATGAGAAAACAGTTCTTTTATTTTTTTAAAAAACAAAGGAAGCTTATCGACAGATAACTTCTTCTTTTTCTAATTATACAAAAGAACATACTGATGTGATATATATATATATATATATATATATATATATATATATATATAAAAATATAGTCTTAAGGTGTGCTATATTTATGGGATAAAGTGCTCAATATCAGAGATAGAGCGTATGTAAATATAAAAGTGAACATTGAAGTCAAGACTTAGAGGTGACAGGCTGTTTTATGCTAGACACAATCGTCAGGCCATATATATATATATATATATATATATATATATATATATGAAGAAATATAGTTTTAAAGTGTGCTATATTTATGGGATAAAGTGCTCAATATCAGAGATAGAGCGTGTGTAAATATAAATGTGAACATAGAAGTCAACACTTAGAGGTGACAGTCTGTTTCATGCTAGATGCAATCGTCAGGCAACTAGTCATGACAACTAGCATGAAGCAGACTGTCGCCTCTCAGTGTTGACTGCTATGTTCAGTTTTATATATATATATATATATATATATATATATATATATATATATATATATATATATATATAGGGAAAAGGTTATAGTTCCAACCAGAGAAAAATGTACATTTTAAAAAGAGAGAAACTGCAAACGTTTTTGTTTTATTTTAGTTTAAATATATTATATTTATTCTTCTTATGAAGAATAATATATGACATATTCACTAAAATAAATTCACATTATATCCCCCCAAAATTGCGGTTTCTCTCTTTTATATATATATATATATATATATATATATATATATATATATATGAATAAAGACAAAAAAAACTTATCTTAACAGACACATTTCGTATAAAATAATAATATAAAATAATATATGTGTGTGTGTGTGTGTGTGTGTGTGTGTGTGTGTGTGTGTGTGTGTGTGTGTGTGTGTGTGTGTGTTGACACAAAGGAGAACTTGAAAAAGAAATAATCCTGTTTTATTTATATGAGAAAGGAAATACAAGCTCAAGTCTAATAAAGAAGAGAATATGACTGATCAATTTGCCGATCAATTTAACTTCTGGGACTCGGATGTTCCAACCGGATATTAAGTTCAATCAAAGGACGTCTGTTGATGGCACGGAAAACCATAAATGCTATGAAAGCAGCAGATAATATGATAAAATAGACAAATAAGCCATCAATAAATGCTGCTCATTTTTTTCCGAAATAAATAAATATTTCGGTCAAGAGCAAAAATGACCTAATTTTATTTCTTTGTCTTGAAAAATATTTTTTCTACAATTGGCCATAACTGTTTTAGGTTGTCTAGAAGTCATTAAATAATTTCCACCACTTAATTCACAGTCTTAAAAATCCTACTCATTTATAAAACCATACACGCACACACTCAACTTGATATATGGAGGCTCCCATTGTTCGCGACATATGAAGGACGAGGGTCTAACAGTTGAAATTTTAGAACTGAGCCACTAGACTACCCGCACGTAGGATTTGATTATTGGAGTGAAACTTTGTGTTGAAAAGGCCACACAGTATGTCAAAAAGGTCGCCAAATAGTCTTTCTCGGATTTAAATTTAATGTTTTCCCATAATGATAGATCCATAATATTTTTCCCCAAGTTATTACTGAGAAAGTGAATATAACTAAGAATTCGAACCGATTTGTCTTGCCGAGATAGTCCAGTCGATATATATATATATATGTATATATATATAGCATAATGAGAAGCCACGTATACTTTCTTGATATGTATATAATATGGAGAAAACAACTGAAAAGTTGCAAATTAAAAGAAAAAAAATTGAATGTTTTTTTGTGAAAGTATTTATTTATATTTTTATATATATATATATATTTGATATTTCAGATCGCCCCGATCTTTCGTCAGAAATTAATTAAATAACTGTATTCAGAAGTTTGTTTTCAAGTAGCAACCGTCGCGAGACGCGGACGTCACGTGATGTGGAATGCAACTGTGTTTGAATATTTCTAACGTAAATCTAACGATAATATTTTAGATGTTGTTTAAAAAGTTTTTTTTTAACTAAATCTAAAGAAAATTTTTAACTATTGAAATATTTATACAGATTTAAAATTCCCAAGTCTTTGTTTAACCCTAGTTTATATGTGTCTAATTTTAAAATTCAGTATTTCTCTTTTTTTCTGCGTGTGTATGTGGAACTAAAATCGGAATCTATCAATAAACATTTACAGTTGTCTAATGAGTGTCTTGATTGATTAAAGTGTTCAGCTATGGGGGAATAAGGATTGTCTGTTAAGATAAGTTTTTTTTGTCTTTATTCATATATATATATATATATATATATATATATATATATATATATATATATATATATATATATAGCCTCGTCCACTCATCAGGAGATATCAACGACTGGCTGTTCATTTTTATATTCAGTTAAAAATAATTGATACACTTTTCATTGGAGCAAGTTTAATTTTTCTCCTTCTTTCATTGTGTGTGTGTGCGTGCGTCTGTCCGCGCACTCACATCTACGAACGTGTAGAATGCCGTGGTTATATCTCCTTTTCGTCGTTTTTCTTATCTCTTTCTACCCCCTCTCCTTACCTTTCTCTCTCTACCCCCTCCTTACCTTTCTCTCTCTACCCCCTCCTTACCTTGCTCTCTCTACCCTCTCCTTACCTTTCTCTCTCTACCCCCTCCTTACCTTTCTCTCTCTACCCCCTCCTTACCTTTCTCTCTCTACCCCCTCCTTACCTTTCTCTTTCTTGGAAAATGTATTTCATTTTTTTATTTATTTAAATACATTTTTATGATTACTATTTACATTATTCGCCATATTTATTACAACATTCTGGCCGTTGTACGCTCCGGCCTTCTTCAGGTAGTTGGAATGTCGAACTGAACCCTTTATTTCGCTCACTGGGGTAGACTGTTCTAGTTCCATGTGCCACGTTTAATGGATAACAGTTATCAGTTATCTCCACTTAATTTCCCTTTCCAAGTTCTCCACTGCCTTAACTCAACTGACACTCTTTCGGTCCTGTCACTGGATCTAACTAAAACCTTTATCCACTGTGCCATGTGTCCATGGCACTATGTATGAATTTCTGGGTATTATAAACCTAATCTCTTCAGCAACCATTTTTACCAGTGCTCATATTGCAATTTCTTGCTGTTATCATTGCTTATTGCTTATAAACTATTGTAACTTTTTAATAATTACGAGTTTGTAGGTAAACACTCTGCAGTTTTGTGAGAACAAATTTAGTGAAAATACTTCTTCGTTATCTGGATAAAACTTGTAATAATCCATGTTTTCTTAAATGTGAATTGGCGTAAGGCGAACTTTCGATAAGTATTAGGTACGTATAAAAACTTAATTCCATTTACTTCTAAGTTTTTATTTACATAAACAATAAGCGCTTTACCCCAGCCAATGAACTTTCTTTCACTTGCCTACATAAGCTTCAAACTATCTCAAATAAGCCAGGCTTTATTAGGCTTAGAGCCTACCGCCAATCTTTCAAATGATTGATTGATTCATTCATTTTTTACGGCTTATTAACCCATTTAAAGCCAGAAAATATTTTTAGATGGTAAGAATTTTGGTTGGAGATAAAAATGGTTTTAGTGATACAGGTTTTACTAATTAACCCATAGCTGGGAGGAGAAGAGATGGATTTAAACTTTTCCCAAGGATATTTGCGCGTAAATGAATATAACGAAACTAACGGGAGTTAGAACTCGGATCTCCGATTAACAATTCCGAGCTATTATCCATTACACCACCTGCACATCCAAGATTATAGCATCTGGTATTTCGATTCCGTTCCCTCTCTATAGGGTACCCTTCGCCACCCCCCAAAAAAGCAGGAGATTTGGTACAGTTTATTTAATAGTTGGAATTTTTGTTACAGTTATTTGAAACAAAAGAAAATGAATAGAGTTTAGTAGCTGAAAACAGAACAAAAACAAAAATGTTAGATGTGCTGTTTAAACTAAAAAAAGTCATTTTTTAGATATTAGATTTTTTTGTTTTTTTTTATAATTCGCCCTTGCATTGAATACCGTTACCATATATGGTCTGGTGCTCCCGTTGTTCATCTCGAGGTCCTCGACAAAATCCAGAGCCGGATATGCAATGTGATAGATCCTGATCTGGCATCTCGACTGCAGTCACTTTCTCACAGACGCGATGTGGCTTCCCTCTGTCTTTTCTACAAATATTTTCATGGCAATTGCTATGACGAGCTATTTTTACTGGTACCCCAACTGCATGAATTTAAGCGTGCTACTAGGTTGGCATATCGGTCCCACCCTTTCACTGTCGAAACGGTTAAATGTAACCGCCTCTTCTACTCCAACAGGTTCTTATCTCGCACTTCCCAACGGTGGAACTCCCTTCCTCTTATTTACTGATAGCTATAATCTTCAAATATTCAAATGTAATGTCAATCGTCATCTTCTGATACCTTGATCCTAATCCCCGTCCTTCTCTATACCCTTTCCTCAAACACCCCTCTTTACTCTTGCTCTCATTCTCTGTAATCCCTTGCGTGCTAGTGGCACTTCCACATTGCTTGGGGTTATATATATATATATATATATATATATATATATATATATATATATATATATATATATATAGATATATATATATATATATATATATATATTTTAAATATATATAGTAAATCTAAAATTTCCTGTTTTATTATGGGGCACCCTGTAGATACTAGCCCGGCTGGACGCAGTTTAACGGTGATCACACGGGAACCGGCGATTCAATGTGATATGGCCGTAAGCAATTTTTGAAATAAGGACAGCTTGCTTACCATGTAAATTATCTTCAAAACTGTGATTTAAACGCCGACCACTGTCAGAAAACACAACCTCTTCGGCTACCATGAATGCTTTTAAAAGAGCAAATATGAAAAAGAGTCTTTATTTTTTAACTCTTGATAATGTCGGTAAGTATTCGTGAACGCGACGTTCGTCGACTTTTACACGGGCATCTAATTATAGTTCCGCCTGATTTATATTCGACTTCTTCCTCCCTAAAATATCCTTTTTTGATAGCCAATTTAAATAGGTTGGGGTCAATTAGTACAATTCAGGAGGCGCGAAACATTCTCACGTGCAGTTGGCCACTTCTGTCCAATGAGAATTTATAAAACTTAATGCACCTACCCTCTCACACACGCATGCGTAGACACACACAATAGTCATCTGGGTGTATTTATATATGCATACATGAGTGCAATATATTCTATCATTATCAGTTTATCATTATAAATAATTTTAAGTATAGAAAAGGTGTGTGATGATAGACATATATATTTATTCTTGTGAGGAAGAGCGTCGAGGTGTGTGTGTGTGTGTGTGTGTGTGTGTGTGTGTGTGTGTGTGTGTGTGTGTGTGGGTGGGTGGGCGTGTGTGTGTGTGTTCTGAATTCCACACCTGTATGCAAGTGGACCATTTTACAATTGACGATAGTGACTTCTTGAAGAATACAAAAATATAAGTAAATGGTGTTAGACCAAGACAGAGATCCGGACACATCAAGTTCTTCTCTATTTTATACTGTCATCAAATACTATAGAGGGTGAGGTCTGCAAAAGTAGGTATACAACATATATTATGCACACTATATACATTATTCGGACTATTGTTCTCATCTTTGTCGCCATATTTATTACAACGTTTCGGCCTTTCAGTATCTGTCTATATTTCTGAGATGAGGTATTATGTACACTATTTACATTATTCGGACTATTGTCCTCATTTTTGTCGCCATATTTATTACAACGTTTCGGCATTTCAGTATTTGTCTATATTTCTGAGATGAGGTATTATGTACACTATTTACATTATTCGGACTATTGTCCTCATCTTTGTCGCCATATTTATATTTATTATCTAATAGAAGATACACACACACACACACACACACACACACACACACACACACATATATATATATATATATATATATATATATATATATATATACTCACACACCAGGTTTAACAGCGAAAATTGTCTAAATCGTGTAAAAGTAAAATTGTCCAATTGTTAGATTAAGAGCTCTAATTGTATCTTAGGAGTTTTAAAGACATGTTACTGTAATTCTCCAAAGTTTTTATAATACTATTGGACTCTACATTAAGAAATCATTAAAAAAGTAAAAAAAATTATATATAAAGGGTGTTTCATTAAGAAGGATCAAAGTCCGTAGTAAATAAATCAGTGTAATTGGTGAAAATTTATTTATTTCTCTATTGGATCATGTTATTTAAGTCACGGCAATTATGCCTAAAAAATATCCCCCAAATGTCCGCCAAATCTGAAAGAAAAGGAAAAAAAATAATTAGGCGATTAAACTTAATTCACACTTAAAATCGGTCCAAGTTATTGGAACACTTTTATATATATATATATATATATATATATATATATATATATATATATATATATATATATGTATGTATGTATGTATATTTATATATATATATATATATATGTGTGTGTGTGTGTGTGTGTGTGTGCTATTGGTTAGTGATAATTTTTCAAATTTTTTTACTAATGATTTAAATGTAGAGTAGATGCTATGCTTGCATAACACTGTGTCTAAGTAGAATGCGAGGAATTGAGGAAATCAATTAACTTTCCGATATCATTTCATCTTCTGTTTACGCCCGCGCATTGGTCGTATCACATTCCTCAAGAGCTCACACGAGCTGAATAAAGAAACGGCCTTTTATACACAGGTGTGCGGCAACTTGTATATTCGAAACAATTCACATAAAATGGGAAGACCGGGAAACATTCAAATACTGAATGAAAAGTTATCCGGCAAATGGACAGTGGAATTTGGAAAAGGCTGGTACAAGACGCGCTATAAAGTCTACAGTGTCCCCATTGAAGTGACACGTGTTCGGCTTCTGGTTATGCACCAATGATTGCCAAATTTGGTGGGTGTGGTTTGCAAAGGCTAAGTTGATAGGAAATGCAAACAAAGTAAATTACAAATGCGAAGTAAATGCAACAGACTTTACCGGGATTTGAACTCCGGTCGCCAAAACTCAAGATTAATTCCAAATTTTTTCTAAAGATCACGAAAAACCGTATAACCCAGTTTAGATGATTCAATAAACATCGAAACTAAACTAAGGAATTACATTTAAGTAAACATTGAAATCGCAATGGCTTCAGTCTTGTTCTTTAAACTGCGAAAATGATTTGTCATAATGGATCAATAAATACGTAGCTGAACAGTCATTTGTTGAATTTTGATCTGATATTTTCCCTGAATGATGAACTTTCCTGATTAATATTTACCATTGAAGTACATTTATCCACAAGGAATGAGATTATGTTAAAAAATATTTTCTGTAAATTATTATATTTTCATTAGATTGGGGATTTATCAATGTACCAGCATATGTAGGTAAATCATATATGTAGTATATGGAACGCATGTAACATCAAAAGTCACTTTGCTTAGCCTTGTATGGCACAAGGACAAATATTTAGGGAAATTATTATGTTGTAGAAAATTTAAATTAAAGAGCACTTGCCTTCTTTAAAAATCATTTCAAATCCTGTCCTGTGAGTATCAAATTCACTGAGTTTTCTTTCCTTGCTAGGTGACCCAGAAAATTCAAGTGTCTCTTTCTGATTCTAAATATAAGTGTCACTTGTCAACATAATCTGTCCAGAGAACAGCATCCTTCTATAGATCCACATGTTGCCTCAAGTCTTTTCTTTATTTGCAAAGAAATTGTTTAGTTTTCACTTTCATATAGGAGAATTTTATCTTCAACAATCTATGGTAATTTACTATAATATCAGAAAATAAGGGAGGTGCACTGGGATAGCGAAAGATGCCTTCCAAAATCTAAGCAAAGTATTAAGAAACAGGAAAATTTTGTTGGAAACAAAGAAAAGTGTACTGTTACGAAATATCAGACCTCCTATATGACAGTAAATGCTGGACAGTCTCCTCACAGATGAAGAAGAGATTTAAGATTTAAGCATTGTGATCCTACAGAAAGATGAGAATACCATGGACTGAACATGTGTTAGAGAAAATAAAAACAAAAAGAGCATTTATATTTAACATCAGTAAATACAGTTGGAATTTCTAGGGCACATAATGAGGAAAGATGGTTTAGAAAATTTGACACTCACAAGACAGACTGAAGTCAAGGGGGACAGAGGAAAACGGCGCATAGCCTACTTAGTGAGCTTAAACGGATGGCAGAACAGAGATTAGATGACATGATAAAAAGTTAAGATTTACTAAGAGCTTCAAAAGACAGGAAATTGTGGAGAGCCTTGATTACCCACGTCCTGAAGAGACAAGGCACATAGCAGAAGAAGAGAGAAATAGAAGAGGAAAGTTTTGGAGAAGATAGGTGAGAAAGCGACATCTCTGTGTGAAGAGCTGACTTGGCTTCAAGGTTGGATCGTTGTGACAGGCATTCGTTTGCCGTCTATGAGATAAAGGAGAAATCAAATAAATAAACAACTAAAATCAAACTAAAATCCACTCTGTAATTAATCACTTTACCAGAACGTTTCTAAATCTTTCGAGGACGACGTAAAATATATAAATTTTTGTAATGTCAGCGAATACTCGTTGTCACTTCCCTAATTTTCGTTGTAGTAGAGACTTTGTAATCGCAGATACAACTATAGCAGCGCAGTTGAACAATGCTGCTATCAGACACCTAACTAATAGTACTTGCTCGATAATACTCGCTCGAATAATAACCACTGTATAGTGATCCTTGGTTTGGTTTATTTTGTTTTACGGCATATCAACCTCAATGGGTTATTTAAGGCTGACAAAAAAAATTTATTGCTGGTAATATTTTGTTTTATCAAAAATATGTTTCTGGTAATATCTTTCCTTCAAAATTGTATTGATGGTAATAATTTGTTTCAAAAAAGTATTGTTGGTAATAGTTAACTATTTGCCCATATCTGGGACCCTAACAGGTGCTACCACCCCGAGTCAGGGTGGACCTGGGAACACCAGCAATTAAGAAGTGGTTTCACGCTCCTCAAAACCTCCTGATCAGAGGCCTTGCTGTTGGAGGTAGTTTAGCGTCTTACCCAGGACGCGGATGCAGTTTAACGTCTTACCCAGGACGGGTATAGTGATCCGTATAGAGAAATAGTATAGTGAATAGAGAATAGCGGCCCGTAGAGTAATAGAGTAGAAATGGTGATTCGAACAGTAATAGAGGATTGACTAGAAATGGCGATCAATTAGACGTCACACGACTTCTTATTTATGCGTTTCCACCATGGTCACGTGATTCACTTAATTCAAAAATGGGATCGCCTGTGTTTGTTCACTGGCGATCTATGTTTAAACTCAGGTGTCGGCAGCGACACATTATTCCTATATAACATAAATAAAAATCGAAGTCAAATGAGAATTTCACTATGTTTTTCTCGCAAGTGTAAACATTTTTTGTCATGTAAGCTCATGAAAATTGATCAGACAAATCGTAAGAAATCCTTCCCAAACTTCATGGTAACATGAAGTGCCTCCTCGGGGGTTAGCCTAGGCTTATTTATTTCTCCATAGTCAGCTTTTGACAATAACTTAATTTTGTCGACACACACCGAAAATCAGCATCCAAATCATACTTTTCAACTAGGCTGAAACTCCACTTGAAGATAGGATTGAGGAATCGGAGAGCCGAGTTAGAATTCCATTCGCTAACACGTGCTAATACCTTTGGGAAAAGCATGAATCCTCTTCTCCTCCCCCTCAGCTATGGGTAAATAGCAGGACAGACTGGGTTCTATAGCCTTTGATGGCAACTGGTCTACTGCAAAAAGAAATGGCAACCTAATGCGGGGAAAAATCTGCCTCGCCAGTCATGTATCGAATGATGCATGATCGCCTAAGCGTGTATCACGCATGTCACATAACTGACTGACTGCATTGACATAAACAACTGCTTCAACCCTGTCGATGCAAGTGGAGTTCAAGCCTAGTTAAAAAGTATATTTTGAATGATGATTTTTAAGGCGAGGCAGTCGTCCCTAGTTGAGACATTATCACAAGCCAATCTTTTCACACTCACTCGTCAGTCTGGTAAGCGTGGCTGAGGCAAAGCTAAACGTCTACAATATCCCGAAAGAAAAAAAAAATAATGTGGATGATGAATTTTAAGCGAATTAGTGGAAGATCTATTTTCTTTTCGCTATCGAAATCAATTCTTTTTGCTGTGAACTTCTGTTGACCCAGCAACGAAATCAAAACCGAAATCGGCAGACTTTAAATCGTTGCCCAGGAAACAGAAAAATTACTTATCAGTTGGTAAAGGCCAGCCTTATTTTGTGGGAAAGAAATTTCCACGCAACATTCATCGTCAGCTCGGTTGTGTGTCGAGGTGTACAGATTCAGAAGGGTCAACATGTTAAAGAAAAGCAGTTCTTCGATTGAAATGATTCTCCTGATTTTAAAAAGTCTATCTCTCTCTCTCTCTCTCTCTCTCTCTCTATATATATATATATATATATATATATATATATATATATATATAGAGAGAGAGAGAGAGAGAGAGAGAGAGAGAGAGATAGATAGATAGAGTTATAACGTGTGGCAAAAACAGAAATGAACGCGAAACATTGGTATTTCATTTTCCAGTTTTTAATGTTTCCATTTTTTCTTTCCCGTATAGTGTCTTTTTTTAGTTACCCTTTCTTTGTTTCTGTCTTTGTTTCTGTTTTCTTTCTGTCTTTCTTTATCTGGTAGTCTCTTTTTTTTTTTTTTAGATAATCTTTCTTTCTTTCTTTTCTTTTCTTTTCTTTTTCTTGTAGTTTCTTTTTTTAGTTATACATTCTTTCTTTCTTTTCTTTTTCTTGTAGTCTCCTTTTTTTCTAATCCTTTCTTTCTTTCTTTTCTTTCTCTTGTAGTTTGTTTTTTTAGTTATCCTTTCTTTTTCTTTAATTTTTCTTGTAGTCTCTTTTTATAGTTATCATTTCTTTCTTTCAATTCTTTTTCATGTAGTCTCTTATTTTAGTTATATTTCTTTCTTTAATTTCTTTGTCTTGTAGTCTCTTTTTTTACTCATCCTTTCTTTCTTTTCTTTTTCATGTAGTCTCTTTTTTTCTGGTTATCCTTTCTTTCTTTCATATTTTTTCTTGTAGTCTCTTTATTTTAGTTATCCTTTCATTCTTTTCTTTTTTTTGTAGTTTCTTTTTTTAGTTATCCTTTGTTACTTTCTTTCCTTTTTCATGTAGACCTTTTTTTTAGTTATCCTTTCTTTCTTTCATTTCATTTTTTTGTAGTCTCTTTATTTAGTTATCCTTTCTTTCATTCTTTCTCTTTATGTGGTCTCTTGTTTTTAGGTATCCTTTCTTTCTTTTCTTATTCTTGTAGTTTCTTTTTTTAGTTATCCTTTTCCTTGTAGTCTCTTTCTATTTAGTTATTATTTCTTTCTTATTTTCCTTGTTGTCTCTTCATTATTAGTCTTTCTTTCTTCCTTTGTTTTTCTTTTTAGTTATTATTTCTTCCTTTCTTTTTTTCTTGCAGTCTCTTTTTTTAGTTATCCTTTCTTTCTTTTTTTCTTGTAGTCTTTTTTTAGTTATCCCTTTTTCTTCCTTTTATTTTTCTTTTAGTCTCTTTTTTTAGTTATCCTTTCTTTCTTTTCTGTTCTTTTCCTTGTAGTCACTTTTTTATTTATCCTTTCTTTCTGTTTTTTCTTTATCTTGTAGTTTCTTTTTTTTAGTTATCCTTTCTTTCGTTTATATTCTTTTTCTTGTAGTCTCTTTTCTTCGTTAAACTTTCTTTCTTTTCTTTTCCTTGTAGTCCCTTTTTTTAGTTATCCTTTCTTTCCTTCTATTCTTATTTTTGTAGTCGCTTTTATTTTAGTTATCCTTTCTTTCATTCTGTCTATACTTCTTCTTGTACTCTCTTTTTCTTAGCTATCCTTTCTTTCTTTCCTTCTTTTCTTTTTGTGTAGTCTCTTTTTAGTTAAACTATCTTTCTTTTCTTTACTTGTAGTTTATTTTTTAGTTATCCTTTCATTTTTTCTTTTCTTTTCTTATAGTCTCTTTTTAGTTATCCTTATTTTCTTTTCTTTTCTTTTCTTTTCTTTTTCTAGTAGTCTCTTTTTCTTAGTTATCCTTTCATTCTTTTCTTATCTTTTCTTTTTTTTGTAGTCACTATTTTTAGTTATCTTTTCTTTCTTTTTTTACTTTTCTTTTTCTTATAGTCTCTTTTTTTTAGTTATCCTTTCTTTCCTTGTTTTCTTTTCCTTGCAGTCTCTTTTTTCAGTTATCCTTGCTTTATTTTCGTTTCTTTTTCTTGTAGTCTCTTTTTTTAGTTATCCTTTCCTTCTTTTATTTTCTTTTTCTTGTAGTATCTTTTTGTCATCCTTTCTTTCTTTTCATTTTTTGTAGTTCCCTTTTTTTAGTTATCCTTTCTTTCTTTTCTTTTCTTTTTCCTTGTAGTCCCTTTTTTAATTGTCCTTTCCTTCTTTTTCCTTGTAGTCTCTATTTTTAGTTATCCTTTCTTTATTTTATTTTATTTTCCTTGTAGTATCTTTTTTGTCAACCTTTCTTTCTTTTCTTTTCATTTCTTTTTCTTGTTCTCTCTTATTTTTAGTTATCCTTTCTTTATTTTCTTTTCTTGTCTTTTTCTTGTAGTTTCTTTCTTTTAGTTATACTTTCTTTTCTTTTATTTTTCTTGTAGTCTCTTTTTAGTTATCCTTTCTTTCTATTCTTTTATTTTCTTTCCTTTCTCTTGTAGTCTCTTTATTTAGTTATCCTTTCTTTTGTTTTCTTGTATTTTCTTTTTTTAGTTATCCTTTCTTTCTTTTCTTTTCCTTGCAGTCTCTATTTTTAGTTATCCTTTCTTTCTTTTCTTTTCTTTTTTTTTGTAGTCTCTTATTTTTAGTTATCATTTCCTTCTTTTCTTTTTCCTTGTAGTCCCTTTTTTAGTTATCCTTTCCTCCTTTTCTTTTTCCTTGTAGTCTCTATTTTTAGTTATCCTTTCTTTATTTTATTTTATTTTCTTTCCTTTTTCTTGTAGTCTCATTATTTAGTTCTTCTTTCTTTTTTCTTTTCTTTCCTTTTTTTGTAGTCTCATTTTTTTAGTTATCCTTTCTTTCCTTTCCTTCCTTTTCTTTTTCTTGTAGTTTATTTTTTTGGTTACCCTTTCTTTCTTTCCTTTTTGTCTTTTTTTAGTTATACTATCTTTCTTTTGTTTTCTTGTAGTTTCTTTTTTAGTTATACTTTCTTTTCTTTTCTTTGCAGTCTCTTTTTTCAGTTATCCTTGCTTTCTTTTCTTTTCTTTTTCTTGCAGTCACTTTTTCTAGTTATCCTTTCTTTATTTTATTTTATTTTTCTTGTAGTATCTTTTTTTCAGTTATCCTTTCTTTCTTCTCTTTTCTTATTCTTGTAGTCTCTTTCTTTCGTTATCCTTGCTTTCTTTTCTTTTCTTTTTTTTTGTAGTGTCTTTTTTCAGTTATCCTTTCTTTCTTCTCTTTTCTTATTCTTGTAATCTCTTTCTTTCGTTATCCTTGCTTTCTTTTCTTTTCTATTTCTTGTAGTCACTTTTTCTAGTTATCCTTTCTTTCTAGTCTTCTCTTTACTTGTAGTCGCTTTTTTTGTTATGCTTTCATTTTTTTCTTTTCTTTTCTTGTAGTCTCTTTTTACTAGTTATCCTTTCTTTTTTTTCTTTTTCTTGTAGTCTCTTTTTAGTTATCCTTTCTTTCTTTTTTTCTTTTCGTTTTCTTGTAGTCTCATTTTTTAGTTATCCTTTCTTTCTTTTCTTTTCTTTTTCTTGTAGTAACTTTTTTTTAAAGTTATTCTTTCATTCTTTTCTATTCTTTTTCTTGTAGTCTCTTTTTTCTAGTTAACCTTTCTTTGTTTTCTTTTATTTTTCTTGTTGTCACTTTTTACGAGTTATCCTTTCTTTCTTTTCTTTTTCTTGTAGTCTCTTTTTAGTTATCCTTTCTTTCTTTTGTTTCCTTTTTTCTTGTAGTCTCTTTCTTTTAGTTATCCTTGCTTTCTTTCCTTTTCTTTTTTTTTGTAGTGTCTTTTTTCAGTTATTCTTTCTTTGTTTTCTTTTCTTTTTCTTGCAGTCTCTTTTTTTTAGTAATCTTTCTTTTCTTTTTCTTGCAGTCTCTTTTTTTAGTTATCCTTTCTTTCTTTCTTTTTTCTTTTTCTTGTAGTCTTTTTTTTTAATTGTCCTTTCTTTCTTTCTTTCTTTCTTTTCTTTTCTTTTTCATGTAGTGTCTTTCTCTGTTATCGTTACTTTCACTTCTTTCCTTTTTCTTGTAGTCTCTTTTTTTAGTTTTCCTTTCTTTCTTTCTTTTCTTTTTCTTATAGTACCTTTTTTTAGTCATCCTTTCTTCCTTTTGTTTCTTTTCTTTTTTTGTAGTCTCTTTTTTTTAGTTATCCTTACTTTATTTATTTTATTTTATTTTTCTTGTAGTCCCTTTTTTATTTATCATTTCTTTCTTTTCTTTTCTTTTTCTTGTTGTCACTTTTTTTTGTTATCCTTTCTAAATTTCCTTTTTTCTCTTAGTCTCTTTTGTGTTATCCTTTTTCGTTTAATTTTTCCTTTAATTATTTGTTTTTTTTATTCTTCGTTTCTTTTTTTGTAATCTCTTTTTTAGTTATCCTTTGTTTCTTTTCTTTTTCTTGTAGTCTCTGTTTGTAGTTATCCATTCTTTCCTTCCTTTTTCTTTAATTATCTTTTTTTCGTTATCCTTTCTTACTTTTCTTTTTCTTGTAGACTTTTTTTTAGTTATCCTTTCTTACTTTTCTTTCTCTTGTAGTCACTTGTTTCGTTATTCTTTCTTTCTTTCTTTCCTTTTTCTTGTAGTCTTTTTTAGTTATCCTTTCATTCTTTTCTTTTCTTTTTCTTGTAGTCTGTTTTTTAGTTATCCTTTCTTTCTTTCTTTTCTTTTTCTTTAATTGTCTTTTTTATTCATCCTTTCTCTCTTTTTTAGTCTCTTTTTTACTAATCCTTTCTTTCTTTTCTTTTCTTTCTCATGTAATGTGTTTTTTTTTGTTATCCTTTCTTTCTTTTCTTTTTCTTTTAGTCTCTTTTTTAGTTATCCGATAAAAAGGATAAGAAGGAAAGATCCTTCTTATCTTTTTCTTGTAGTCTCTTTCTTTTTGTTATACTTTCTTTCTTTTCTTTTCTTTTTTGTATACTCTTTTTTCTCTTCTCCTATCTTTCTTTCTTTTGTTTTTTCTCGAAGTCTTTTTTTCGTTATCCTTTCTTTTTTCTTTTCTTTTTCTTGTATTCTTTTTATTTAGTTATTCTTTCTTTCATTTTTTCTCGTAGTCTCTTTTTTTACTTTTTACTTTCTTTCTTACTTTTCTTTTTCTTGTAGTTTCTTTTTTTTAGTTTTCCTTTTATTCTTTTCTTTTTTGTGGTCTCTTTTTTGTTATCCTTTCTTTCTTTCCTTTCTTTTCTTTCTGGTCTCTTTTTTTAAATTATCATATCATTCTTTCTTTACTCTTAGTTATTCTTTCTTTCTTTTCTTTTTCTTGTAGTCTCTTTTTTTAGTTATCCTTTCTTTCTTTCTTTTCTTTTTTGTAGTCTCTTTATTTATCCTCTTTTCTTTCTTTCTTTCTTTCTTTCTTTCTTTCTTTCTTTCTTTCTTTCTCTCTCTCCCAAAATAATGAAATCTTTTGTCGATTTCCTTCATTTACTTCCTCTCTTTCAACCTGTTTTTTTTCTTCTTAACTTATTTGACTTTTTTCTCTCTTTTTCTTTCGATCATACAATAATATCGTAATTTTTGTTTTTTTTCATAATCACTTTTGCAAAGAGAT
This sequence comes from Acanthosepion esculentum, assembly GCA_964036315.1. Taxonomy (NCBI): domain Eukaryota; kingdom Metazoa; phylum Mollusca; class Cephalopoda; order Sepiida; family Sepiidae; genus Acanthosepion; species Acanthosepion esculentum. The sequence continues at coordinate 137,455,347 of OZ038483.1, read as the reverse complement.
TTCTTTCACTCACTTTTCATCTCTTTCTCCTCTCTATACGCTTCTATTCGTTTTATCTTTCTTCTCCCCTGCACCACGGCCACAACGACTGAAGACAAAAGCTGCCGAACGATGTTATTAACTCTCGTGAAAAGATAACAGATTTTATTTTACAGTCGCCGTGTCGAGAAGCATCAAGAATGACAAAAAACTTCGCTTCTATTTTTATTTTCTTCCTTTTTTTCTATTCTTTTAATTTCCTCCTTTTTTCTCTAGTCTCCTTTTTCTTGTCTTTCTTTTTTAACCTTTTTCTTTGTATTTCTTACTTTATTTGCTACTCTTTTTCTTTCTCTTCTCTATGTTTATTCCTTTTTTCTTCATTCCCTTTTTACTTTCTTTTCTTTTGACTTTATTTTTCTTCTTTCCATTTTTTCTTTCTTTCTTTTCCTCTTCTACCTTCCTTTTTTCTTTCTTTCTTTGTTTTTTACTCCTCCCGTTTTCTTCTCACATTTTCTTACTTTCTTTTCCTCCCTCTCATTTCATTTTCTCATATACATATACATATACATATATATATACATATATATATATATGTATATATATATATATATATATATATATATATATATATATATATATATATTTGTGTATTTAGGCAGCAATCCTTCTTTCATGCACAGTTCATTAAAAACGACTGACAAGGTGCTTTTATTTAGTTTTTTATATAATTTCTCGTGCGATCTAATAAAGTTTTTCTTTTCAGAGGATAAATTATATAAAAACAGTCCGAATTATTATTAGATCGCACGAGAAATTATATAAAAAACTTAATAAAAGCACCTTGTCAGTCGTTTTTAATGAAATGTGCATATATATATATATATATATATATATATATATATATATATATATATATATATATATATATGTATATACATATATATATGTATATTTATATATATATATATATATATATATATATATATATATATATATATGTATATTTATATATATATATATATATATATATATATATATATATACATATATGTATATTTATTTATATATATTTATATGTTGACCGCATTTTGAATAAATGTAAACATTATATAAATACATACATGCAACAAACTATATCTTATTTAACAGTTAATATATTTCAACCTTGAAAATGGCTAAATATATAGCCGAAAGCGCTCGGATTAAAAGAACATTGGAACCGTTTTTATGTAATTTATCATCTGAAAAAAAAAATGAGATCGCATGAGAAATTGTATAAAAAAATATAAATCAAAGCACCTTTTCTGTCGAATCAAATGAAATGTGCATATATATATATATATATATATATATATATATATATATATTGAATCATTTTAAATGTTCGTGTCGAACTTTCGTTGTTTTTAATTTTCTAATCAGGCATTAACTTTTGCAATGACCTGATATTTATATATATGTTACTTCAAAAAAAATATGTTATATGATATTTATATATATGTTACTTCAAAAAAGTGACACCCAAGGTTTAAAATGCATTTTAAAAACAGTTTTAATGTCTAATTAATTCATCATATCTCATCGCATGACCTTTTTTTCTGACAAGCAATATGACTTTCATTTCTCCAGGTCCACTGCTGATGTACTAACGATAATTGCGGAAAGAGTCTACCATGCTATAGATAATAACGGTGAAGCCCGGGATGTAGCATTAAACATCTCGAAAGTCTTTGACAGAGTTTGGCATACAGGTCTTCATCACAAACAGAAAAGTTACGGTGTCTCTAGACATATTTTTAAGTAATACTGTGTTTTCTATCAAATCGTGAAATGAAGGTTATCTTGAACGGCCACTCGTCTAGATCCTCTCGTACTAACGCGGGTGTCCCCCAGAGATCCATCCTTGTCCCTACCCTGTTTTTAATATTCATTAATGACCTTCCCGTTGACAACAGCTCTCAACTTCGTATATACGCTGATGACCCAACCATTTATTCCTGTCTCGATAGTGAGGCTGATTTCGGCAAGGTCAAAATTGCAGCCGATGTTCAAAATGACCTCAAATCCTTCGATAACTGGGGCAAAAGATGACTTGTTAATTTTAACGCCTCCAAAACTAAACAGCTCTCTATTAATCATCTGAGAGACCTCTTGCTGCTTTCCATCACTATGGCTGATGCTAACCTCCAAGAAAGTGACTCCTTGCGCCTACTCGTGCTCACGTTCTTAGCTTATATAAAGTGCAAAGACTATATTAAATCCATTGCTAGGTCAGCTGATAATAAATTTGGTTCACTGTGTCATGCGAGACATATTATCTCTCCAGAATCTATCTTACATATATATAAGTCTACCATTCGTCCATGCTTAGAATATTGCTGCCACATATGGCCTGCTCCCTCTGCTATTTATTTTGACTTCCTTGATAAAATCCAAAAAGGAATCAGCAATATTATTGGCCCTGATCTGTCGGCTCAGCTTCAGTGAGTTTCCCACCACCATAAGGTTGCCTCTCTGTATCTTTTCTATAAATACTTTCATAGCAATTTTTCGGTTGAGCTCTTTGGTATGATACCAATTTTTTTAATATAAGCACAGTACGAAACAGGCATCAAGATCTCATCAATTTACAGATGAGCTGGTGAGATGTAACCATAAAATCTTTGTTAACAGTTTCTTTTCTCAGACTTCTCGCTTGTGGAACTCCCTTCCGGCTCCATGCTTTCCATCCAACATTAACTGCAAAATTTTAAATGCAATCTCAATCGCCATCTACTGTCCTCCTGATTACTATTTCCGCTCATTGTTAATGTTTCTATTCTTAATTCTTCTACACACTGTAACCCCCTTGTGTCTTAGTGGCTTTACTGCCTTGCTTGGGATGATACCAATTTTTTAAAATCCAAACGAGCACATTAAAATTAAAAGATATAATTTAATAATCAAAACATCTTTTGATCTTTCCTCTGAATAATAACAGAAAGATTTTGATAAAATTTTGATTTTATTAAGTTTGGAGCATTTTTTCCTCATGTATGCCGATTTTTTAGGGAATCTTTTGAGGCATTTGCTTCAAACGTTATTGTCAACTTCTTCTTTGAAATAGACGGATCCTTTTTTTATTATTCATCAGTGTGTATTACAACTATTCGCCTGCCCATTCGAAAAATCTTAGTAAAGAATGTGTCCTACGGCAGGGATAGGACCTGCATCTCCTTTGGTCGATTCGATACCTGTCGCAGGACACATTTACTTTACTAAGGTTTCTGGATGCGCTGGCCGACAGACGTAATACACAAAAGGCATTTATTTGAAAAAAAATGTTCAGAAGTTAAGAAATAAAAAATAAAAAAATATATCCATAAATTCTTTACACACACACACACACACACACACACACACACACACACACACATATATATATATATATATATATATATATATATATATATATATATATATATATATATATATATATATACATATATATATATATTCTTTCGTTGAATATGATAGACAAGGAAAATTTAATTAATTTTTTATTTAGTTTTTCCAGTCAAATTACCGAAAACATCTCATTACAAGAGAGGACCCGTATATCAAACATCTCTTGCCCACCTTCAACCTCATCTTGTTTAACAATGTCGTTGGCATTTCAGCACGCCGTCGACATTGTATGCCTACGCGAATTCTAGCCATGCCCAACATGCGACGGCTCAGAATTAACGCTCCTCCTAGAATTCAAAATCACACACACACACACAGACACACACACACACAGACACACACACACACACACACACACACACATATATATATATATATATATATATATATATATATATATATATACATCCCACACTGTCAAAATATGGAAAGAAACTAACAACACCAAAAAACAAAACCGCGTTGAAAATGGGTAAATGGCCGAAATCGCTTTGGACAATAGACGATATGGACAGACTTTGTACTCCTACGGAACAGAAAAATGTAAAAACGCTGGAAAAACTAATTAAAAAATTAAAAGATTTTGCTTGTCTGTCATATTTAACGAAAGATGTTTAGAAGAAAGGTTGCTGCCCAAACATACATTAATATATATATATGTATGTATTTGAGAGAATAAAAATATTACATCTAACTCAATCATGTCTCTCTCCCCCACTCATGTCCTCACTTCGTTAATTTACATATGCTTAGTACTGCCCATCAAAAATGTGTAAATTTCTTTTCATTTTTCGTTTCAACCTTTGGAAGTAAAGTCTGATGATCCGCGGTTCTTTAAAAGGGCTGTGGTGAAATAATTTATTACATGGAACCTTAAAGTGGTCTGTTTTTATTTTTATTTAAATTATTAGCTCTGATTTACATTGAGCTCTCTGGATTTTATCCTTCTTGGGTCTACCCATACAGATTACCTAGTTTTTCGTTTTTCGTAAACTAAATATATATATATATGCGTGTGTGTGTGTGTGTGTGTGTGTGTGTGTGTGTGTGTGTGTGTGTGTTGTGAATTCCGGGAATGGAATCCTGTACAAATAAATAAACAACGCCAGTAATTAAGATAGAAAAATAAGTGTATTAAACGTAAGAATACAGACTTTAAGGGAAGATTAGTAGTCCAGGAATGCGGGTTAGTAGAAAGTATATGTACAAGTCTCTGTAAGTGAAGCCGTCATTATCTCTCTCGCTGGACTCTCGTATAACTCTCTGTGAACACCCTTTGTACTGTCTCCGTATCTCTCACCCTGACTCAACGTATCTCAACCTGCAGGTATTCTCTCTGTCAGTATAAGTATACTTTGGACGAGTCCATCTCATGTAAAAAGGGTCTGCCCCACAACAATATATATATATATTTCTAAGAAATTAACGTATTTTTATTTATAATATTTCATTATTGTTTATAATTTTAAATGTTATGTTTAGTGGATACTTCTGTTTGAATATGCAAACCTGTTTTTAAAAATGAAAATTTAAGTTTACTAGCTTGTGCATTCTTGATGAAGGAAATTTACGTCCCAGCTGGGTTGTTGGGCTGTAAAAGCTTTCTGTGGCTAAAATGTATGTAATGTAGATCGTTCTACGTCGACCTGTAAATTAACAACGATCTGATTATTTTGAAAAGCAGCTTTCGATATTAGCAAGTAAGCAGTGGCGACTTGTAGCGCCGATAGAAAGTACACTTGAATAACGAGTCATGTAGTTTCGGATTCCTTAACAATGACCCGCAAGACGCTTTATGCTAATAATCAATCAATCTCTATGCGTTGGTAGACATATAAGTGCAAATCAACATATGCAACATGCATGCATATGTTGACATACACTCACGTAAATACTCTCCCCGACTCAAACAGACACTCTCACAGATACACGTACGCGTGCAAACAACTCCCGCCACCTCACGCCATCTACAGGCGTGTGTTGTTTCTAACGGTCCGTCCAGTATTTTTCCCGCTCTCTGGGGTCTTGTGTTGGCAGTTTTATTTCATCGCTATCTCAAACCAGGAACGTCCATTTTACTCAAAATGGTAACAGGTTAGTCACGCACGATTAAGTGTATTAGTGTCATTCTCCTCAACCTTTTCCCCTTTCTTCCCCCTCTCTCCCAACTTCATTCTCAATATCAGTACACAAATACACATACACAGATAGACAAACACACATACGCACATACAAATAACACACGCACACGCACATATAACTATATATTCACAAATACAGTAAATATTGAACCAAACAGGAGTTTGGAATCTCATGGCATTTTATGTATAAATGCGATTATCATGCCTTCTTATTCATTTTTTTTATTTTGTCGGTTGATTTTAATCTGTTTTTCAAATTGAAATATTCAAAGGGGTTTGTGAAAGTAATTGAAGTATTTTTTAAATATGATTCCTTCGCTACGTAAGAGTTCTCATGTTTCAAAAACGAAACCCGGAACCTTCAATATAATTATTGAAATTAAGTTGAATTAAGGTGTCTAATCCCGTTTCATCCTTAAGCGAAAATTTAGGAATAAGCTATCTTGTGGTTTGCTCGTGTTTATAAGTATGGTCTCTTGCAATATAAGGTCTACTTCTGTATATATACATATATATATATATATATATATATATATATATATATGTAAATAATTATCTTCTTTTTAATATATGATTCCATCGCAACAGAGATAATCTCCGTGTTTCAAAACTGAAACTAAATTTATAAATTTAATTACAGAAATTAAACTTAAAATCCATTATGAGGAGCCATTGTCAAACGATGATGAAGTTTATTTCTATCGTCGTTTGGCAATGGAACGAGACTATGGATTTTCAGTTTAATTTCTTAAGTAAATTTCTAAATTTAGTTTCAGTTTTGAAACATGGAAATTTTCTCTGTCGCGATGGAATCATACTTTTAAAAAGAAAATAATTACATATATATATATATATATATATATCCTTATGCCGATATACACATGTATCAATCTAGCACTTTATCCTTTTGTGAAACCATTTATAAAGTTATTCCTGAAAAAACGGTATAAACAGCTGAGTGTACACAGTTTGTTCTATATTTGTTTTCAGACCATTTGGTAGAATGATTGGTAAGAAATTTCTCTATCTATTTATCTATCTATACATACATATATACGAACACATACACACACACAAACGCACACACAAACGCACACACACATACACATATAGATACGTGGAGTTTTGTAGTTTTTGTATGTTTCTTCCGTGAAAATTTGTTGGTATTCTGCAGGAAGTAATTCAGGCATTGGAGAAGTTTGAATGTGTTTTCGTGTATTTCTCTTCTTCGAGTAGGAATTGGAAGCTATAGATTAATAAGGGCTCTTAAATAAAAGTATAGGATTACTACGGATTTTATTTAAGTGCCTTTAGAATCTTATATATATATATATATATATATATATATATATATATATATATATATATATATATGTATGTATGATATGTTTATTACGTTCTTTTTATAGATACAAAAAATAAAAGAACGTTAAACATATCATAAATGTCTTTAAATAAATTGTCGGACTCTGTCCAATTCAAAATATATATATATATACGTATATATATCTATATGAATGGTGGTACTCATTTGGAAAACCTCGGATAGCTCAACTTACAGTACAACAAATCGGTACCCGAGAAGAAAATGGGGAATAAAAAAGAAAGAACCAAGAACATTAAAACAAGGCGAAAACAATCGTCCAGTGTTTAAGCTCCGAGTCCAAAGAAAAAAAAACCTCCAAAACGAGTAAAAGGCAACTACGTAAAGTGCTCAATACACTAAGTAGAGCGACAAACTAAGATAATCGTAAGGAGCCAGGCAAACCTACCCTAGGTTTCACCTAAACAGATTTTTGTATAGCCAGCATTACCCTGAAGATCCGTTTAGGTGAAATATAGGTAGGTTTGCCTGGCTCCTTAGGATTATCTCATATATATATATATATATATATATATATATATATATATATATATATATATGTGTGTGTGTGTGTGTGTGTGTGTGTGTGTGTGTGTGCGTGTGTGTGTGTGTTTCTCTGGGCGTCGACCACCAATCGAAGGCACATTAACGTCTTAGAGCGATTTCATCTGCAGTGCCTGAGACGAATCTTGGGTATCATTTAGCAGTCTTGTACTCCAGACACAAAGGTCTTTCATCATGCAAACATAACCAGCATAGAGAAACGACCTCTCTGTAATGTAATGTGCCGGACAGGTCATTTGGCTCTTATGGATGATGTCATCTTGGCCAAAAGACTGTTTTTTTTATTTTGATCTGGTATAAAGTAATTGACCCGCTCATAAGCACCCAAAAAATGTTCCAAGGATGTAGTTGAATGTAACCTAAAGACTCTTGGCGTTAAATGGTTGGGAAAATGTGGCTGGAGAAGGTTGATTTGGGAAAGCCGCCATTAGGAAGGTAGAGATAGACTCTGTCCCAGAGCTATTAGAACACCAACACAATTGCGTTCTTTCTGGAAAAGTCACTCTTTCGTTGGCTGCTTTACCAGTCACATGAGAACATACCAGAGAGGTCAGGCGCAACCTCCTATGACTTCAACCCTACCAGAAAGACCTGCAGGTTATTTGTGAGAGTATTGTGACAATCACATGATTGTACACAGGGACAGGCAAGTTTCCAACATTGGCAACACTGTTTGCCATGTGTGTGCGAGCGGTTCTAAAATTGAAACTGGCCTTAGGTATCACTTACGGGCCTATCATAAAAATGATGGAAGTGATAAAGTTCTGAATTAAAAAAAAAAACAGTTACCAAGTGATGAGATGGTCTTCTTCTGCAAAGGAGTGACAATCACATACAGTACCTTGTCCGTCGTCTTTAATGAAATACATATATGGAAAGCGTCAGCAAATATTCCTGTGACCCTCGCCGTTGCACAGTATGTGGACTTGTATGCAGGTCACTAGTGCGACTGAAGTGTCACATACGTCAGTCACTTATGTGCCATGCATGATACACGCTTAAGCGATCATGTATCTTTCGATACATGACTGACGAGGCAGATTTTTTTTCCACAGTAGGTTGCCATTTTTTTCTGCGGTAGACTAGTTGCCATCCAAGGCTATAGAACCCGGTCTGTCCATAGCTGGGGGCGGAGAAGAGGTTTCATACCTTTCCCAGATATATTAGCACGTAAGTGAATGGATTCGACTGGTACTCGAACTCGGCTCTCCGATTACGCTACCTATTACTCCTGCGTACCTCCTGTCGCATACGAGACAAACATAGAAAATGAATGAGGTTGTCGGATCCCCATACATCGAAATCGAAGGGAGAGTCTATCATATATATATATATATATATATATATATATATATATATATATGTGTGTGTGTGTGTGTGTGTGTGTGTGTGTGTGTGTGTGTAGATAGATAGACAGATAGATAGATAGATAGATAGATAGATAGATAGATAGATAGATAGATAGATGTGAAGAGTGACAGAGAGAGATTGAGAGCTTCGTAGGAGTGGGATTATTACCGGTCATTACCGATATGACCTTTATTGTTTTCCATACTGCTTCAGTTATACTCTCGGATTAACCCCATAGTTTGCGACATTCATTTCAACCTAATTATTGGATCGCAATGCAGAACAAAACTCTTACAGTTTTCGTACATCTAACGATAGAAGGGAATATTTTAGTGACTTGAATCGAAAATCCAGGAAAAGTGTGGTCGGATTTGACCTTCAGTGCCGTATTTGACTTGAACTCCCTATTAAATTCACTGGAAGAAATTTGAAGCCCTTTGAAGATATTAACTTTTTTCCCCATTATCTTTTGAGTAAATATGAGATATTGATGATTGTGATAACTGATTAGACAAAAATCAAGCTTTCTCATGAAATTCTCCTAGAAACTAGCTTCATCAACTACGAAACACCAGGATTAAAGTAAAAGCTCTTAAAACTAGAACCTCTCACTGCATCAAATTCTCAGATTCTAATTCTTGTAATATTGACAGTTTTAAAGACAAACGAAACGGAAAATTATTTTACCTGTTGAATGGCGTTAAAGATTATTGCCGTCGAATATTTCATCGAATTCAACTTGTTTCCTTTAAGTTGTCAGTTTCCCGCTCAAACTCTGTCACCGAAACGTAACAGAAAGTGTAGAGGGAGCAAATGTTGATTGTAATGACATGGAGGCTTGCTACACAGCAGATCGTATTTATTTAATTCTACTAATTGATTTAATAATTTGGTTATTGATATTGTATTTATGATTGACGGAAGACTCGAGGGGATAACGGAACGTGCTCTATCCTTGCTGAAAATGATTGGAGTCATTTCCTTCAAAAACTCTAAATTTACTTGAAATGTCACCCAGCACCTAGAATTATTTTACTAACTTAAGTTATCAAATATAATCAACAATGCTCTTAAAGCGGGCGTAAGTCGTGAAACCAGGTATTTACTCGACTCCTTTGTTAGTATCATTGTAACAAATTGTCTTTAAATTTCAAGACTGACCACAGAAGAGAAGGGGTATTAAAAACAGAAATAGAGCGTATTTTAAAGAATTTTTCAAATCTCTTGTTTTCATAGGCACTCCACTATTTTGTGAGTCATGTAAATAAGAGCTCCATTTAGTGCATGCGTCAGATGCCTTCTGGGTTGTACTTGGTCACCTTACTTCGTCCACAATAAAAGCCCTTATTTTCTCAGCTCAATGATTTGGGATCATCTTACAGATCATGATAAATCATTGACCCTTAATCTCCTTTTTATCTTAACTCCCTAGCTATCGTCGGGAAAAAAAAATGAAAAAGAATTTTTTTGCGTATTCTCTTATTTTTTTTTTTAATTCTATGTGTGAACTACTGACCCTTAGGGTGACAGGTCGACGCCTATCATTGTTCAGTAGACACATCTACGGTAAAATTTGCTAAGACACGCTTGAAATCTTTTATTTTTGCCAATCTGCTGACGTACGCTCCTTTTGCCTGTGCTAGAGCGTAGTGACGAGGTGGGAGAGAAAGGCGATGTATGAATGTTGGCGAACTCTAATATTTCAACATTTTAATCTGTAAATAACTTATAAGCTCGCATTTGAAAACAAGATGCAAGAAGGATTTTTAAACAAATCAAACAGTGTGCTAAAATCATTGCAAGGGTCGTTAATATGGTCGAAGACCATCTCTATCTCTCCACTGTCATGCAATAATTTTGACTTTCATTCGTATCACTTTATTCAGGAACACTTTGCCTTGAGAAGATCTCTACCTTTGCATTGAGTGAATCCTAATATTAAAAAAATGGTGGACAAAGTTTGTATTCTTGACAATTCTTAGCTTAAGTTAGTTTGGAAGAAGGCTATGATCACTAGTTAAAAAGTGTTGTTTCGACAAGATTGGATTAGAGAATTGTTTACCAGTGGAACTTGCTCACAATTGATCTGTGTTAAATATTACACACACACACACACACACACGCACGCGCGAGCACACACACACACACACACACACACACACACACACACATATATATATATATATATATATATATATATATACACAAATGGGAGAAAGAACAAATGGAGTAAAGGTCCACTGTTCGTAACATTTACTTTAAAAAAAATTGTTCAATACAAAGTAGAGATATATATTATTATTATTATTATTATTATAAGCGATTATAATACAAACATTTTGAAATCGTTACACAAAAGCTTTCATGTTTCGATACTATGATTGTACTACTTCAGGCGATGGTAAGTAATCGCCTGAAGAAATACAATCATAGTATTGAAAGATGAAAGCTTTTGTGTAACGATTTCAAAATGTTTTTATTATAATCTGTTATATATATATATATATATATATATATATATATATATATATATATATATATATATATATATATATATATATATAGCATAATGAGAAGTCACGTATACTTTCTTGATATGTATATAATATGGATAAAACAACTGAAAAGTTGCAAATTAAAAGAAAAAATTGAATGTTTTTTTGCGAAAGTATTTATTTATATGTTTATATATATATATATTTGATATTTCAGATCGCCTCGATCTTTCCTGAGAAATTAATTAAAATTTTAATTAATTTCTGAGGAAAGATCGACGCGATCTGAAATATCAATATATATATATATATATATATATATATATATATATATATATATATATATATATATATATAAACATATAAATAAATACTTTCACAAAAAAACATTCAATTATTTTTCTTTTAATTTGCAACTTTTCAGTTTTTTATCCATATTATATATATATATATATATATATATATATGTAATGGCTGCTTATTTTCCGACTACTCATGACTGTTGAAGGTGACTATTTAATTCCATTTACAGCCGTTCGCTGAGGTACATTTGTGTTTCTTTAACACCCACAGTCAACCAGTGATTTATACTGCAACTGTGCTGAGCTTAAGTCAGTTATAGTTTCTGGGAGATACGGTACACTCTGGCATGGTCTGTAGTTGCACAAGACCAGCAGGCTCAAAGCCTCTGTTTCGAATCTTATCCTGCTTAATTTGTCAGAGCGGTGATTTCTTGATAATATGGCTAGATGATTCCAGAGTGCGACACCTCTCTGAAATCCATGCGATGGGTTGACCTAAGCCTTGTCAGTGAAATTGGGTAGACGGAACTATTATTATTATTATTATTATTATTATTATTTATTTATTTATTTGTTTATTTATTTATTTAAACGTTATTTTTAGTGGATATTTGTATTTGAGTAAATGCTCTTTTATTAAACAGTATATTTAATTTATTTTCGTTTACCGGCCTGAATATGCGAAAAATCTTATTAGAGAATAATATGCGCTCTCCGGCAGGGTTCGAACCTGCGTCACCCTAGGGGAAACTCATTAGGTCTGACGTAATAAAATCACTTTCATTAAAACTTGTTTTATATAGAGAGGGACGGAGCATAATTCAACCAAACATCGCTTATAATTAAACATCGAGAGATTACTTTAAATAAATCTAATTTTCAATTTTAATTTTAAATTTCTGGTGTCCAATGTGTTTAGATGGCCTAAACTAATCGACCTCATTAAGCATTCTACCGCTTTTTTTATCTAAGTTGTCTTGAAATATCCCACATTATAAGCGCATTCGTTTTGTTCAAAAAAGGTAATATACTGCGTGAACTTTACCGTGGAAGACTCAGAAATTAGGCCACTTTCTATTTTGTCATTCAGTTACCCACCATATCCTTAAGGGGCATTTGAACTCATAGATAATGTCAGTTCGTTGTAATTTTGATTGATGGTGTGTGCTATTTTTGAGTTTAAAGTTTGCTGTTTTAAATTTTTTGTAGTAGATAATGAATTTGATTTTTTTGTTCGGAAAATAAAATATACTATAACTCTAAAAAGATACACATAACTCATACAGCTAATTAAAAATCAATAATAAAATCATCCTTGATAATGGCTAAAAGTATATCCGAAAGCGCTCAGAATTGTAGAACATTTGGACAGTTTCTACACCCTCTGTTTCCAGAAAAGAAAACACTTAAATTAAATAAAAAAATCTTAATCGTAATACCTAGTCTGTCGTCTTTAATGAAATATGCATATATATATATATATATATATATATATATATATATATATATATATATATATATATATATATATATATATATATATATATATATATATATGTCCCAATAGTGAATCTGGAAATAATTTAGATTTCGGTGAATCTGGAAATAATTTAGATTTCGCTTCAAGAACCACAAAATAACCATACGTTAAAACAATCCTTATTCCCCCATAGCTGAACATTTTAATCAACCAGGACACTCATTAGAAAACTGTAAATGTGTATTGATAGATTCTGATTTCAGTTCCACATACACACGCAGAAAAAAGAAAAATACTGGATTTTAAAATTAAATATATATAAACTAGGGTTAAATAAGGACTTGGGTATTTTAAATCTTTATAAATATTTCAATAGTTAAACAAAAAAATTTTTTTACATATAGTTACAAAATTTTTTTTTAAACAACATCTAAAATATTATTACAGTTAGATTTACGTTAGAAATATTCCAACACAGTTGCATTCCATATCACGTGACGTCCGCGTCTTGCGACGGACGCTACTTAATGTAAACAAAATTCTGAAAACAGTAATTTCTGATGAAAGATCGTGTCCGATCTGAAATATCAAATATATATATATATATATATATATATAAATAAATACTTTCACAAAAAACATTCAATTTTTTTAATTTGCAACTTTTCAGTTGTTTTCTCCATATTATATACATATTAAGAAAGTATACGTGGCTTCTCATTATGCTATATATATATATATATATATATATATATATATCTTTAGATATAGTTAAAAAACCTTTTTAAACAACATCTAAAATACTATCGTTAGATTTACGTTAAAAAATTCAAACATAGTTGCATTCCACATCACGTGACGTCCGCGTCTAACGAAGGACGCTGTAAAGTGTAAACAAACTGCCAAATACAGTAATACAGTAATTCAATTAATTTCTGAGGAAGGACCGAGGTGGTCTGAAATATTAAATATATATAAAAACAATATAAAAACAAATAAATAAATACTTTCGCAAAAAAAGACTCAATTTTTTTTCAGTTATTTTATCCATATATTATATATATATATATATATATATATATATATATATATATATATATATATATATATATATATATATGATAAAGTTCTCTGTCTGACCCACTTCGGCAAAACCAATCAAAAGATTACTTTTTGAAGGGCTTTTTGGTGTGTGTGTGTGTGTGTGTGTGTGTGTGTGTGTGTGTAATTATGAATTTCTTCTGCTCTAAGATCTGTCATAAATCTATCATAAATAAAAAAAAGAAACCGTTGAATCACTTTTATGCATTTTGATTCTTCCTACAATTCATATGAAAGAACATTGAATTACATCCTAGAAAGACGTCGCTTCATTTATTCTGGGAAAGATTTCATACCAGATTTTGCTAATCTAAGAAACCTGCCTGTCTATATGTCAGTTTAACATATTTTTTTTCGTTTCGTTTCTTCCTTTCAAAGTCTATTTATTTATTTATTTATTTATTCCTTCCTTCCTTCCTTCCTTCCTTCCTTCCTTCCTTCCTTCCTATCTATCTATCTATCTATCTATCTATCGACCTGTGTCTAAATATTTACCTGCCACCGTGATTAGCCGCTCTTAGACGTGTCAAATTTTCGTCATCTTGTTACAAAAGCCTGTCGGTAAATTCCAAGCACGAAAAAACGTTGCTTTCTCATCAAAATGAACGAATTCCCTTCGTTCCAACGTTTGACCATCCCTTATGTTTGAATAAGCATTTTAGATGGAGTTACATCGTAATAGCTTAGTTTCAAGCTAACGAGGTCTTCATATACATAAGCTGACATAAGCAAACTTAATGATGTATCAGTCAATCCAATGAGTGAGGGAGGTTAAGAAAAAGCATAATTATTGTTTAGAAAGTTTGTGATTGCTATATATATATATATATGTATATATATATATATATATATATATATATATATATATATATATATATATATATATTATGAAATGGACAAAATCCGACAATTATTTTAAGACATTTTTATGTTTATACATTCTTTTTACAGATACAAATATTTAAGTAAATGCTCTGTTTATAATAAACAGTATTAAACAACATTTACCGACCTGAATGTCCGAGAAATTTTCATAGAAAATATTCGTCATCCGGTAAATGTTGTATAATACTGTTTATTATAAACAGAGCATTTACTTAAATATTTGTATCTGTAAAAAGAATGTATGAATATAAAAATAATGTCTTAATATATATATATATATGTGTGTGTGTGTGTTTGTGTGTGTGTCGAAATTTTTCTCCTTATTGAGTAATTTTTCATTTTTTCTTTTTCCTTTTTCTTTTTCATTTCCTCTTCACACTTTGCATTCTTTTTTCTTTTTCTTTCTTTTTCAATTCTGATTGTTCATTATATGTATGTATATATATATATATATATATATATATATATATATATATATATATATATGTATGTATATATATATATATATATATATATATATATATATATATATATATATAGAGAGAGAGAGAGAGAGAGAGAGAGAGAGAGAGAGAGAGAGAGAGAGGGGGGGGGGGTAGATAGATAGAGACTCGGTGGAGTAATGGATAGCGGCTTGAATTGATGAATGGGAGAGCCGAGTTCGAATTCCAGTCGAATCCATTACATTCACTTACGTGCTAATGGCCTTGGGAAAGTTATGACTTCTCTTCTCCCTCCAGCTATGGGTAAACAGACTGGGTTCTATAGCCTTGGATGGCAACTGGTCTAAGAGAAGGACAACTCTGAATTCAAAACCTGCGGAGGATCGTTTGCTGACCTTGTGGCACGTGCTGCACCAGGTCTCTGTATTCGACCATTCAAAAAGTGCGGATGGTTCTGCACAAAACCTTCACTACTACATATATATATATTTATATATATATATATATATATATACATATATATATATATATATATATATATATATATATATATATATATATATATATATATATATATATATATATATATATATATATATATATCAAGCTGAATCAACTAAGCTGTCAGATCCTCATACGTCGAAACCGACGGGAGAGTCCATTATTATTATTATTATTATTATTATATATATATATATATATATATATATATATATTTATATATATTTGTCTGATGGTTTAACTTTGCTGAATCCATAGGAAAGAGTGCTCAGTATCGGGGATAGCCTAATGATCGCTTAAGGCATGAAACCACAAGTCCCCGCATGTGTGACCTCGAAAACAATGTTTTTTTCTACGTCTTCGATTTTCTCCTTTGCTTTTTTCCCTTTCTTTTTTGTTTCACGGAGAGAAAACAAATGCCTGTTAAAAAATAAACAATAAAGCAATATGGCTGACGTAGGACGCTGTTCTCATTCACTTCTTTGCTTCTCAAATCAACATTATACGTTCGTTGCTCGCAGCAATAACAGTGTTACAGGGTCTTTGCTTTTCTGCCCGTTGCCGACGGTTTGGCTTGTTTTAGTAAAAGGTCATCTCTCCCTGGAGATGGATACTCGGCTTGCGTAACGGTTATTGGCGCGTAAAATGGAATCTGCAGGCGAAGCTCAAATTCCAGCCGAGAGTTTTACGTTCACTTCGCACCAGTGCTTGTGGGAAGGTCATAAATCCATCTCGTTTTTGCCTTAATTATGGTTGTCGGGTAGAGTGAGCTCTCCTTGGAATTGTCTAACCGTGGAAGTCCTGTTTAGGAAAGTGAGAAATCGCATCACCATCTTTCTGAAGAACATTTATAGTAATTCAGATCTTTCTACTATTCGTCTGTGCATTGAATACTGTTGCTATATTTGGTCTGATGTTCCTGGTGTACATCTAGAGATTCTTGACAAAATCCAAAGAAGGAACTGCAATGTAATCGATCATGACCAAGTATATCGACTTCAGTCACTTTCTCACAGATGTGACGTGGCTTCCCTCTGTCTTTTCTACAAATATTTTCATGGCAACTGCTCCAACGAGCTTTTCTCGAAGACAAGAACTTAAGCGTGATACTAGATTGGCATTTAGGTCCCACCCTTTTACTGTTGAAATAGCTAAATGCAATCACCACTTCTACTCCAACAGTTTCTTTCCTCGCACTTCCCACCTGTGGAACTTCCTTCCGTTTACTTGCTTCCCTGAAAACTACAATTTAAAAAAATTTAAATGCGACATCAATCGCCATCTTTTATCTTCTTGAATCCCGTTCACCGTTTGTCTTTTTTCCAATCCTCTCTATTCTCAGTCTTTTCTTTCACTTTCACTCCCTGTAACTCCCTGCTTATTAGTGGCATTACCACCTTGCTTGGGGTGAAATCATTAAAAAAATCAAAGAAAAGGAAGCTGTAAAGAGTCATGTTCACGTACATATCAATCGAAGACGGCATCAAAAAATTGTTCGTTTTATTTATCTCACTTCCTATTAAATTATGTTAATAAATATAAATAATGACAATACTGAAAAACAATAAAAAGAGTAAATAATAATGATGATGATGATGATGATGATGATGATGATGATGATGATGATGATGATGATGATGATGATGGTGATAATAATGATGATGATGATAATAATAATAATAATAATAATAATGGGAACATCAACAATCCCCGTTGTAGTTGGAGCCCTCGGATTGGTTGGAAAAGATTCCAGCAGACTAATTGAAAGGCTTCCTGGAAGTCCATGTCTCACGAATACAGCCCACACCTTACGAAAGGCTTTGTCTATGTAATTTTTTTTTCCAGTGGAAATGTCATGATGCCATTTCTAACCTTAGGTTTCTGGTTGGGACCCGGAAAGAAATGAGTACACATCAGAAATCAAAGGAAATAAAATAATAATAATAATAATAATAATAATAATAATAATAATAATAAATAGCTATATCCCCAGCTTACGAACATTTCTCTTAATAATAATCTAAAAATAATTCCGCAGACGATGTTATTTTATTTATGGTAAGTGGATTTTTGGCGATTGCCTCACTCGGTTTCCGTCGTTCGATATTGTTCATTTGAAAAATATTTTGGGATCTGGCCCGGGTGCACGCTTTCAGCCCTCCACATGAAACTGACCTTGTGTCACATTCTGCCAGAGTGTGACAGTAAGAAAATGCAAACATTTCTAGGCATTTTGACTAAGATCAAAGTACAGTATCTGTTCTTATCAGCTTAATCTGATTCTCTCTCTCTCTCTCTCTCTCTCTCTCTCTCTCTCTCTCTCTCTCCACTTCTATCTTCCCTTCTTACGATCTTTCATTTTCTCATTGAAACCAAATAATGTCTTTTCCTCCACCTCTTTCCACGCGATCAAAAATTTATCAGCTGGGCGTAACGGTCGTGCAAACTAACGAAGAGAAGGACACACTTATAATAGAATAATAATAATTAGTAGTTTAAAAACGGACATTTTAAAATTATATATAAATTTATACAAATATATATAAAACAATTATTTTGTGCAGATATTGTGTATTCAGAAATTGGAAATTATATAGTCCAGAAAAGTTTACCGCCTATTTGCGATTAGCGTGGATTGGTGTAGTTATCGTGAGATTTGCTGGGCAAATCTCTGAAAGTGTGCAGCTTTATTAGTCTTCTGTCCATCAATGGCTTGGTTTTCACTTCTCAACCTCGGCTGAAATCTATTCGTAAAAGATCTACCGCATCTCTCCGTCATGTTAGTTCATTTTTTTGTTATTAGAAACCTTCAGGGTGATACTGAACACGAGGTTTGATCAAAATGTATCGGGACTGTTGCTATGGTAACGAAACTGATGTATGCAGAGTGAAACTGCTTGGCCCAGAGTGAACATTGTCGCGCATATATATTAAGTTATAACGTTCTTGCTTCCGTTGTTTAGAGCAGAGCTTTGAAAGAAAGTGCGTAGATTGTGTTCATCTTGGCACACCACACAGTTTCCGCCAGTGACCCTGTTTTGTATAGCAGTCTTTGGCCAAAGATAACATTCCCCAGGTCCGACAAGCATCATTTTCGCCCGATATCGCCCCTTCAGGACATCGAAGAAATGCAGTTTGACGTGGCAGCTGCTGGCTATCCTCTGAAAAGATTTCCAGGAATGTTTTCATCAGTAACGACCTTAAGAGACTCGGCGCATAAAAGAAGATCTTTATATTTGTGTATGTGTGTGTGTGTGTGTGTGTGTGCGTGTGTGTGTGTGCGCACGCGGGTGTGTGCGTGTGCGCTCGCGCGTGTGCGTGAGAGAGATAGAGAATTCTTCAGAATACGTTTCACTTTTCAGCTCGGATTTGCGTGTTATTCTATTTTTTTCTCGGATTAGTCAAATGTGGGAATAAATCTCCGACAAGTTTAATGTCGAACAGATTGTCTTAATTTTCTAGATTTCAAACAAAATTTCAAGAGTCAGAAAAAAAAAATGCCCAGTTATCTTTTAGGTCAGTCAAGTGAGCTTTTCATCGTCCTCAACGTTTGAGAATTTCCACTAGACCCAAATCGCTTATCTTTAATAAACCCCTCGACTATTGCCTAAGGTTCTTTTGCCATCTCCGAGTGGTTTGCAACATAATTCGACCTTGACTGTCAAGGTGCAACAAATTTGAACATTCTTTTTTACCAATTCGACCTCTGAACCGTAAACTTACCCAGAGGCAGCAATCGAAATAACTGATTACTTCTTTTTTTCCGTTCTCTTTTTAGTATCTCTCCCTGAAGCAGTTTTAACTCTGTGCGCATGCGCGCTGTGACCCTAAATTAATTTATTCATGAAGAAAGGAAAGTAAATTCGCATTTTTAGAATCGGTATAAGAACTCGATCAAATATAAAAAAAATAGAAATATAGGGAATTTATTTATCTACAATGTAAACACCGTTATTAACAATCACATTGGAGCGAATTCTTTTCTTTTTCTTTTCTTTTTTTTTTTGTTGTTGTTGCTAAAAGAATCTAGCATTCTGAACGAAAAGATTTCTGATAATGTCGATAATTACTAAGAAACTGGTGTTGAGATCTTATTAAATGGAAATCGTTTAGGATGAGTTAAGATACTGTAGTAAAATATCCCATCGGAGAAAATATGATCTGAGTTTTTCTTGTTGAATATTGGCTTGCAATATCATTCAAAAGAATGGCACACTTTCTGTTACCAAAATTGGAATATTAGAAATGCTAGGTCGAATATAAGGCCAACTGATGACCTATGCACATTCAGACAATGGTGTCGCACTTCGGATCTCCCCCGATAACAAGTACACTAATAATTACCGTTTTTAATTTAGTAACATGGTATATTCATATCTACTTATTTATGTTTTGAATATAAATAAATTAAACTAAGGAGAAATCCAGAAACATACTTTTTATATTACGCTCTTCGCCATATTAATCATTAAAATAAACACATTTCGATGAAAGAACCTGTGGAAAAGAGTAAGTATGAAGACGACATTTCAAAGGAGTTCTTGAACGCGAATAAAATAAAGCCGTTGTTCACTGGACAATCTCTCATTTTAAAACCAAATCACTGTTTTCTTAGTTTAAGGTCCCTAAAAAAGTAGTTAAAATAGGATTAATACTTTTTACTAATTTTTCACATGTTTTTCCCACTAACCTATTAGGTTATATCGCAAATATGATTGTCACTATAATTATAAATACTTTCCTAAGAAAAGACTGGCGTGTTTCCTATTCTTTTGGTGCCATAAGCGCGTTTTTCCCCCTTCATAGTGA
>OZ038483.1:137404487-137426987 GCA_964036315.1 Acanthosepion esculentum | reverse complement strand
CATTTGATACCAACGCAGAGTCCTGTAGAATTTTCACTTTTAATTATTGGCTCATAAGCCATTATATGTTCCCTATCCCATCCTATTAATATATGTCCGTTGTCCTGATACCGAGACGAAGAGATAATGAAACTTATACACTTTAACAAATCTAATGAAGCCAAGAATTGATTTTCATTTATAAACACACCAACAACTTTGGTCAATCATTTTTATTTCCTTCACCTATTTACTTTTTTTATGGACAACATCCGGACCTTGGGCAAGACGCTCACATCTTGTACTGCCTTTTGTCCACTCTACAGTACGTAATTTGCAAACCTGTTGACACCCGAATACAACGTGCTACCGTCGATAACATCATGACCCTAACTATAAATTCATCCATTAGAATTTTTGCAAAATTTATAAACGAAGAAGTATTTAGGGCTTGGATCAGTATTTATAACCCCAGCCTATTTGCGGTCAGTCTATTCCCGCACTCACCACTTGTAATATAACCATTGATATAACTTTGATATTATTATTACTACTAGACATTGAGCAAGTCTTTCCACACTATGTCCACTGCTGTCAGTACATTCGTGTATTTGTAAAATCTGCCAATGGTGTAGATATTAATTATTATAATTGTTACTTTTCCATTTACTCTAAGTGTTAGTGGTGTTTGAAACATTATGTTGTCAGGCGACAGTGTCGACACGAGACGCGATGAAATTGCCTCTCAGCAGGCGTCGACACTTTCGTTTGGATTCTCAGAGTTGCTGCATGTAAATTTCTTTTTTATTTTATAAATGAATGACTGAATGAATATTGTAAAAGAAAGATTGAAAATTACGTTCACTAATAAAGAAATCTCACATGTTTATTAAACAGACGCACACGCGCATACGTACACAGGACCACGAAGAAACGTAGGGTAACAGGGGCTATTGCCCCATAGGGTATCAACAGGCTATTGTCCCGTAAGGTATCAACGGGCTATTGCTCCGTAGGGTATCAAGATGCTAATGCCCGGTAAGTTAGCAGGGACTATTGCCCCGCAAGGTAGCAGGGGCAAATACATGTCTAAGTATCTACAAAATTAATATTTAGTGTCATTCGGATAGGATCGATTTCTTTTACCTGGATCCGTGTAGAGACAACTGACAAAAATCTATTTTGGACATATTGCATTGTGTACAAACTAGAGTCTATTCCAATACATGTAACTTCCTAGGGGTTCTCCCCGAACCTAGATTTAGTCTCATACACACATACACGAACACATGCGCGGCCATGCACACGTTTATGTCTATATAATGATGCAGAGAAAAGCACTCATAATCCGCATATATATATATATATATATATATATATATATATATATATATATATATATAGGCAAATGAAAGTATCCTGATAGATAGATAGATAGATAGGTAGATAGATAGATAGATAGATAGATAGATAGATAGATAGATAAATCTAACAGTCTGTTACAAGGTCACAAAAATGTATCCCCAATCGCATTTTTCTATCTGTAGTATTCGAGATAGACTCGTTAACCTTTATCACTCTCCAATATTCATAAGTATACCATCCATTAAGTAAAAGTAGACAGAACACTGCAATAGCATCATCTTCGATTTTTAGTTAGTCATTTTCCTGTTGCCATAGAAGGATATGACAACACTATCGCAAAATTCAACCAAACTATTGTCTGATGATCAGAGTTGTATGCAGTGGCTGTACAAACATTTTCTTTGCTAAATTAAGTCACCTACATACAAAATGCTTAAAGTTAAGCATCACTTTACACAAGGTGGTCTCTACATAGAATTAAATTATAATTAAGTAAATAGATGGCTATCTACTAACTTAAATGGGGCACTAAGTGAGGAATGGAAACATTACAATATTCATTATCTCCGAGACTAACATACTAACTACTATAGGGCGAAGCGACGTATATATATATATATATATATATATATATATATATATATATATATATATATATATATATATATATATATATATACATGTATTTATATATATGTATATATATATATATATATATATATATGTATTTATATATATGTATATATATATATATATATACACGTCGACCATACATATATATATATATATATACACACGTCGATCATATATATATATATATATATATATATATATATATATATATATATATATATATATATATATATATATATATATATATATATTGTCAGTAATTGTTCTTATAAACATGTTTTATTAAAAATAATAGGCATTTTATGCCGATTGAATTTATAACTCATTTTTCCTTATATGCGATTAATTTCCGCAAATGTGGCTGTTGTAGGTGTAAAAAAAAAACGCGAAAATGTTTCCGTAAGACATTGTTTTAAAAGTATCGTTACTTTTTGTTTGAAAGCTACATCCATTTGGGTGGAACAGAGTGTAAAACACGCCAGCAACGTTTAACATATAACGTGTACTGGCACCTTGTTATTTATTTTTCTTATTTATCATTGTATTCTTTTTAATAGCGCGCACACAGACACACATATATATAACGATTTAATAAGCGTGGTTTAGATGTGGCCAAAAGTATCGAACACTCAGTGGGGATCGAACTCACTACTACAGACGCAATTGGTCGAAGTGCCCATATATATATATATATATATATATATATATATATATATATATATATATATATATATATATATATATATATATATATATATATATATAGCAAAGATTGTGTGCGTCAGTATGTGCCGACAAATATTTACGATTACGTAACTTCAAGTTGATGCGGACTACAAATTATTGTCGAACCCAAGATTATGCACACACGTACATACACAGAGACACGCACGCACTATTTCATCTCTCTCCCTCTCTTTATCTCGCACACTTTTTATATATATATATATATATATATATATATATATATATATATATATATATATATAGATAGATAGATAGATAGATAGATAGATAGATAGATAGATAGATAGATATAGATATAGATATGAAGAAATATAGTCTTAAGATGTGCTATATTTATGGGATAAAGTGCTCAATTTCAGATATAGAGCGTGTGTAAATAAAAAAGTGAACATAGTCAACACTTAGAGGCGACAGTCTGTTTCCTGATAGATGCAATCATCAGGCCACGAGTCTTGACTTCTCTGTTCACTTTTATATATATATATATATATATATATATATATATATATATATATATATATATATATGTATATATGTATATATATATGTATATATATATATATATATATATATATATATATATATATATATATATATAAACTATTTTATGTGATTGCCACGATACAGAAAACTATTCTGTTCATGAAATTATCTTCATAAGTTCACAGAGGTTTATTACTGTGACAATTCAATGTTTTGTGAATGTATTTGCATCACAAATAGAGTCTAACTTTCATAAAGTAAATTCAACCATCAATACTTGACATTAGAGTTAGTTAAAAAGACTCTTTCAAATCAACGGATGAACTTTAATTTCTACAGAAAAAAAATAGCAAGTTAAATGATGTGAACATTGAGACTAAAATTAAGGCATTTGAAGTAACCAAAATTAAACGGCTGTATATTTAATAATAATAATAATAATAATAATAATAATAATAATAATAATAATAATAATAATAATAATAATAATAATAATAATAATAATAATAATAATAAAAAACTAATTACCGCGCACACATACTGAAAAATTGTGTTTGACCCCACAATGCCGATTCTGTGATAAATATCCAGGCCCAATTGATCAGTGTTAGTACCAACTGAATATAAAACTCGGCTTGACAGAGTGAGCCAATATGGACACTGGATAATATGCAAATTTTAAGGGAAGAAAATTATAAGAAACTGGTATGAACATCAACCTGTTATAAAGATAGAACCGGTAACAATTTTATGGGACTTTATAATGTACGCAGACAGAACCATCAAATCTAATCATCGAGACATCGTAATCAAAGACCAAACAAACAATGTGCTTAACATTTATTAACATGGCTGTCCCTGCAGATTGTAAACGTATCTTTGAAGATCTTCAAGAAACTATCAAAATACAAGGATCTTGAAGTGGAAATCTAAAAAATGTGGCACATAAAGACATCAGTAATTCCAGTTGTAGTTGGAGATCTTGGACTGATCGGAAAAGGTTCCGATAAACTCATTGAAGGGATTCCTGGCAGTCCATGCTTTGAAGAAATAGAAAAAAAGTTTACTCTCAAGTACAGCTTACACACTATGAAAAGCTTTATGAATGTAAAATATGTGTGAAATTAGGATTTTTGCTGTTGTTTACAAAAATGATCGGTGGAAAATGTCAAGAAACCATTTCTGACCTTAGACTTCTTGTTGGGACCCAGGCGGAAATGTGTAGACAACAGAAATTAAAGGAAATAATAATAATAATAATAATAATAATAATAATAATAATATGGAATATTTGTCACAACTCCAAATAAAGAACAAATGGAAACGGGTATGAACATTATCCTGAATCTGTAGTTGAGGAAGCAGATATTGGGATTTTTCTATCAACACAGATCGAAAAATACAAGCAAATCTTCCAGACATTATTATCAAAGACAGAAAAATAAATGTCTACGCATTGATTGATATTTGCGTCGCAAGTGGCAAAAAACATCCCTGCGAAGCTTTTTGAAAAACTAAGGAAATGCAAAGACCTTGAGATAGAAATATAAAAAAAATGTGTCTCTTAAAAACTAATACTGTTCCCGTTGTGGTTGGAGCTTTGGGTCTGATAAAGAAAGGAACTCAAGAGCAATCCAACAACATCCCTGATGCACTATCTCTCCAAGGAATCAAATCAAATAATTCTAAGATGAACAACCCATATGCGAAGAGCTTTGTACATTTAAGTTTCTTTTTTTCTGTACATAGCTGTCTTTTGTTTAAGTGGCCACGACAAAAAATCCTATCCTACACTTGCCCAGGGTCGTTGGTTATGTCCCGTCATGTGATTAGAAAACAAATGCAAGTTCAAAATTATACCGATCAACTCTTAACTTTTCCGTGTTTCAGACTAAGCGACTTGTGCACCAGATTCAATGGTTAAGCCTAGATTAAAACAAGGGCTTCGGACCAGAATAAGAAAATCTGGGATGCCCGTAAAATATAAACTGCCTAAACAGATTTGATCAAACTTAGACTGTAGGCCCGGAGAAGAGAAAAACAATTTTAATTTTATATTTTTAATACAATGATTGGATTCTTACTGATTAAATGTATCACTTAACTTTAATATTTTGACCGATTGCCTTTTAGAAAGCTTCTATGACTGGTTATAAAAACTGAGGGGTTAAAATCGAACGTCTTCCATACACAAATGCACGCAAAAACACGCACTCATAACTGTACACGTAGACACATACCTATAGTATACTATTTAACGTTGATTTCAATATTAAAAATAGAAGTATCAAGAAATTCGTGTCTGCATTGTGTGCGTGCGTTTGTGTACGTGTATGTATGTGTTCATAAATCAGGAAACCCTCCTCCACGCAATCAATTGTCAGGTAAATGACATAAAATGATGGCAGGGTCTTTAAAACCTGAAGGATTATTTTCAATTCAAAGTAAATGAATTGAAAGCTTCAGTTTTTACGAGATTGGGTCTGTCTAACTGTTTCTGGAACGGTAAAGATGAACGTACACCTTCCTGCCCCACTGAAACAAAATAAAGAGAAAACCCTGTAAATCGTAAACAGGAAATTTAAATTCCGATTGAAGTTTTGAATTTATGACATCATTAAGTCAGAAACCAGAACATTTCTCATAAATTTCTATTTCGTCGCATTTTACTAAAATGAAAAGCAATAACAAATGTTTCCATTGTGATTGAAAGCGCTTGGTTTATTTCCCAAACAGCGTGGTGTACAAATGGACGCACAAGTGGCTATGTAAATAGATTACGAGACTATGATAGATATATTTCTATATATCAAAATAAGCCTGATGATGTCCTTTTAGAGAAACACGTTACACAGACTGTTTTTTACATTTTCTCATACAATTACCTAATAGATACAGATATATATATATATATACATCCATATATTATTCTTAGTTATTGTCAACCTGTTTCTTATTGCTTAATAGGAGAAAAAACAATTTCGATCTACGTTTTAAACTGATTAAAATTCAGGAAATGCTTTATAAGTTTCCCATCACTTTTGGCATTATTATATTTTATAGATATTATTGATTTTTTTATTGATTTTGTTCGATATCATTTTGGATGGCAATTAATTCCTTCTGATTCTTCTTAATCCACGACTGATAATACCATCGCCATGGACTGTAAAGAAGCGGTCGGATACCTAATCTTACAGACACTACGGTAGCGTGTTCGATCCTCACTGAGAGCTTCATATTTAGGGGGTCTTGTACTGTACTGAGCTTAATTGAGCAAATACTGCAGACATTAGTTGGCTTTTGCCTAAAGAAACGGTAATCAAATCTTTCATTTGCTTTCAAATTTTTTTTATAGAAACAATAAAAGCATGAAATGTTTAGTTTTATAAAATAGACGGCAAAGTGATTTGGACCCTTTAAACCAATTTTATGATCTTTACATTTGTGTACTTGTAAAATCCGAGAATGGCCGTGTATAGAGTTTTGTAAATCATCCTGTGCTAGCGTCCTAAGTCAAAATTAACTGAAAAGGCACTTTTGCTAAGAGACACTCAGTAAATAGTTCCACTGAACTCAGTAAATATTTATTTCCATCCAACTTTAGAAGACAAAAGATTGAAACCTAACGAAACTGAAAAAGTGCGCCCACACATGAAACCCTGCATCTTCTTATTCAGCCAAAATACAACCAAAATCTCAAAAATGCAATATTAAAATGAAAGGTTAACGCAATTGTTCTAATTTTAGGTGAATTTCACTTAATGTTCAATTTCAGCAACTGCACTGACTCAACATATTTCGAACCTTGTCTGCAACATTCACGTCCAATTGAACCGAAATCGACTTTGCTAAATCCATGTGGCATCTGATGCTATGTTTGGAAACCACAGAAAATGCGTCCCATCTTGGACCAATTTCAAGAATGCGACACTAGTTAGTATTCGAAAGTAGAGATTTCGAATATAGAGTTTCAACACAAATAGTACTTCTTCCTTTGTAAGCTTGAATTATTTTGCATTTTCTGCTATTTGCTCATAAATCAGACTGAGTTAAACTTAATAAAGGCTTTGAAAACGTTTACATTGGATACTGTCTCTCCGGTTCGCAATGCATTTAAAGCAAAACTTATTTAAAGGTTTTTCATCATAACGTCATTATAAATACGACACTTTAGCGGTTTCCAGTAGTTTTTAGGCGACGTTGCGTAAGAATCTTCTTGTTAATTCCCACCCCGTTCAGATTTCTGCGTCAAAGTCTTGAATCAAAGAGGATATTTTTTAAAATGGTGTTTGTTAACTACAGTAAAATAAAGAATTGGGAAAATGCTGTCAACATCAATTGTCTTTGTTTCATCAGACTCTTCACTTTTCTGCTAATTCTGAAGTGTTACAATTGTATTGATTTCTTGTCTGCCATTAAATCCGAATGATATATTAATTTAAAAAATGGAGACGTAAATTTCATTCAAGAAAGATTGTTAACTAATTTGAATTGTTATTTTTCTTTTTTGAATGAAACATGTTCTTCATATTTCAAATGAAATCTTTCTTTGACAAAAGCAAAAGGCAAAAATGAAGCGAACGGTCAGGGATTTTGTCTTTCAAATGAGAGAAAGCAAAAGATATTTTAAAATGATGACAGTTCTATATCGCTGAAGTCATTTGCCGGAAATAAAGTAGGCAATATTTCTGGCAATTTGAATGTAACATTTCATACAGTTCGATACTCTGAGACTAGATTCTATCCCCAAGAAAAGCTAGTGAAATATGTCCCACTGAGTGCGTTTACAAAAAAAAAAAAAAATACAAGACTAAATTGTAAATAATCTGAATGCGTTTTGGAAATAAAATGGTGAAATAATTTAACATAATTTTCATGACTTTCGTCTATTTATTTTTCTTCATTAAATTTCTTTATTCGAATATCATTTGGCAAAAAGTGTTAAGATCTTAAAATTCATGAAATATTTTAGATTTTTTTAATTTGCAGAAATTTTAACCACAAAGGCAAATGAAATTCTATTAAAAAAAAGTTGTTTGTTTCCCATTTGCATGAATGTTTGTTGCAATTGTTTACTGAAGACTGAACAGCGCATCTGCAATTCACGCTTTTAATGATCAGAACAAACAATTTCCAAACTCATCTGTTGTGACAATTTCCTTGACTCCGACTTGAAAGAGAAAATGTGGTTAAATTGTAAATAATTCTGAAAATGTTTGACAAATAAAATTTGTGAAATAAATCGACACAATGCCAAAATCTTTTTTTGTTTCTTTCAACTTCTTTTTTATTATTCTGAGTCAATGCATATCACGTTGAAACACCGATTCTCGTACGATCACCGAAGTTAAGCAACACCGAACCTGGTCAGTATCTAGATGGGTCACCGCAATGGGAATAACAGACGTTGTAAGCTTTGATGTGCGGATGGCATGTCAGATAACGGCTTGGAATTAGAAATCAGAGAGTTGAGTTTCAATTCAAGTCGGGTTCGTTATATTCAAACGCGCAATTGCCCCTGAGAAAGATATGAAATCACCTAAAGATAAGGGTCATTTACACTATCTACATCGTCCGGACTGTTGTCTTCATCTTTATTACTATACTCACGACGTTTCTGTCGTTGTACGATCCGACCTTCTTCAGGATCTGTCTATATTTCTGAGATGAGGCGTTGTAAGTATTTACACTATTTACATCGTTCGTACTGTTGTCCTCATCTTTATTGATATATTCACGACGTTTCGGCCGTTGTACGCTCCAGCCTTCTGCAGGTAATATGCGTTGGAATTTCAAACCGAACCTTTATTTAGATCCAGAAGCAAACTGCGAGTAAACTACTTAAAGATCTTGTGTAAATGGGTGACAGAACAGAGATTAAGTGGGGAGGATTAGTAACAATACAAGCATTGCTAAGAGCTACAAATTTGTGGAGAACTATTATCGCCTACGTGTTGAAAAGACACAGTAGATAAAAGATCGATAAAGTAACGACATGGTTTAAATATAAAAAGACTCCCATGCCGTGGAACAAGCATCTAGATAATCTGAACAGATTTACAGACGCTTGTTTTTCCTGACCAATAAGCCGTTCCCCAAAGAATTCCATTGATTGGTCATTTGATCAGATTTTGGTAAGCGCTGAAGACTAGAACTTTTCAGCAACCCTCGTAGATATTTATACTCGGAAATAAAATCGAATCACATATTAATCATTTTTGTCCTAAAAAACGAAAATTATTCTTTTTGGTGATCTGATTTTTTTAAATAATTTTTAAACCGGAATGTAAAATACATTTTAAAAACTCATTGTCTTCGGAAAAATACAAAAACGCTGTCCTATAGTAATATATATATATATATATATATATATATATATATATATATATATATATATATATGTATATATATATATATATATATATATATATAGAGAGAGAGAGAGAGAGAGATAATGAAGTTATTTGGTAATCTGTATGGATAATTCCAAGGGGAATATAATCCAGAGGGCTCAATGCAAAAACGGAGCAAATATTAATTATATTAAGAAACTGACAGCTTTAATGCTTTATGGGATAGTTTATTTCCTGAAGGGTGGGAGTTTTGTCCTAATTCATCAGAACTCCATTTTCATAGAAAAATATTGGTGTTTAATTAAAAATGGAAAAATTAATCACCCATATATATATATATATATATTAATCACCCATATATATAATATATATATTTGTGTATATATATATATACATATATATATGTATATGTGTGTGTGTGTGTGTGATAAAATATAGTTTTAATGTATACTATATTTATGGATTGAAGTGCTGAATATCAGGGCTAGAGCGTATGTAAATATAAATATAAAAGTGGACATTGAAATCAACACTGAGTGGCAACAGTCTGTTTCATGTTAAACACAATCGTCAGACCATATTGCGTTTAGCTATATGGCCTGACGATTGCACTTAGTATGAAACAGACTATCATCTCCGCGTATATATATATATATATATATATATATATATATATATATATATTGTATATATATATATTGTATATATATATATATATATATATATATATATATATATATATACTGGGTGTATCAAAAATACTTTTACAAACTTTTTAGGCGTCCCTGACACCAAAACAAGTAAAATTTTCATATAAGGCCATCGTTGTACGTCAACACATTAACCCATAACAAATGTCCTCTGCTTGCTTCTACACACGCATACACCCGTAGAATGATTGACTGGCGGACCGACCCTTTAAGCCCTCCCACACAGGGTTGAATGGTTTCGCAGGCCCCCAAAGGCACGTTGATTAAGAGTCTCTGCATTATTTATGTCTGTTGCATAAACCAATCGTTTTAGGTAACACAACAGATAAAAATCCAAAGGATTGTACAGGTCATGGAATTGGTCCGCCTCTGTCTATCCATCTTTCATGGTAGATGTCAATGTGTGCATCAGAAACAATGCGCTGATGCCTCCATCATGCCTGAACCACATGCGTCTTCATATTAGCAAGAGTACATCCTCTAACAGGTCTGGAAGTGTGCTCGAAATAAAGTCCCTGTAGACAGCCCCCGTAAGACGTGCTGGGAGAACAACCCTACCAGACAGTCACCTACAATTCCAGCCCATACATTAATCATAAACTGATGCTGGTGTCTAGCCTCTTTTGTACCATGGGGATTCAAAATCCGCCAACAAGTGTTGGTTGAGTAAATTTGTTATTCCATCTCTTCCAAAAGTTGCCTCATCCATATACAAGACTGAAGAGACAAACAACGGATCGGCAATTTGTGCAATAAAACATCGGCATGCGTTATCCCGTGGCGAGTGATCAGAGGGTGAAACACCCTGCGCACATTGCAAAACGAAACGGATACATTAGCTGCTCCTGAATTACCCGCGTCAGTCATACGAGCGGATCTCAGTCTTCCTCGATCCATAGTTTGTGGCGCCACGGATCCTGTTTTATCAGCGTGACGATAAACAACAGCAAAGGTTGGATGACTCTGCAGCCTTCGCTCTGGAAACACAATCTGATACAGCCGTGCAGCCTCGCGTCCATTACCATTCGCGCGACTGTATGTAAAATCATATCTGCCTGCTCACGATATGACTGTCCTGCCATTGTTAAACGGATCACTTCTCAGTTAACTCACTACTACACGCGTTAAATGTTCAAGACAGACTAACCACAAATGTACAAGAATGACAAATGAAACCTAGCCTACATGATAGCACAGCGCCATCGACCGTAAACTTTCTTTAAACCTAATAACTAAAAAAATACGAAGGATTTGCAGACATATGTTTATATGGAGAGTTGTCTTTGTTTGTTTTGGGGTGAGGAACTCACCCCCAAAGTCTATAAAAGTATTTTTGATACAACCTGTATATATATATATTTTTTTTAACATACAACGTGTATTGACACGTGCGATACCCTGTCTTCATCAGCCGCCGACCAGGGGTGATATCACGGTTTCGGTGGCTATGGCGGGACCGCCACCCCTAGCGCCACCAGCAGCGTTTGTCACCAGGCAGGGTATGAAGATAAGCTAATTAATCATTCCTATTTGTAAATTCTTGTAATGAAATAAATTTACAAATATATAATTTTGATAAAAGCATTCACCTGGTTAGTGACAAGTTATAACGAGTAAAAAAGAAGTTGAATGAAAGAGTACTCTTCTAACTTGCACAGACAGTAACATTAAAAATGTTATTACATCTTTTTTCAACCTTGACAAGTTTATATAATAAAGTATAGATAGGTCCATATTTTATACAACAAATATTTACTGCTCAACATTATCTAATTTCTTGACAATGCACTTAATCCATTGGTGAATATTAATCACATACTTCAATCGCTACAGAGTAAAAAATTCAGATCTAAATTTAGCTAGTATGTAGGGGGCGCGTGTGTGCGTGTTTTTACACGCGCAATTTAAAAACTGTTTTCGTCTGTCTGTTGACAAGGGGAAAAGACACGTTTTGCTTGTAATATATATTAGCAACCAGATAGTGACGATTGGTGGTGGGTGGTTCCAGCCATGTCAACACATTTACGTCTGACACGTGTTTTGGTCACGTGTCTTTCCAGTCATTTCAGTTTGAAAGAGGTAATATCAAGGCTTTTTTAAAAGTTTGTATCCAATTTATTTTTATTTCATTTCTTTTTTTTTTTAACTTTCAGTTTTTCTTTTATTCTTTCCTATGCCTTTACAGCCAACAAAAGGCCGGGGGTCGGTATTCGTACGCGCCTTCCTACTTAGCTGGAATGTTGTCGCACATGAACATTTTTAAAACGTGAAACCCAAGCGTAGGTTGGGCAGTGAGCAGAAATTGTTTAGTTTCCTCGGCCTTGCCACAGGCACCAGGAACATCACTAACCCTACCTCTCTGAATACAGCCAGGAGGTGAATTCTGGGGAACAGGTCTCCTGGAAGGTATAGGTACCTCCATGAAAATCAATAAAAAGAGCATAGCATGACAAGAACGGCCTTAAATTTGATGAATTTTTTTTTATCTGCTTAAGTATATATATCATTATTAAGAAAAAATACCAAAGTATTTTTTGATTATTTTTTAAATTTTTTATTCATTCTTAGCGTGTCCGAAATTTTAGTTAAAAATCTTGTTTTTTTTTTTGTCAGCGAAATTACTAAAAAAACAACTCGATATCAATCATTTTTTTAAATTTTGTAAACTAAGTTAAAATCCTAGTTTAAAATTCATCCAAAAATCAATTATACGTTTTTCAAAATTT
This sequence comes from Acanthosepion esculentum, assembly GCA_964036315.1. NCBI lineage: Eukaryota > Metazoa > Mollusca > Cephalopoda > Sepiida > Sepiidae > Acanthosepion > Acanthosepion esculentum. The sequence continues at coordinate 137,413,988 of OZ038483.1, read as the reverse complement.
ATTTGAGGAAAATTAGCAAATTTAAAGTTTATTTAATATATTTGAAAAAAACTTTTGCTTACTTTCTTCGAAGAAAAATGTTGTTTAAGATAAAAAGGAGGCGGTCTTAACATCGTTGGCTATTGACAGGTGATGAGTGATGACTTATCACATATCGACAGCTAACGTGAGATTCGAGTTATCATACGGAAGGACATAATTGACGTAACATTTTTTTACGTGAAACAGCTTATTTAGTACCTCGTAATTATTAAAGTAAAAAAAAAAACTTTCAGCATTCCAATTTCTTTTATTTTGTTTTTTTATTACTGTAGCTTACACCATAAGTTTGTTGATACTACCTGCAGAAGTTATAAATATTATAAATTAATTAAAATACAAGTGCTTCTCATCTTTTTGAGAGCAACTATAGCCCCCTAAAGACTTTAGGCTAAAGTCAATACAAATCTGCTATGATAAAACATTTCTATCCCAAGTAAAATTCTTCACAAAAAGTTATTTCATAAGTTATATCATCAAAAGTTATTTTGTTACACTACAGGTTATTTTCTCTGAAAATAAATATTGAAAAATGACTTTCGTCATCATCTGAACAAAACATCAAGGAAACTTTTGATCTGCACCCCATGAAACTAGGTATTTCCCGAAAGCAAAGAATGCTTTCATTTCTAAGTGAAATTGGTTGGTATAAATGATTATAAATTTTTTTTCTGGGGATAAAATATGAAAAAATCGTTAAAATTGCTATTCGTGAACACTGGAAACCAGGATTTCTTTTTATATGTGTTTTTTGGTTTTATTATTTTAAATCAGCGATAAGGAAAACAGTGTCAAAATTAAGCCAAAATTGACTTTGTCATTGCTGGGTCAATGGCCAGCCAGCTGACAATACCAAGCTGTCATCACCATGTAAAAAAATCCCTTTTTTTTAAATCTATGTTTGAACAATGGCTTTATTTTTTTTTTTTTTTTTTAAACCTTTTGAGCAGGGTGATGACAGCAACACTTAAGGAATGATTATGAGCTGCAGGCAGAATGGACCGAGAACTGAGAAATGCTCAACATGTGTTTCGCACGAACAATTTGCAATAATGAAATCGACGTTCAGCGGAGAACGCTTACACTCAAGACACGGGACGTTTTATTGCTTGTGACCTTCCGTACTTTTTAATTACAGCCATTTTAACGATTTTTATGAACACAAAATTACATTTCTTAATTACTACGGATCTTCTGATTAGTCAAAACGATACAATTTACAAAGCGCTAAAAAAGATCTATCTCATAAGGACACTTAGGAAACCTGATGCGGCTTTTAACTGATTTTATAAGATTTTAACAACTTAAATGTAAAAATCTATTATAATTAAAGATATAACAAATAATTGTATTAAAAATTCATTTTTCTTCAAAAAATTTTTTGCTTTCAGAAAATATTGTCCATATTCATAAAAACAACTAAAAGCAAATAAAAGCATTTGAAATTAAATAATATCTTTGTTTTATTGAGTTTTGTATGTTACAATTCAGAGCTGATTTTCAGGTAGGTGGGGTCCAATTAAAAACAAAAAAAACATGATTTGCATTCCTCAAACCTTGTGCTTTTAACTATTGTAATCACTAAACCTGATGCGATCGAATTTCTAGCGTTTTCATAAAATTAATTATGAGGGGTAATAAATATAAAAAAAAATTCTGCCATGACTTTAATAAAAAAACATATTTATAATAATTTCGATCATCTGTGAATAGTTTCTGAAAGTTTCGATAACATCCGACAATTATTTTTATTTTTGAAAGATTTTCCAAATTAATGTGTGTCATACAAAAAAAAACGTGCTAAAAATTGTATATGTTATTTTAGTAGTTCTGGTGATACAAAGAGAAACAAGGTTTTTTTAATCAAAATTTAGAATGTTCTAAAAAGAAGGAAATTTTAAAAAAAATAATTTAAAAATTTTTGGTCTTCCCTCTTCATAATAACATAAGCATTTAGACGATAAAATTTTGTTTTCGTAAAGTTTGGCGTCTTTTTCATCAGGCTATGCCATTTTTTAGCGATTTCGTGGAGTTACCTATTTTATTACCACATCCACAAATGAGCGTGGACCCAATATAAAATACAAGAGCGGAATACATGTTCTTTACGCGAACAGTTCAACAATGTTTCTATGGGCTACATCAGAGGGTCATTACACAGTAACGAATACACACACATATTTTTCTTACAATGATATTCACCCTGTAGAAGTCCCAAGAGCCACTCGAGGTAGAGAGTTACAGAGTAAGAGGCATAGTTTATGGGGATATGTGGGGAAGATAATGATTAGCTTCAAACTTGAACAGCTTAAGATTTTAGTGATCGGTAAGCATCATCTTGGGAGACGGTTTCATTGAGCAGCAGTTTTTGCGAAGAAGATTGGAACTTAAATCTAACCAGTGCAATACAGAGGGAATTAGGGTAGTTCGCTACAATGGGCGTGGCAGGGCGGGTCATAGCCGTGAGGGTTAGAACTAAGGTGTTCGTCTGAAGACATTCGAGAGAAATATCGATAGAGCAGCGAGAAGCTTTCGGCGTTTCGTCTGTGGTAAAGAGGTTCTAGGGCGGGAAATATATAATCACCTGCAAGGACGCGGAGACACTTTTGGTCTCTATTAAAACTGGAAAGTGAAGACTGGGCAGCTCCTGCCCATACATGGTAGCAGTAATCTATTTTCGGCCTGATGAGGCTCTTGTATAGGTAGACGTTTGCAGGAGGACCGAGCCCCCTTATTCAAGCAATACAGGGAACCGACCATGTTCCCAGCATCTTACGAATGTCACGAAGTCTTGGTTAAGTTCACAATAGGTGCTCAAGGAAACGACCGCTACCCCGAGAGAGCACCCTTTAGATCGTGACTGGTGAAAATTCAGGGTCCGTTCGCTGAATATATATATATATATATATATATATATATATATATATATATATATATATATATATATATATATATATATATAGTGTATTGGGGCAGCAATATTTTTAAATATAACAGACAATGAATATATATATATATATATATATGAAGAAATATAGTCTTAAGGTGTGCTATATTTATGGAATAAAGTGCTCAATATCAGAGATAGAGCGTGTGTAAATATAAAAGTGAACTTTGAAGTCAACACTTAGAGGCGAAGTGTTGACATCAATGTTCACTCATATATATATATATATATATATATATATATATATATATATATATATATATATATATATATATATATATATATATATATATATATATATATATATATATGTGTGTGTGTATTAAGAAGAGAGAAACCGCAAATGTTTTAGGTTGTAATGTGCATTTTTTTAAATATATTATAATTTATTTTTAATAAATTATGGAAAATAAACTATAATATATATTTTTAAAAACCCACATTACAACCAAAAATATTTGCGGTTTCTCTCTTCTTTTTAAAATATACACTTTTCTCTCGTTGGAAAAACCATAACCTCTTCCCCCCTCTCTCTCTTTCACTATATATATATATATATATATATATATATATATATATATATATATATATATATATATATATATATATATATATATTCAATCTAGAACACACCAGAAATCGGCCCCCAAAGCAAATGCCAGTGTCAAGTTCCGGTTATTTTATATTAACAATGAAAACAAGCACGAGCTTTTGCAATGATATGATATTAATGCATATATTATTAATATCTGTCATATTATTGTGCTATGGTCTATGTAAGAAAAATGTTGCTTATACTATTTTTCGGGGCAAGTAATCTACGTGAATTTATTAATTGAAACATATCAGTTAAAATTATATAATAAAAGTGAAACAAGCAAGTAAATACCAACACTTTAGGGCTTTAATTATTTAAATACGAAACCCTATTAATTTATTCAATTAAACATTGGCTTAATTCTTGAAGTCCTTAACTCGACATAATCTATCTTCATTGGGTATATTTTTGGCGCAAACTTTAAGAAATTTTCTTTAGATCGGATATTATGAGATTGTAGGAACCTCTAACCATGCAGTATAAGAAATAAGTAACCGTAGCAATGTCAGAAACTGATTTTTGAGGTCGGCTACTTCCAGGGGCCGTCGATTTACTATGAATTTCTATTGCAAACAGAGCAAAACCCTAAACCCCTAAAATACCCAACAAAAATAGGCTATTCTTGATAATCCTTCAGTGCTATTTTTAAATTCATCCCGTTGCTGTTCGTCACAAGAGTTTCTTTTATTAAATAAACCACTGTCAATCAAAAAGTAACGTATGTAATTGTCTTCCAAATGTATTCTTAAATGCCGTATATGATACATGCATCATTAAAATTGATTCCACAAAATGGAAATGACTTATGATTGAAACTAATAATGATCAATACAAGGACGGCTGTGTTAATTGCCGTGGGATATTTCCTTTCCCTGTTCCAAGCAAGGTGTTGTCTATGATACTGATGCACAGATTTATCAACAACATTGCCGATGAAGTTCTATCTGAATCAAAGTTTGTTTTCCGACATTGCAGGAGGGATGGCAACATGATCTTATCGGTAAGGCAAACACAAAAGAATGCACTGAGCATAAGGCGAACCTGCATCAGGTTTTTGTTGTTCTAAATACTTTTCATACTGTGAATAGAAATAGAAGATTCCGAAGAGCTTAGATGCCCTGAAAATGTTGTCTCTGTTTTTAAAGGTTTCCATAAAACACGTAAAACAACGTATGTAGTAAGCACGCTGACACAATCTAGGTTGAAAATTGTGTAAAGAAAAGGAGTTAAAACAACGAAGCCTCTGTTCGCGTTGTACTTTACTATGTCTTTTTTATGTTATTTAAGGAAGCTCACATGGGGTCTACATCAAATAGCAAACAATTCATGAGATATCGACGGGTTAATGCTGAAACATCCCTATTGTGATCACTAATACGCAATGTTCTTGTACGTTGACGATTGTAATCTTTTTGCCTGTTCCCAGAGTGACTTCCAACATTTCCTGGATTCCTTCTCGACGGCATGCAGCACATTGTGTCTAACAATAAACCCGAGAAAGAAGCGTGTTCATCATCAGCGTCTTCGTCATATAATGAGTATAGGGTATATAATGAGTATAGAGGATATGAGTATCCGGTATATAATGAGTATGCAGTATAAAATGAGTATAGGATATATAATGAGAATATGGTATATAATGAGTATAGAGTATATAGTGAGTATCTGGACTAAAATGAGTATATGGTATATAATGAGTATATGGTATATAATGAGTATAGGGTATATAATGAGCATACAGTATATAATGAGTATCCGGGATATAATGAGTATAGGGTATATAATGAGTATAGGGTATATAATGAGCATACGGTATATAATGAGTATAGGGTATATAATGAGTATCCGGGATATAATGAGTATAGTGTATATAATGAGTATAGGGTATATAATGAGCATACGGTATATAATGAATATAGGGTATATAATGAGTATAGGGCATATAATGAGCATACGGTATATAATGAGTATAAGGTATATAATGAAGAGAATTCCACAGATGGGAAGTCCGAGAGAAGAAGCTGTTTGAGTAGAAGAGACGGTGACATTTAACCCTTTCGATGGTGAAAGGGTGGAACCCAGATGCCAACCTAGTAGCTCACTTAAATTCATGCAGTCTGGGAACCAGAGAAAGTAGCTCGTCGGAACAGTTGCCGTGAAAATACTTATAGAAAAGACAGAGGGAAGCCACGGTACGTCTGTGAGAAAGTGACTGTAGATTAGATGCCAGATCAGGACCTATCACATTGCATATTCCTCTCTGGATTTAAATCGGGAGTGGTCGGACGACTTCAGAGGTGATGTCGAGTCATGTAATTTCGTTTCCATTTTTTCAGTTTCCTACTAAGTGCATAATCTTCCGTTTGAATAGACCTCTCCATCATGTACCGTAATTATTCAGGCTTTTACCGAAATAACATGGTGGCCATAACATTCGACTGAAGTCTCCAGAATGCGCTTCAAGTCAATCCTGGGCAATTTGGACCCGGCGACATGATGGGTTATTCTGCTAGAATATTCCATATTTTGTGGGATACGTGCAATCAGTGAATCGGTGCAAATTGACACAGTAGCATTTATCAATCAATAACATGTTTAGGAAGATCAGCGTATACAACTCATACCGCATGAAGACACTCCAAACCATTATATTTATAAAAATAGACGTTTCCTTCCATGACGTAATATTTATTTGAACAGAAAATTGGATCAAAACGTTAGGTAGTTAATGGCATCTCAACTGGAAAGGAGCGCTTAAATAGACAAGCAAACTTACTCTTCATCTTTAAACTCTTCCATCTATGAAAATTAAAGCCAGAACTGAATCTCCGAATGCTACTGAATTCTGTTGGCAACTTGAGAAATATTTGCCAAAAACGTTCTTATTAAATGGATGTGATTTGGGGCTGCACGACTGGCTCAATAGAAGACAGAAGGAGTGTAATCACATAACGATATAAGGTAAAGAACTAATAGGAGACGCTTACCAATTTGATATGTTTCTCTTTTATAAATGCTTCATCAGAGACTGAATTATGGAAAAAAAGAAAGAAATTCTGGTATTTTTTACTTTTGCGTTCTTTGATGTTCATTGGTCATTTCATTTTTATTTCCTCTTTTTCCACCAAATTCTCAGTCTCTGATGAAGCTTTTATAAAACTGAAACATGTTAGATTGATGAACGTTTGCAATTTGTTGTTTGTCTTATTCAGTCGGACACCGATCCATATTTGATCTACATGTGATCAAAACTCATAGCTATATAAATAGAACTGATAGTGCATCTGTGCCTCCGATGGGAGAGACCCGCATATACATCAAATTCACTACGGTAAGCAATACTTTTCAGACTGCTAAGGAGCGCCAAATGTAAATACATACACACACACACACACACACATATATATATATATATATATATATATATATATATATATATATATATATATATATATATATATTTGGAAGTAAAGTCTGATGATCCGCTGTCCTTTAAAAGGGCTGTGGTGAAATAATTTATTACATGGAACCTTAAAGTGGTCTGTTTTTATTTAAATTATTAGCTCTGGATTTACATTGAGCTCTCTGGATTTTATCCTCCTTGGGTCTACCCATACGGATTACCTAGTTTTTCGTAAACTATATATATATATATATATATATATATATATGTGTGTGTGTGTGTGTGGGGGGGGGGTAATTATTTTTTTTAATAAAAATCCCTTTTCGGACCTTTTTTAGTTTCAATCTAACACTTCTTTCTTCATATAATTCCAATTTAATATCATAAGGTCAATATCCGGGTTAATTTTTATAAAACCTCTTTCCTTTAAGGCTAATACATTCTACCCTCCATCCACCATCGTCTGATTGAAACATCGTCTATGAATCCGGGTTGAATAAGTCTAACGTACTTCTCGTTGCTTGAAATAGCTCTCCCGTTATGTAATATATATATATATATATATATATATATATATATAATGGAATATCCCGTCGGTTTCGACGTATGAGGATCTGACAGTTTCAGTTTTGAAATTTTGTACGATAATCTTGAGTGGCATTTAAGACCCACTATTGATTTACAAAGGAGGCCACATAAGGGACAAGAGTGAGAATTATGTGATGAGCTCACAGTTAGATTGGCTGACCTTTTAGATCTTGCTCCCGCTTCTTGAAGATGATTCAGAAAGATGAGTCCACTAAAACACGTTGATCTCCATTCTAGCCACTCCAAGGGTAATCGCTCGAGGGTGTTATGAGGTGTATTGACAGCGAACAAATTGCTCTTGTCTTTGTATCTTAGCCATGTGCGTCCTACATTCCTGTTGCCCTGATCTAAATGGCTGTACATTAGGATCTTAGGTATCCTCTCATCAGACATTCTCAAGACATAACCAGTCCATCGTAATATATATGGGGAGTATTCAAAATAATTTTACAAACTTTGGGGGCAAGTTGATTAAACCAAAACAAAGCAAAATGCCCATATAAACATATGATTTCTGTAAATCCTTCATTTTTGAGTTAAGTTTAAAGGAAGTTTACGATAGCTACCGCTGTGTTGCCATATAGACTAGGTTACATTTGTCATTCGTGTACATTTGTGGCTAGTCTGTCTTCGAAGTGTTCCATTTAACAATGGCAGGATATTCAAATCGTGAGCAGGCAGAGATGATTTTTACATACGATCGAGCAATGGACAGAAGACGGCACGGCTGTATCAGATTGCGTTTCCAAACCGAAGGCAGCCGATATATCCCAGTTTTGTTGTTGTTTATCATCGCGTTGCTGGTGGCACCACAAACTATGGATCGATGAAGACCGAGATTCGTTCAATACGCCTGACCATAAAGAAGCCATTCTGCAGGCTGTCAGAAACGATTCAGGTATCAGGACACGTCAAGTGACCCTAGCATGTTGTACATCTCATAGTACCACATGGAGGGTACTTCAAGAGCATCTTCTGTATTAGTATTTGCAATGTGTGCAGAGACATTCACCCTCTGATCACTCACCACGGGAGAACAGTTGTCGATGGTTTTTTGCAGAAACTGGCGACCCGTTGTTTGTCTCTTCTGTCTTGTTTACGGATGAGGCAACTTTTGAAAGAGATGGGATAAGAAATTTACATAACTAACATTCGTGGGCGGATCGTAATCCCCATGGTTCAATACAGGCTAGACACCAGCATCAGTTCACGATTAATGCATTGGCTGGGATTATAGGTCTTACACGAGCTGCCTACAGGGACTTAATTTCAAATGGAACTCCAGACCTGCTAGACGATGTACCCTTGCTAATACGAAGATGAATGTGGTTCATGCCTGATGGGACTCCAGCATATTTTAATTAAATTGCTCGCGATGCACTCGTTGACATCTGTCATGAAAGATGGACAGGTAGGGGAGTACCAGTTCCATAGCCTACACGTTCCCCCCTTTGGATTTTTATCTGTGGAACCACCTAAAAGTATTGTAATAATGCAGAGACGCTTAATAAACGTGTTATCGGGGCCTGGGAAACACTTCCAACCCGTGCGGAAATATTTGAAATGTTCCGCCAGTCAATGATCCGACGGGTGCATGCGTGTGTAGAAGGAAGCGGAGGACATTATAGACATTTCTTATGGGTTTTGCTCTGTTGAGGTGTAATATGTTTATATCGAGATTCTACTTTGGTTTGGTGTCAAGATTTGTAAAAAATAGTTTGGAGTGTATCTTGGATTTAACAGTAAACTTTAAGCTTAGTAAAAAAAAACTTCTAAAACAAAAGAATTTGCGGACATATGTTTATATGGACCTTTGTTCTTGGTGTGAGGAACTCGACCTCGAAGTGTGAATAATTATTTTTGATACAAGCTACATATATATATATATATATATATATATATATATATATATATATATATATATAT
>OZ038483.1:137391987-137401987 GCA_964036315.1 Acanthosepion esculentum | reverse complement strand
TAACAAGAGATAACTGATAACTGACATCCATTAAACATGGCACGTGGAACTAGAACAGTCTACCCCAGTGAGCGAAATAAAGGGTTCAGTTCGACGTTCCAACCACCTGAAGAAGGCCGGAGCATACAACGGCCGATAAACATGGCGATGAGGACAATAGTCTGAATAATGTAAATAATTTACTGATCTTTCTGTATGAGGCGCTCTCAAAAGTTATATAGGTAAAAGCTGGTGGACATTTTGACAGCTAGGTCTCATGATTTTACTATTGAAATTAATTTACTAGATGGGACCGTAAGTTCTATGCTAATAATTTCTTCTCTCGCTTTTGTAACTCACTTCTAGCTTAGTGCTTTCGATCTTCAAAAAGTTGAGTATTACGTCAATCTTCATCTTCGTTCTCCTCGAGTACTCTTATTGTTCTCTCGCCTCAGTAACGGAATATTTCACTTTCTTTAGCCTAGGCGCCGTCACTTTTTGGCATAAAGTTTCGTTACCTAAAGTTTAAAATGAATTTTTAAAAATGAAAAAGCATTCTTGAAGATTTCATTTCAGCTTTAATTGAAAGCTAACTTATTACATTTATTATTTCCAGTAAGTAAAATATTCTGGTTTATTTCAGATAGGAATTATGCAGATAGGAATGTCAAATATTTGATCGATTTCTTAAAATCTTCTTAAAAGCGGCCATTTTCTTAATTTTAAGAAATTTGTAAACAAAATAAATTTATCGATTTTAAAACTTTTCCAATATATATATATATATATATATATATATATATATATATATATATATATATATATATATATATATTTCTGACACGTTATTTGAGTCAAATTAGAAAATTTAAAGTTAATCTGATTTGAAATAAATATTACTTACTCATAGCATAAAAATGTAATACACAATCGTTTCTTAACGATGGGTCCTATCTTTCTTTGATCTTTATTGAAGTATCGGTAAATTTTTGAGATAATGACAAATCTTATGGATGACCAGAATTGACATAAATTTACGAAATGTAAGTGAACCCATTTTTATTTTTTGGGGTTTTTAGCTACCTAGTAATTTTTACGAAAAGAACATAATATCCGAAATTATCTAATAATTAATTGACTTTTATTTACTATTCGAAGATACTTTATACAAAAATAAAAAAAAATTAAAATACTATAAAATTTTCTTAAATTTATTTCTCTGTAAAGGGACAAAACTCTTAGATCACGTGACTTTTTCATAATAATGTCATAGTTTTATTGCATTTATTATTTTTCAATTCAGACCAGATTTTCAGTTAGAAAAGAGCAAGTTTAAAAGAAAAAGATTAGGTGATTTAGATTTTTCAAGGAATCCTAATTTTAACGAATAAAAAAAATTCAGGAAATTGGTATTTTGCTAAATTTCATGAAATTAACTAAGTGGGGTGTAACATATGTAAAAAAAATATGTTTTACCAAAATTTTCTAAAAAAACAAATTCAAAAATAATTTCATTCATTTGTGAATAAAGTCCTGAAAATTTCATAAAAAATCGGACAATTATTTGATTTTTATAAGAATTAATGTGTTTTCAACGGAAAAAGCACAAAATGGAATTATTACGCCACCCCGATGACGTAAACAAAACAAGATTTTAACCAAAATTTCGAAGTCAGAAAGGATTAAAAAAAATAATTAAAAAATACTTTGGTCTTTCCTCTTAATAATAACATAAACATTTTGACGATAAAACTTTATTTTTATTAAGTTTGTTGCCTTTTTTATTACGCTATGCTGTTTTCCGCGAAAAAGTGGAGGCACTTTCTGTCTTTTTTGCTCTATGGCTTTGCTCAGGTTGGAAGGAGTAAAATAAATTAACCGTTGATTTAATTATGCTTATATGTTTTTAATATACATATGTTTATTTAGTGTAAGTTAGTCTAACAAAAGGCTAATATTAGATTGGGGTCATTAAGTGCCGATGAAACTCACTTCATTGAGATAGTTGGCAATATGATGTGTATACCTGAATCATGGATTTATTACTGTTGACCATCACTTGTTATTTATTGATATTTGTGTATGTCATATCTCGAAGGCATGAAAGACAGGGGGAAACTGTGGGTAAGCTACGTAATGGTGTTGTGTAAATGAGCAGCAGAAGAGGAGTCATGAGTGATAGTAAAGACTGAAATATTGCTTTAGAGTTGTAAAAGATATAAAACCGTAGAGAGTCCTGATCGCCTACGTCCTGAAGGAATAAAGGAAGGAAGTTTTATACAAATATGTACTGTAAAGTGTTGAATCTGTATATATGCGTGCAGAACCCTGATAGGGTTCGTGCGCGCGGAGCAGGTGTTGGGTAAGGTGCGAGCAACATCGCGATGTTGATAGATAATGAAGTAAAGCAGAACACAAGATTGCCAAATAGAAATTAAGAAAGGAAGACAAATTTAAAGAAAATATTTGCCATTAATCTTCTTGTGATTATAAATCCTTTGAAACTTCTCGTGAATGAAATGTCTGCAGGGATTTAAATGTAAATATTTGGAAGAAAACGGGAAAGAGTAAAAGACAGAAATTGTGAAAACATATGACGCATTTTGTCTATATATATATATATATAATAGCTCCGGCTAATCTGGTGGTAGATCACTGTAGTGCTTTAAATCAAACTTTAGGATAAACAATAGGAAATAAGTGAGTTTCGGATACTCGCTTTATGAGTATACAATACATGTATCAAAGCGAGTTTAGGTGTAGTATCCACGCGTTTTTAATGAAATTATTTTAAATGATTTTTTTTCAGTGATGCTTTAGGGCAATTCACAGTTTATATAAAACCTGCCGCTCCCTTCTTTCATTTCCGTTCAAGTCGTTTGAAGATCGCGTGACCGTGAAACTCGAGTTACGACAAGAGCTATCTTTTCATAGGATTTAACATTGTTAGGCGTGTATACGCGTAACAACGTTACACACACACACACACACACACACATATATATATATATATATGCGTAACAACGTTAAAACCTATATATATATATTCGAATTCCAGTCGAATCCATTACATTCACTTACGTGCTAACACCCTTGGGAAAGGTGTGAATCCTCTTCTTCTCCCTCCAACTATGGGTAAATAGTAGGACAGACTGGGTTCTATAGCCTTTGATGGCAACTGGTCTAGGAGAAGGACAACTCTGAATTCAAAACCTGCGGAGAGTCGTTTGGGGACCTTGTGGCATTCGTTGCACCAGGTCCCTGTATTCGCCCCTCCAAAAAGTGTGGATGGCCCTGCACAAAGCCTTCACCACTATAATCAAATCTCATGCGTCGGTGTCGGGCTTTCAGTTTCTACGAACTGATCTGCCTGACCCTCGTACGTCAAGTTCGACGGGAGAGTCCATCATATATATATATATATATATATATATATATATATATATATATATAAATCCTATATATATATATATATATATATATATATATATAAATCCTATATATATATATATATATATATATATATATATATATACGCGTAACAACGTTAAATATATATATATATATATATATATATATATATATATATATATATATATATGTATGTATATCGTTATTTTAGGATATTAAAACAACATGTAAAATCGCCACACAATTACAGTTGTGTTTCGACACATACCAATACGTCTCTTCAGGCGATTGTAAATTACTGGCTAGTAATTTGCAATCGCTTGAGGAGACGCATTGGTATGTTGTTTTACTATCCTAAAATAAATTATATTACTCTACTTTGTATTGAGGCCCCTTTTAAATTAAATGTACGAACATTGGAATTGTACTCTATTCGTTCTCATCTTACACACGCACACACACACACACACGCACACACACACATATATATACATATATATATATATATATATATATATATATATATATATATATATATATATATATATATATATGATTGTATGTGTGTGTACGTGCGAGTTTTTGATCAATATGTCCGTAGTTAGGAGCTGAATTTTGGTTTCATATTTTCAATGTATAATATTCAATCTATAGGATTAACCTAAACCACGAGAGGAAGCAGATGGAAATTGGAGGATGTTCTGCTCAGAAATAAATAAGACATCTGAAAAATAAATGCTTTATTCATAAATTGGCTAAGAATTTATTGATGCCTTTATGTATATAAACTGAAGTGACAAAAATACAGTTTTCACCCGACGAGGAGGAAATACATTAAAGATACTTCTAAAATCTTGGACTACCACAGATATTTCATTTAATGGCAAACAAAAAGCGTACAAAATTAGAAAAAAAGAAAAAGAATGTATGAGCTCAAAACTACATACATTGTATTTATCTACAAACTAATACAGCAGTGTGTACTGGGTTACGTGGTATCAGCGACAGTAAGTAATTCCTGATATGACCTTTTGAAAGCGGTCGATTCATGTTTTCCCAAATATATTAGACCCAAGAACAAATACTTTTTGAAGCAGACCCCCACGTTGACGCTTCCCTAAACACTAAAATCTTAACCACTTCAAGTGTCACTTGTTATCTATTTCTTTATTCTCATAAACTTCCCATCCTACCACCTCATTCATCATAGCCATTATTGTATAGGGTGAATTTCAGTATTAAAATGCCGTCAGTTGCTAAGTGTATTTCCACTGTCAGAGTTCAATTTATATATATATATATATATATATATATATATATATATATATATATATATATATATAGGCAGCATATTTTCATTCAAACATGTTTCATTAAATCTTTTCCAGTTCTCTAATTGGCTTCTTGATGTTAAGATGAAATTCGCCGTAGTTTTTCTAACCCAAGTACTTTCGATCTTTTCCACGATCATCTTCAGGGGTACATTACTAAGAGAAACTTAAAATAAAATCTACATTCTATTGTGATAGAGATTTTGGGGAAAAAACACGCACGGGCGGGCTCTGTTATAGTTATTTTGAAATTTCATTGATGAATTTCATCTGAACATCAAGAAACTGATTAGATAACTGGATAAGATCAGTATAAAAATAGACACAATATGTCTATATTATTTAATGAAACACACAGACAGACATATACCAATATATATATATATATATGTGTGTGTGTGTGTGTGTGTGTATGTGTGTGTGTGTGCGTGTGTGTGTGTGGAGAAAGAAAGAAAGAAAGAGAGAGAGAGTGATTTGTGTATTTAAGCAGCAAATTCTCTTTTAGGGATATCTGATTAAATAAATTAGAGATATTATGTCAGCTTATTTTTAACAAAATCCGTTCATATTCACGGATATTTTTCTGTGTATTACAATCAAATGATGCAAGAAATGCACTGTAAAAGTGAAAAATCACTTTTATTTCCTAAGTACGTTTCATCTCTTATTTGGGAAATAAAGTGATTTTCATGTTAGAGTCTATTTCTAAAAGTATCATTTGATTATAATACACGGAAAAATATCCGTGAATATGAACGGTTTATGCTAAAAAGAAGCAGACATAATGTTTGTAATATATATATATATATATATATATATATATATATATATATATATATATATATATATACATGAAGAAATATAGTCTTAAGGTGTGCTATATTTATAGGATAAAGTGCTCAATATCAGAAATAGAGCGTGTGTAAATATAAAAGTGAACATTGAAGTCAATACTTAGAGGCAACAGGCTATTTCATGCTAGACGCAATCTTCAGGCCACGATATATATATATATATATATATATATATATATATATATATATATAATGAGAGAGGGATAGAAAGAAAGAGAGAGACTCGGGTATTAAATATATGTTTTAAAATAATTATCTATTGTATTTTAACCAAATACTTCTTGATGGTGTAGTTTTTGTCTTTCACTAACTTTCAATGATGCTGTTGCTGTCACGTGTACAGATGCAGTACAGTAAAAAGATGTCTTACTAGAGTGTTCTACAAAAGTAAATTTGAACTTCTTCTTTATGTACTATATCCCTCCAGAACGTAAGTGATGATGGCCCTCCTTTATGTCCCTTGTAACTATTAATAAACTTTGTCTTCCTCTTATTTCTCCCAAGGCCTGTTCTGCCATCTATTTATTTAAGCTCATTAAGTTGTTTTCCTCTACACCCCTTGCCCTCTATCTTTCCTGTGAGTATCAGATTTTCAAAGCCCTCCTTCCTCATTACGTGCCCCAGAAACCTCAACTGTCTCTTCATGATGTTAAGTATTAGTTTCCTTTTTGTTTCCATTTTCCTCAAAACTGTGACATTTCGGTCCATGGTATCCTCAGCATCCTTCTGTAGAACCATATTTCTGTTGCTTCAAGCCTTCTCTTCATCTTTGAGAAGATCGTCTAGAATTTACTGCCTTGATAGAAGGACAGATATCATGTAGCAATTTAGGACTCTTTTTCTTGATTGAATTCGTTATTGATGCCAGTAGTCGATGTCCGTCATGTCAAGTCTCCCGTTTCCCATAAGAGTCGTACGGGTATCACATATACTACAGCTGTAGTAGCAGTGGTGTGTCTAGAGCAAGATCTATCTTGGTTTTGAATTCAGTGTTTTCCTTCACCTGGACTGGTTGCAACCGATGACAAGAGAGTCCCATAGCTAGAGGAAAATAAATTCATGCTTTTCTCAAGAGCATCAGGGCGAAGTAAACGTAAAAGAATCGACCCGAATTTGAAATTATGCACCAACTTTAATTTCCACGTCAATGACCATTAGACTATATGCACATTGTTACTAATAAACTCTGCGATGTTTAGATATCGGTAAAAGGGAGAATTAGAAATGTTGATTTTCAAAAACCCGCTATATATGGAAGACTAAAATAATACAATCTTCATAGTCAAAATATCATAATTTAAAAACGTGTGATCTACTGTTCTAAGCTTTCTAAATATCTATCAGAATAAATATGTTTTATCAGGTTAATATTTGATAATTGTATATATTTTTAATTCCAAAGTTCTTGCAATCGATTTTATTGCCTTCTAATTTTACAACTTGCACTTGTTAATAAGGAAAACGTATAAAAAGCTTATGACTAAACAAATACAGATTACGAACAAAAGTTTCATTTATTTTTTTAAAATTTCGTAAGGTTTGTGATGAAATCGAAAATCTCTGTTATCATTTTTCTTTTCGTTTACGGAAGCGAATAATTTACTAATCTTTTCTTGTTTCTGTTTTATTTTTTCTTTCTTTCACTTCTCACGGTCACAACCAATCGGCTAATTCCAAGCGTCCAGTCTCACCAACCCATACCTGCGCCAGCAAACACAGGGTCACACACAAAAAATATTCGCTGAAAAGCGCGCCAAAAACTCAAGTGCCATCGTGGACGCTAAGAGCCGGAAATCACTGGCGACACGGGCGAAAGAGATGTCGGCTGTATGTCGCCAAAGATGGCCCCATCTCTTCCAAAATCCGACCGACAAAGTTGTAAGTTAGAAAGATCAACAACAACGACGACGACAACGAGGAGGAGGAGGAGGAGGAGGACAAGGAAATAAATCTATATTCCGAAAAAGAATGAGAAGAGTAAATGGAGAGAAAAGTATGAAAAGAGAGAGGGGAAATGAAAAAGATAAAGAGGAAGAAAGGAAAAATGAAAATTGGATAAAACAGAGAAGGGGAGACTGGAAGAGAAGGAGAGAAAGAAAAGATAAAAGGTGGTCGATGAAATTGAAGACAATAAGATGAAAGGAAAGGTACGGGGAAAAAGAAGCGGAGGAGGAAGAGGAGGGAATGGAAGTAGAGGACATGAAGAAAAAGAGATTGGAGATGAGGGGCTGAAAGAGGAGGAGATGGAAGGAGACGTGACGTAAGAAGAATTGGTGTGTCTAGAAAGGAGAGGGGGTGATTGATTAGTAGGGGAGAGAGAGATAAAGAACAGGCAAACGAAAAGAAGAGATGATTCTGAGGGGATAGAAAAATGAAATGAGATGTAAGAAGAGGAAAGAGAAGACATCGAGATAGTAATGATAAAAAAGGGGGATGGGAAAGTTGGAGATGGAAAAAAATCGAAGTCGGAAGTAGAGATGAAGGAAGAAGATGCAATGGGAAAAAAGGAGAAGAAAATGAAATCGAGATATAGATAACGAGGAAAGTGAGGAATTTTGAAGAAGATTTGACTGAAAAAGAGCGGATTGAAAAGTTAAAAATGAGGGAAGAAAATTAGAGCAACAAAGAATTAATTCGGATGATGGAAGAAACTCAGATTGAAAAAAAAGGGGAGATGCAGTGAGGGGGGAGGTACAAAAAATGAGTAGGTCGAGGACAAGGATAAGAAGGAAGACACGGGACGAAGAAATGGAAACAAAAAGGGAGAAATGAAAAGAGACAATGGGAGAAGATGAAATGGAGTAAAGGAATTGAAATAAGATATGTAAAAGACAAGACAGAATAATTATTAAATAGATTTGATCAGCAATTTATCATCTATGAAGGTTTGTTTTTATTGAAATCTTCTACGCTTCAAAACTTTTCTCTGGTTTTCAAGGTGGCGGGAATTGAGAGAAAATTGTCCAGTGTCTTCTAAGCGCTTTCATTATTTCGTTGTCTCCTATTTTCTCCATTTCTTTATAAGAGCCAGGTAAGCCTACCTAGGTTTCACATACGCGGATCGTCAGGGTCCTCTGATGATCCACGTAGGTGAAACCTAGGTAGGTTTACCTGACTCTTTAGGTTCATATATATATATATATATATATATACATATATATATATATATATATATATATATATATATATATATATATATATATATTACGCGAATCATTCATGCGAAAAGCAGATAATGAAGTATGAATGATTCGCGTAATATAAATTGAATCCGCACCACATAATTGATATATATATATATATATATATATATATATATATATATATATATATATATATATATGAAGAAATATAGTCTTAAAGTGTGGTATATTTATGGGATAAAGTGCTCAATATCAGAGATAGAGTGTGTTGCCTGACGATTGCATCTAGCATGAAACAGAATGTCGCCTCTAAGTCTTGACTTCTATGTTCACTTTTATATTTATATATATATATATATATATATATATATGTGTGTGTGTGTGTGTGTGTGTGTGTGTGTGTGTGTGTGTGTGTGTGTGGAGAGGGAGAGAGTGAGAGAGTAGAATCCCTCATATCTGGAATCCCTCATATCTGGAGTGCCTCATATCCGGAATCTCGCATATCCGGACATGATTTTGATGTGTACATTTGAAATATTTGGGTGATATGTAACTGATGTGAAATTTCCGTTTCTCAGGAAATTTACTTGGGATAATTGCTTATACTTATTTCACCCTAATGGCATGTATTGGTGCAAAAGATGATGGGGATAAGAGGAAAAGAACACCTATGGCGTTATCGCAAAAAGCGAAAATTTTAAATAGACTAGATGCTGGTGAAAGTTCATTGTAACAAATGGATGAGTTCAACATAGGAAAGTCAATATTGTATGATATAAAATCTTGCAGAGAAACTATTCTCCAGCGTTCACGCTGTCACAAGGAACAAGGAAATAAAAAAATATCATTGTGATTAAACCTGGACTGAAATTGAAAAAGTTGTCAGTTTTATGGAAAGAGAGCCAGCATTCAGCTATTCCGATTGCAATAACACACGCGGTGTTAAAAATTGTCTTTCGTTTAAAAAATTTCATGAACAAAAGCAAAACGAAATGCAGAAAAAGTTGAGAATTACATTAGAAGAGAAAGAATCATCATGCAACAGCGATTAAAAAATCCTCGTTCCATTATTTGTTTTGCATACAAATTAATTAAATGAATTTTAATTAACATTACGTAATTTATTTCTTTTTCCATAAAATCAATTTCGTTATATTTCACTCAACATTAGGTTATTTTGTTTAATATAAAATATTAAAAATAAATGTTAAACCTGATTTCAGTTCTATTATTTTAATCTAAATATAACCCCTCATATCCGGACTTTGTAACCAATTCCTCA
>OZ038483.1:137371987-137386987 GCA_964036315.1 Acanthosepion esculentum | reverse complement strand
GTCGTCTGGGATGGATGCTTGAACTATGCATCTTCAAAGGCTGAAGTGATGGATTTGACCATTTCTTTTGAATTTTTAACATAATTGATGTTGTGTATGTTGGCTTGGCAAAGTAGTAATTCTTTCGGGAAAGGTGAGATTGGGAATATATACATACATACATACATACATACATATATATATATATATATATATATATATATATATATATATGCACATTTCATTGAAAACGACAGACAAGGTGCTTTTATACATTTTCTCATGCGATCTAATAATTTTTTCTTTTCGAATGATAAATTATATAAAAACTGTCCGAATGTTCTTTTTATCCGAGCGCTTTCGGCTATACATTTAGCCATTTTCAAGGATTATATTTTAACTGTTAAAATAAGACATAGTTTGTTGTATGTATGTTTTATAAAATGGCTAAATGTATAGCCGAAAGCGCTCGGATAAAAAAGAACATTCGGACAGTTTTTATATAATTTATCATCTGAAAAGAAAAAAAAATTAGATCGCATGAGAAATTGTATAAAAAACTAAATAAAAGCAACATGTCTGTCGTATTCAACGAAATGTGCATGAAAGAAGGATTGCAGCCTAAATACACAAATAAATTCGCCATGCGACGCATCATTAGGAAATATAATATTTCACTCGTTCACTGCCGCAAACGCGTGTCAAATTTACAATATACAACAAAAATATGAAAAAACTTACCAACCTCATAATTACCAACAACAACACGCCTATCAGATCTAAACTTAAGGCGATTCATGTAATAAATCAGTTTTGGTTGCCCAGTACAAGCCTGCGGCTCTTAAACTGGTTATCTAATTTGGAAATACGTCGACGACAATCAATAGAAGAATGACAAAACACTTAGGTTATCTCATAAAAAACAAAAATCAACTGGCCGATCACACACAACTGCCTGGTCTCATTACAAAATTTTTGTTGATAACACCATCATTCTAAAAAAATATTATTGTCGACGATTTCTAAAGATAATAGAAACGCTTTACATAAAACTATTAAAGTTCAGTCTCAACCTTAGCCTGACAATGGTAGTAACGTTTTGACGGCATTTTAAAATATACCTCGACAAGGAACCCCAACCAGATTTATTTTCACACAATTTAGAATTACTACTACTTACAAGTAATACAACTTTGAAAATGTCAAATAAAATGACCAAAAGTGCTTAGGACAATAATCATTATAGATAGTTTGGACACTCACTTACCACCCCAACAAAAGGAAAACTGTGTTGTCATATTCACTGAAACATATATACATATATATATATATATATATATATATATATATATATATATATATATATATATATATAATCCCCGATCAATGTCCATTATTAAACAGATGCTTAACCAAATCCATAGTGTATATGGCCTATATCTCATCAAATGAGAACCCCGGAGATATTAAGCTGTATGTGGGATCTACTAGCAGACCTTTTAAGGATAGGTATTACATGAGACTACCGTTTTCTGTAGACATACTAAGGATTTAACACTACAATCTTGCTAAATTCCCAATTCCATAACTATGAACCTTTTATAATTATATAACCATTTTCGACCCTCACCCGTAGATGTGCAGTTAAAATGCATTGAAACCAAGTTGCATCTTTGTAGTGAGTAAAATGGTTTTGTCTATATGATAAAATTATAATAAATAAATAATTATCGCTCTACTACCTGTCTCGAGCTCTTTTTTTAATTAAAGCTGCGAACGTTGGAATTTATATATTACTTTCGTTCTCATCGCTTCGGATATATATATATATATATATATATATATATATATATATATATATATATATATATATATAGGGAAAAGGTCATAATTGTTCCAACGAGAGAAAAATATGTATTTAAAAAAAGAGAGAAACCGCAAACGTTTTTAGTTATAATGTGAATTTGTCTTAGAGTATATATTATATTTTATTCTTCATATTTTTGCTACACGTGTTTCCGGTTTCGTAAACTTCTTCAGGCAAATTAAAGGAATCAATTTTTAAAGGAATACATTTTCCTTATGTTCTTTTAATATTTCATTGTTCATTTTCTGTATTTGTAGGGAGCCTTGATCTCATTTTTGGATTGTTGACAAAAGTGAATTTGTGCCTAAGTCGTAATAAAATCATTAGGTTTGGTCTTTTAGTAGTGGCGATGACAGATGTGTTGAAACATTGAAAGAACATGAGTGATAAGATATGTATGTAAGTTTAGGAAAAAGTACGCGTCTAAAACACTGAATTACATCGCCATCCTTCTATGTATCCAATCTTAAAAAATCTAACTATATCTATCTAATACAAAGAGTACGTTCATAAAAAACAGTCCCCCAGAACAGCCCTAGATTAAAATGCAATGCGACATCAATGCACCGGCTGAGCACACAAAGGTGAATAAATTAGAACTCCTCCTACTAGACAGACACACATACACAATTACGAATACACATTACCGTCCGCTGTCCGCTTAGACATGCTAAATTTTTTACAAACTTATATACACATAGTATTATCTACGGTTTTGATGCAGGTGATACGTGACTGATCAATTAGAAATGACCAAAAAAAAAAGTTATGTCCTTTTGTCTGTTTCTCTCAATTTCTGATGAAACTTTAATAAAATTAAAATATGTTAGATTGATATACGTTTCCCATATATATATATATATATATATATATAACATAAATATGTTATAAAATCACCTCCGTAGAGTAGATAAGTTGCTGCCCTGGGTATGACGATAAACTACACCAGCGTTCTGGGTAAGACGATCAAGTACATCCAACAGTAAAGCCTCTGACTAGGTGGTTAATTGCTGGTGTTCTCAGATCCCCACTGACCCGGGGTGGTAGCACATGTTAGAGTCCCAGATATGGGCAAATAGTTAACCCCTAAACTGAGATCAAAACACCATGAAAGTGCAAAAATAGGTTTTAATACCAGAAATACTTTGTAAAAAAACATATTACCAGCAATGCATTTTTGAAAAAAAAAAAACTACCAGCGATACATGTTTGAAGGAAAAATGTTACCAGAAATAGATTTTTTGAAGGAAAAATGTTACCAGAAATAGATTTTTTGAAGGAAAAATGTTACCAGAAATAGATTTTTTGAAGGAAAAATGTTACCAGAAATAGATTTTTTGAAGGAAAAAATGTTACCAGAAATAGATTTTTTGAAGGAAAAATGTTACCAGAAATAGATTTTTTGAAGGAAAAATGTTACCAGAAATAGATTTTTTGAAGGAAAAATGTTACCAGAAATAGATTTTTTGAAGGAAAAAATGTTACCAGAAATAGATTTTTTGAAGGAAAAATGTTACCAGAAATAGATTTTTTGAAGGAAAAATGTTACCAGAAATAGATTTTTTGAAGGAAAAATGTTACCAGAAATAGATTTTTTGAAGGAAAAATGTTACCAGAAATAGATTTTTTGAAGGAAAAATGTTACCAGAAATAGATTTTTTGAAGGAAAAAATGTTACCAGAAATAGATTTTTTGAAGGAAAAATGTTACCAGAAATAGATTTTTTGAAGGAAAAAATGTTACCAGAAATAGATTTTTTGAAGGAAAAAATGTTACCAGAAATAGATTTTTTGAAGGAAAAATGTTACCAGAAATAGATTTTTTGAAGGAAAAAATGTTACCAGAAATAGATTTTTTGAAGGAAAAATATTACCAGAAATAGATTTTTTGAAGGAAAATTGTTACCAGAAATAGATTTTTTGAAGGAAAAATTGTTACGAGAAATAGATTTTTTGAAGGAAAAAATGTTAGCAGAAATAGATTTTTTGAAGGAAAAAATGTTATCAAACTGATAGCATGACATATGATTGCCCCATCCAACCAGATATTTTGTTTCTATCCATTTTGAGATCTTTTCCCTGAGTTTCTCATTTGAATAAACGTCAGATATTTTGAGACTGAGAAAGTTCCGAACTCACAACGGTCTACCTCATCATCCTTCACAAGCGTAAATCTGGGTATTTTGGGGTTGTTTTTTTTTATCTATTTTTGCTTCGAAAGAAATGTTTAGTTCTACTGCGTGCACTATTTGTTTAATTGCCCTGCCGGATATCGATGTCCGGAAGTTGGTCGGTTAAAGCAATTTCAGTTGGAAATACGAGACATCTTTCGAAACCAGATAGGACTTGGCAATCTGTGACGTCATCGAACAATGTTCGTTTATGTTTCAGATTGAAAGATATTTTTGGAATGTCACTTTTCTAAAAAGTCACACCGATTGGCACATTAAAAACATTTTCTCTTAACGTTCTCCTCCGTAATTTCTGGCAACTTTATGTATCCGGCTCTGCTTTATATAGAATCAACCCCCACAAAAGAAATCAAGACTATACAAAATTTTGAAACTGTAATAAAAAAAAGATTACCAACCATTTTAACCTTAAATGCCAAACTGATTCTTAAGTAATTATGATCTCAACAACATTTCTAGTCAATAAGCTGATCCGTACCGGCGAAATGTTTCGTTTCTACATTCACAATTTTGTACTTTGGTTTACAACACTCTCCTCGTTTGTGTAATCCGTCTCTCCTGTAGGGAATAGAGGTACACTCTCAACATATTTAGCGTTGCTGTTGTGGTTTATACTGTTAAACTGCAAATAGATTTTTTTTTCTGGTTGGTGTAGCCTGCATCATGGACGACCGGTCTTGTATTACGCGTTGTCTGTCGCCTAGAATAGTTGTCAAGCAATGCTAGAGTGCAAGTCTGCTCTGCTATTTAACCCATAGCCGAGAGAATAAAACACTGCTTCTTCTTTTTCAAAATATCAGCAAAATATTGTTTTCTCCATTCGCCTTATAACATCCAGACTATATAAAGGGATTTCATATCAACTGCCTTTATAAACATGTTTTTTTACTTTAAGCTTTCAAATTCCATTTATACGGCTTGTGATTTTGGGCACCTCGAGGCGGTGTAATGGTTAGCAAGCTTGTCTCGCTAGAACAATTACGAATGAGTAGTGAGTTCGATCCTCACTGGGTGCCCCTTACTTTCGGCCGAGTGCCACATCTAAGCTGCGTTTGGAAAATCCCTAAGGCACCTCGAGGCGGTGTAATGGTTAACAAGCCTGACTCGCGAGAACAATTACGACTGAGTAGTGAGTTCGATCATTCACTGGGTGCCCCCTACTTTCGACCTTGTGCTACATCTAAGCTACGCTTGGGAAATCACTATACGCTTTGTGATTTTTCCCCCTCTGTAATCTGTACTAGTGTCATTGATAAAATGTTTTGTCTCTCAGCTTTTAATTTTCCTGCCTGCTTTTTTAATCTGTCGTTTCGCTTGTTCATTTTGTCACGTTTAGTTTTGTCTTTTTTTATTCAGTTTTAGCTTCTTTTCTTTTTTTCTTTTCTTTTCATTTATTTATTTATTTTATTTTTTTATTTATTTTTTGCTGCTTATTGCGTTTCCCTCCCCTTTTCTGGGAAAGTCGGGGATCTTCACCCTCACTGCTCTCCTTTTTCACGTTAGATAAGTTCATTGATAAAAAGCGAACAGAAAAAATATATACAAATCTCAATCCTGACGTCACGAGACGAATTATACACACCTACACAAGTCCAATCGAGTTAGCGGGTGAGAATCAGAGCCGCAGGTTTTTAAGTTGTTCATGCAAACCTTTTGTGCGCGTCCAGGACGACGCATTGGTACATATTTGGATGGAACGCGCCTTCTGGGCTGGAAAACAAACAGGATCGCGAAAACACATTTTATACACACGATTAAAATCCTATGCGCGCGTGCACACGCACACACGCAAACACATATATATAAATCATCAAACATACATACATAAAAATAAATACAGAGAGAGAGAGAGAGAATAGTAATTCATTTTTATAGATACTGAGTGAGTGAGTGAGTGAAGGATTGAGTGATTGATTGATTGATTGATTGAGTGAGTGAGTGAGTGAGTGAGTGAGTGAGTGAGTGAAAGACAAAGATAAAAATACACTTCAACAGCAACCCAACTGAGTTTTTTTAAAAATATCATCCTTTTTTGTGGGGGAGGATATTCGATGCAGGAATCAGACCCCACTCCAACAAAAAATCTATAGGATATGCGACAAATGAGCCTTAACCTGCCATGTTAATCCATAACATTTTCGAACTTTTTCGTATAACGCTAAGGGAAATAAATGAAACGTATATTTGGTTGAAAAATGTTTATCCTAAAACGCTTAAATAACCCCGGATTATTAAACAAGAGAAATGAATTGATGGTTACATGTAGGCATAAAAAGAAATATCTATAAATATAGTAGATCTAGGTAAATTTTTAATTTTTAATACTATCACAAATATATATTATATTTAGCGGGGATACCCGGTGTTGCTCGGAAGATCTCTGAAAAATAGTTTATTCTTGACAATTTATTGATATTTGTCAGCCATCTTATGGAAAATAATTTTTTATTCAATCTTAAAAAATAAACTTCGTTGTTTTTTGGTTTGTTACAAATTAACTAAATTTAGGAAAATACCATATCACCAATACCACACTCGGGACTGGGGAGCACAGGGGGCTGTCCTTCCCCTTATATTTTATTAAAAAATCACATTATTTTTCGAATTTAATACTATCATAAATACTTTGTTAATGTTTTCAAATAAAGCAAATCGATTTATCTAAGTTCATTAAACTTTTTTCAAATTATTATTAATAAAAACGTGAATAAATTTTTTTTTCAAGCAAAAACTATAGCGACTCTTACTTCAAAACATAATTAATTACTATTTATTTTAGAGGGAAATTTAGATTTTTTTAAGAAAATAAATTTGCATTAGTAATTATTTTCTTTTTAAAAAAAGTGAAAGAAGCAAACATTTCTCCGCAGATGTGTTTAATTACTATTTTGAAAGAGAGTAAAAGTAAGATACATTGAAAATTTAGTTTTGAAAATCGATTATGTTTA
Organism: Acanthosepion esculentum; assembly: GCA_964036315.1. Classification (NCBI taxonomy): domain Eukaryota; kingdom Metazoa; phylum Mollusca; class Cephalopoda; order Sepiida; family Sepiidae; genus Acanthosepion; species Acanthosepion esculentum. The sequence goes on along the minus strand of OZ038483.1, from coordinate 137,380,002 downwards.
AATATCAACTTATAGTTTTATTTGAAAACAAAAAAAACTGTAGTTTAGTAAGAATTAGGAGAGATAGACATGACTTACGACCAACATTAGTCGTGATGAATATTTGTTTTACGAATTTAACTATATTTTATTTAAATTAATTTTCGGAAAATAAGGCTCGCTATAGTTTTTTGCTTTAATAAAACTTGATTTAAGATTCTTTTTTTATGTTAGTTACAAACCAAAAAACAATGACGTTTATTTTTTAAAGATTGAATAAAAAAATTATTTTCCATAAGATGACCAAAGATTATTAATAAAATTTAATTTCTTCTTTTAAATTTACTTTGTTTTTAATATTTAAAAAGAATTACGCTTTTATTTACTATAGATATGGAAATAAATTCAAGAGAATAGAAATTTTAAAAATACATATAACGTTTCGAAATTCTCAGCAGAATTAAAAATTAAGAATTAAGAACCAACGGAATAAGAATTATTGCCATTCGTTTATACTTCTTAATTCTGAGAATTTCGAATGTATTCTTATGCAGTTATTACGTATTTTGAATGTTAAATTATCTTCGTAAAAACAAATCATACGATGATAATTATTTTTACAAAAAAGTGTGATGAGTGATACCGAGTCTGTATATATATTTATTTTGTCAGGATTATTTTAGTTTTTTTTTTGTTTTAACTGGGGACAGACACACACACACACACACACACACACACACACACACACACACAGATAGCTGTTCTTCATATTTGTAGAGATATATTGTTAATAATTACTGTTTAATTTTATTTTTAATATTACTATTTTTAATATTACTATTTTTAAATAAGATTAAGTAAGGTTCCTTTAATTAAATATTTAAGGATCTAATACTCTAACATGAAATGAAAATGGTAATTATGAATAAATAGAAATCTTTTACCTTTATATGCTTATCACAGTTAATTGCCAAATATAATGTTTTGAGAAATATACTTTTTTAAAAAGTTTTTATAAGGATACAATTTACTATTCAAAAAGGATACTATAATCTCAATATATATAATACTTAACTGCGCCAGAATTGCGGAAAAAAAAACAGATATATTTTTTAAATTCAATTTACGTAACGGTTAGTCCAGATTGAGCACCTGATGATTGCGTTTGGCACGAAACTTCGAGTCGTGCGAAAGGTGAGGGATAAGATGTATATTTATTAATATATACTTAATAGCTCTGCTGTATAACATCGAGCACTGTTTTATTAACACCAGCACTTTATGTTCAATTCACACACATACGCACACACACACACACACACGCACATATATATATATATATATATATATATATATATATATATAATGTTTAAGAATTAAAAATTAAAAATAAGCAGATAATTTTATGTACAGTGTTCAATATTAAAAATATTAAAATAATATTAAAAATAAGTATTAATATTAAAATTACCTTAAGTGTAAATATCAATTACTTTTTAGTTGTATAGTACTGGTGTAAATAAAACTTGAAGATTACGTTGTACATGAAACGCTGAGTAGTGTTCCAGGTGAGGATATATATATATATATATATATATATATATATATATATATATATATATATATATATATATATATATGTATGATAGGGTTGTAGTGTAGTGGCAAGTGAGGTTGCTGCACAGAGTTCACATTGTAGCCGATATTGTTGCGTTCGCTTTCACACAATTACTCTTGAAAAGATATGATACCAGTCTAGGAGAGAGGCAACTCTGAATCTAAACCGGTTAGGCGTGGAGCTAGCATCTATATCTCGTAAGAAAACTACTTGCTATAGAAGTAGAGCAGTAACATCCTGAGTGATAAAGTTATAGGCCTACACATACTTCACAGGAGTATGTACAGGATCAGCATAAATTTATATAAGTGTTTATGGGGAGTTGTGTAAACAATGTTCTTGAAAGAAAATAAACTTCTTTCTTTCTCTCTCATATATGTGCTGGAGCTGCCCAGTCTAACTTTCAGGCCTTGATATAGTTCAAAAGCGTCTACGTGGCCTTGTGGGTAATGAATTATTTTCAACTCTTCAATATTTTTCTTACAGACCAAATATTAGATAATCTTTCGCTAATCATTCCCTATTTCCATGGTAAATGTTCAGACGTGTTATATTCTTTAGTTTCCCCAGTTCAGACTTTCACAGCTAAGAATCGCTATGCCACTGGTAGGAATTAAACCTATTCATTTCGTCGTCCATTACGAAGAAGAAAGTTCTGAAATTCTTCCCAAGAAACGCTACTTTATAAAAACAGGCTCCCAAGTGGATACTTCTTTAATCGTGTACTTTGATGGGCGCATCATTTGGTCTGGCAAAAAAAGGTTGAGTAGTACATGTGCCTGTATTTCTGAGATGAGGTACTGTAACTATTTACACAATTTCCCTCGTTCGGACTGTTGTCCTCATCTTTATTGCCATATTCACGACGTTTCGTCCGTTCTACGATCCGGCCTACTTCAGGATCTGTCTATATTTCTGAGTTGAGATATTGTAACTATTTACACTATTTACATTGTTCGGACTGTTGTCCTCATCTTCGTTGTTATATCCATGATATTTTCAGCCGTTATACGCTCCGGCCTTCTCAGGTCATATACTTTGGAATTTTGAATCGAACCCTTTTACTTCGTCCTCGTGGGTAGATTATTATCTACATGGCCCAGTGGATAAAAGCGTGGGTTGATGTAATTTAAAAGTGATTTGACCGAAAGAGTTATGAGTTCAATACCTGGCCACGGCAGAAAGACAAAAAAATTGGAAAGTTGAGTTACCAAAGAGAATTACCTGAAAATGAGATATCCGGAAAAGTCATGGCACGCTTGAACAGTAATCGAGTATGTATGGGTTCGATCTTGGACAAGGGCATGAGTCATTTTGAAGTTTTAGCGTAAATGTATTGAAAATACACAGCCACACGCCATGATGAATGTTGCACGTGTCTGTTTGGATGTAGACAGCGAGAGAAACAGGCAGAGGAAGGAAGGAAGGAATGAAGGAAGGAAGGAAGGAAGAAAGAAGAAAGAAATGTCGGAAAGAAATGTCGGAAGGAAGGAAGTAAGGAATGGAGGGGCGGAAGGAAGGAAGGAAGGAAATGATGGAAGGAAGGAAGGATGAAAGGAAGGAAGGAAATGTAGGAAGAAATGAAGGAAGGAAGGAAGGAAGGAAAGAAATGTCGGAAGGAAGGAAGGAAAGAAGGAAAGAAATGTCGGAAGGAAGGAATGGAGGGGCGGAAGGAAGGAAGGAAATGTCGGAAGGAAGGAATGAAGGAAAGAAATGTCGGAAGGAAGGAAGCAAGATAAAAAGACAGATTTAAATAAACTTAGGAGAGTGTAAGAACTGATAATGGCAAGTAGCAGTGGAAAGATTGTATTGCATCAATCTTAAAAGTGAGAAAGATTATAATTATTATTCGAGACCTCAGTTCGAACAAAGACCCCATTAGACACCGCTGAGACGTACGTCGCTATGTCAAGAGCAAGCTTTGTAAGATATTTTCTACTCAGAATTAAAACCGAATTATATAGATTTTCGAAGATTAATGTTGTACAAGATCACAAATATTGAGAAGAGAGTGGGGATGGAAGCTATTACTGGAGTTAAGGTCAGCAAGTCAAAATAACCATTGTTTTCAGCAAGGTCCTCTAAATCGTTTAAAATTAAATGTTCACCATATACAAGGCCCAAGAACCACTCAATCACGAGGAAGTGTAGGAGAGATAAGGGTCGGCATTAGACTTGGAGGTTAAAATTATAGTTATCAGTGACGCATACTCGCAGGACAATGTTCCGCAAAGTAGGGGTTGTCGGAAAGAAGCTGTCTGAGTGGACCTCTCGCCTTACCAATGGAATAGTAAGTGAACGAGGGGTGATTTCACATTCTGTGCACCTGGCATGGCCGGTGTCCTAACTGTAAAGGGGCGTTGAAAGGAGCTAAAGGAAAGTAACACGTCTGAACATTTGCCGTGGAAATAGAGCGACAGAGCAGCGAGAGGGCTTGCCAACGTCTCGTCAGTGAATAAGAGAGTGTAGGGTTGGAAAGTATTCAAGCTTGTAAAAGCTTCTGAATTCTATCAATACTGGAAAGTGAAGACTGTGTAGCTCCTTCACAGATAGGTCAGCAATGTTTTCACTTTTGATCTGATATGACTCTAGTAGATCGGAGGGATCAGTTTTTGGGTGTGTATCAATAAATTCTGGTAATATCTGCATATATATTTACTAAACTGAGAATGTGCCTGGGTAGATCGTTAATCAAAAGCAGAAAGATTGTAGGACCGCGGAAAACGTCTTGGGCACACCTAAGTCGATTTTACTATTAACGATTAGGCCTACCCGGTGGACTTGATAATTGCAAAAATCTACTAGAGATATGGGCACGTGGTCGAGCGGTTACAATATTTGCATTCTGGCCATGAGACCCGGGTTCGATCTCAAATCTCGATTTATCAAGAGACTTCCTGGAGGGGTCGATACTAGCGTGCGGTACCATTGGAAAGTGCCTGAAAACCATACCACGTCTTGTGAGTGAAATTATGTAGATGGTACCGCTGGGTTCCGTCGATTGCACGAAGTCACAAGTCATCGAGGCTGAGGGTTTGAACGTGCTGGCCTTGTTCAAGTTATTGATCACACTAGATAACACTCTCATTCTTAGACGCTGTAACTAAGGTCTGCTAAGCATAATGGCAGTATAAATCATAGGTTGGTCCTGTGGGTGTTGAAAAAACACAAAATGTGCCTGAGCAAGCGTCTGCAATAGGGATTGGTTAGCCGCGCTAGTAGACGGGTATCCTCGAATATATCCTAGAGATGACATAGGGTAATGATTCTCAACCGCCGATCCTCTTAATATTGTCGTGGCATATATATATATATATATATATATATATATATATATATATATATATATATATATTACATGAATCATTCATACAAAAAACAGATATTGAAGTTAATGATAAAAATGGCGAGAATACATCTTCGCAAAGAAATTTAATAAATGATAGTAACCCCGAACCTGTAGATGAATGTTATGATCCCTGTTTATAAATTCCAGTTGCATAAGGTATTTTTTAATTTTTTTACGAGCTTTCATCTGTGCATACAGACTTCATCAGGTATGAAAATATATTTGTTTTTTACATCCAGGTAATAACAGGATAGCGAAAGAAGAGATGTAACCCGAAATATGTTTTTAAAATTGTGTTATTGTTAATTGTAAGAACTTTTGGAGCGTGCGGACGCAACGCTGAGGTTGAATTTTTAAATTTTAAGATTGTGCGTTTTTGTACTAATACAGTCAATGTGGCATGAACTAAATTGTTCAATAATTAGTGGAATGTCACAGTTATTATCCGAACGTTGGATCAGTTATTTTAATATCAAGTATGTGGTGCAGTTCAATTTACATTACATGAATCATTCATACAAAAAACAGGGATCATAACATTCATCTACAGGTTCGGGGTTAATGTCATTTATTAAATTTGTTTGCGCCATTTATATCATTAACCTCAATATCTGTTTTTTGTATGAATGATTCATGTAATGTAAATTGAACTGCACCACATACTTGATATATATATATATATATATATATATATATATATATATATATATATATATATATATATATATATATATATATATGCGAGTGTATGGTAGAAGTAATGGTATAGTATTACTATTTCACTAAATGAATAAGAATAAAACATTCCATGCGAGATGAGCTAAAAGGCTTTATTAGTTTTGTATTCTACTTCTTCTGTAAATTATACTTCTCAACAGTAAATAAAATAAAAAACTAAAAAGCTAGAAAAACTAGCTACAAATAAAGAAGAAAAAAGGGTCGGCACATATGACCGAACACTGAAGAAATCTAAAAAAAAACAAGCACAGCTTTCGTACTAAATAAGCTGCACAAATAAGAAGCGAGAAAGACTACGTTCAACTGAAGAAGAAATTAGGGTTTGCTTATTGCACATTTGACTAAACATTGAAGAAATCTTAAAAAAACACCAAGCATAGATTTTGCACTAAATAAAATGCACAAATAGTTGAATAGAAACATTAAAATAAAGAAAGTTCATATTTGTGTGTGTATTTTTTTTAAAAGTACATGGTTTTATTTCATAACATTTAAATGTATAGCCTTTAAAAATGTTGCCAAGTGTGCTGTGATATTTTCATTTGCTCCTAGGTGTGCCATTGCATAAAAAGGTTGAGAAACAATGGTTTAGGGTCACACAAACAGAAATATTTATAGTTATAGATTAGATCATAGATTGTGATCTAGTCATATTGAGAGAGGGGATGGCGAGAAAGAGGAAATTATGTCATAAGAATTGGTTTCATACATTTATTTTCAAATTAGTGACTAGACAAAAATTAATAAAGAAAGTAATTGAAGGGACCATCCTAATTATTACGTGTATTGCAAGTCTTGGTTGCAAAAATGTGCCGTGATATTTCCATTTGCTCCTAGGTGTGCTCCTGCTTAAAAATGTTGAGAAATACTGTCACAGATAGAGAATTATCAAATGCCTTTGAGTTATTTGCTAAACTTATCTCTTTCTAGTTCAAGCCTGAAATAGTTGGACACTCAGTGTAGACCAAACTCTACCGAATTGGCCTCAATGTTTATTTGGTTAACTATCTCTTTAAAAGTCTCTAGGCCCCTACTGTATTCGTACACGGATGGAAACGCCATAGACGCCATTACGTTATAGACAACCATTGACACATACACGCAAATGAGTCTTTTGTACAAAATCACATAGAATGGTTGATGTATACACGTACACTTCTTCTGTGGCCATAGCAAACGACACGTTACAGACAACCATTGACACATACACGCAAATGAGTCTTTTGTACAAAATCACATAGAATGGTTGATGTATACACGTACACTTCTTCTGTGACCATAGCAAACGACACGTTATAGACAACCATTGACACATACACGCAAATGAGTCTTTTGTACAAAACCACATAGAGTGGTTGATGTATACACGTACACTTCTTCAAACGACACCAGCTTCAACTTTGCTTTGAGTGCGTCATAAATGTGTTCTAATCTGTTTGGGATGATTCGCATTATTTGACAAATGTCTCGCCCGCACTAACACACACCGCCATTAAAAGTGATCAGGCACGCCTTAGCAGACGATCTAATGATATGCTGACACACAAAAAAGCTTGCAACAGAAGACCCTAACGCACGCATATATTACATTTATTTCTTTGGCAGGGCGAGATAGAAGGCAGCGTATTTTGATTTTCTTTTTCCTTGTTTCTTTTGGAAGGCCTATGCTATCTCGTACGTTTACAGAAAAGGTGAGCTGGGGGTCAAATCAAAGTTGGTTGAAAAGTTGGTTCTTTAAAGTTAGGTTAGGTTAGGTATTTGAGTTGAAAATCTCCCGCAGCAAAAAGCATATACAAGAAAACATTTATAAATCACTATTTTCTACTTATTTGTTTAACCATTTCACAGACCTGCAAAATTAAGTGTCATAAAAACATTTTTAATTGCATGTTGCTCCTTTACGAACTTGGTAAGTGTTAAACCCAAAACAGCTTCAGATTTGCTCCACCCCGTACAGTTTGGTTTTCACAGACCGTGTTTTTTTTAATATTATAATGTGTCTTATAATTACCCACGAAATTTATTTTCTGGTCAATTCCGAATATATTTCTTTTTTAAATACCACGTTATTTGCATCTTTACTTATTGGCAAAGCTTCAGTCAGTTAAAATGCCATACTTGGGCGATCATGTTTCTTACGATTCATGACTGACAAGGCAGAAGATTTTCCCGCAGTAGGTTGCCATTTCTTTCTGTAGTAGACTGGTTGGCAACCAAGGCTAAAGAAACCCGTTTATCCTGCTATTCAACCCATAGATGGATTCATACCTTTCTCGGGGTTATCTGTGTGTAAATGAATCTAACGAACTCGACAGGAATTCGAACTCGGTT
>OZ038483.1:137354487-137366987 GCA_964036315.1 Acanthosepion esculentum | reverse complement strand
TATATATATATATATATATATATATATATATATATATATATATGAAAAAACAAAAAAATCCGAATATGCAAGTTTACTGTTTTTAATGTTGTTTCAATGTCGACGTCAGACGTTTCGGTCTAGTAGACCTTCTTCAGGACATAGTTATTAAAACACAATTAAAATTAGACGATATTCAAGTCAACATGGAAAGACGATAGACATAAGAATAATCAAAACAAAATGACTGAATTTTAAAATATGTGGGCGAAACATGTAGGTCCGTAAAATCTCGTGTTTTCTAACATAAACGAGATATTCGCCTCGGTAATTTAAACAATGCTTTATATGTACACATAACTAAATCTGATCATAATTTCGACTTTGATTCTGTGAAGATTTTAAAATATATTCATAATAAAAATCTTAGACGGATTTTTGAGGCAGGCATAATATCTATCTCGCGCACGGTGAATACCAGACCCGGCTTCTTTAATATTTCCCCTTTTCTGGCAAGATTAATGCTGGACAAACGTACTTATAAACTTTAGATTCTAGTAAAATTCTTCTTTTTCATTAATAATAAACTCTATTTTAGGAATACGTTTTCACAACATCACCCACGTGACGCCGACGTGATCACATTTCAAAACGGAACGCTGATCTTAAAATTCAGTCATTTTGTTTTGGTTATTCTTATGTCTATCGTCTTTTCATGTTGACTTGAATATAGTCTAATTTTAAATATGTTTTAATAACTATGTTCTGAAGAAGGTCTACTAGACCGAAACGTCTGACGTCGACATTGAAACAACATTAAAAACAGTAAACTTGCATATTCGGATTTTTTGTTTTTCCATCTTTTTCCTCATACTGTCGGATCTATATCCACCTATTTGCTTACATATATATATATATATATATATATATATATATATATATATATATATATATATATATATATATATATATATGTAGTGTTCACAATTTCAGATGAGAGATTGTTTGTATTGCTGTATAATAATAGCCACGAATGCATAAAAATCCAGAATATTTCTTTTGCATTTAATTTCATACTTGAACAAAAAAAAAACTGTGTAAATTGATTCACCTTTCTTCATTACACTTTGGGTTATTATTGCCAGGGGGCGTGAGAAAATAATGTCGAACACGACCGAGGTTGAATTTGCTTTTATTTTCTATTTCTTTTTTTTTCTTTTTTGATTGCGTTAAGAAAATCGGGCGCCAATCTATGTTAACGAGAATCTCGCGATAGAAATTAACAAAGTAAACACAGAAGAAAAAGTTGTATCCAAAAAGAAAACACGTGGCAAAAGTATTTGTGGGTGGACAGGATGTTGTTGTACCTTCAGTGATCGAGGCGGGGTTCTAGTGGCCCCGACGAATGGAAGAAGAAAAAGAAAAAGAAGAAGAACTATTTTCTAACCCCTTCTTTTCTAAGCTTTTCTATTTCTTTCTCGCCTAATATTATTATATAGGTTTTCCAACTAGAGAGCGTAAGTAAGTGGCCGAAGATTGTGCACAGATATTACACTATGATCCTAGGTAGAAAAGTGTATTGTTCATACAATCAGATACAGAATAAAGATTAAGAAGAGTTACGGCTTTAATTACAGAAAATAACTCAGAAAGTGTGGGGGAAAATAAGAATCTAACAACCGCTAAGGAATTAAAAGCAAAGCTTACAACATCAGGATAAAGTAGCAAAAAAGAAACAATTTCAAAACAAAAACTTGATTAGAGAAAATAAAATTCATAAACTTTGAAAGTCTCAGATTTCTTGTCGGTACATGGACTTTCAAAATATTTGCCATAACGTTGCAATCAAGACCATGGAAAACGTAAATTTTCCCAGAAAATATATGCCAGTAACTTTTCAAGAAATACTTCAATGAATAATTGTAATCCACACTAATCTTAAATTTCGTCTACAACGAAACAAAAGTTTAAAAAACTGATTAACTGCGAAACTTTTTGGGCGGTATATAAAAGGTTCTTCTTCGAGATTTGCACTTGAATAATATAAACGTTGAAAGTCAGATGTTAGAAATACTAACGGTCATTTTAAGAAATTAAATGTCGCCTGAATCGAAATCATTCGCACCTAAATCAAGAACTCACACAAACCGTGTAACTTCAGGTGGAGAAAAAAAAAGAAGAAATCAAACCGGATTAATAGCCATATAATTATCCTGTGTACAACCTCTGATCGGGAGATTTTGAGGATCGTAGAACCACCACTTAATAGCTGTTGTTCACAGGTCCACCCTGGCCCGGGGTGATAACACTAGTTTAGGTCCTAGCTATCGGCAAATAGTTAACCCCCAAATTGAAGTCAAACACTATGAAAGTATAGGAATATATTTTTATAGTGAATATACCAGCAATGCATTTTCCTAGTAAAAAAAAATTACCAGCAATACTTTTTGCAAAGAAGAATACTAATGCACCCAAAAAATTAAATTTCGGTATTAAATGACCCATAAGGGGTTGATATACCGCTAAACTAACAGACACTAGCCATTTAAGACATTTATAAATTTTAGCAAGAGATCAAATACATTTTTTAATCAGAAAAACATGCAGTGTTGATTCCTATAAGCTTCCCATTGTAGTGTCAAATATCGCATCTTTCTTTATCCATGCTTCTTCATGGTGAAATAATAATAATTTACGGGAGTGTTTAATGGTGTCGATTTCGTTTGGTTTTATTATTATTTGTTCCTGAGCTAAGTTGATGGCCTTATCTAACGTACGTTCTGTTATGGATGGGTAAAATTCTTTTATGACTAATTGTAAGAATTGGCAATTTTGTTTGTTATTTATGCTGTGGAACCAGTCAATAGTTGTTTTTGTGTTTTTCCACTGGTTTATATCCTAACTTCTTCCTAAGTTCATAATTAATTCTTTCTAGTATTGTTTTACTTATTTTACCTAGTTCGCTTTTGGCTGGGTTTATGAGTCTGTATGCAGGGTTGGTTTTGAAAATAAAAAGAAAAAGAAAATAAAAAGAAATAAAAACAAGCAAAATAATTTAATCCAAATAAATAAATAAACGACTTCCGGTGAAATAACCGCCAAAATAGACTACCCCCGATGCACCACTGACCCGTATATATAAATAGCCGAGAAAAATAACAGCACTCGTGGCCTGACGATTGCGTCTAGCATGAAACAGACTGTCGCCTCTAAGTGTTGACTTCTATGTTCACTTTTATATTTACACGCTCTCTATCTCTGATATTGAGCACTTTATCCCATAATATAGCACATATTAAGACTATATTTCTTCATATATATATATATATATATTTGTCATCCACAGACAGACTGTTTCGCAGCTCATCAGTGTGGCTAGACGTCCGGTTGCCTCTAGCTAGAATCGAAACCCGACTGAATTTGCGTCAGCCCGAACTTCTCCCACTAAGCCGTCAGCGTACGGTACGGGATGAGGGTGAATTTTAGCGTGTTTATTTTTAGATTCAGATAAACACACAGTGACTGAGAGTGACTCAATTCTGTCGAAGATATATATATATATATATATATATATATATATATATATATATATATATATATATATATATATATATATATATATATATATATATATATAATGTAACAAGTAATCATCTAAACAAGTTTGATTAAATACAATTTAAATTTCTTATTGTATTTTTACAGTTTTCGAAAAAAAAGTGTTATATATTGAAATTTGAAATTGTAGATAAATTGTCCAAATTTTATGTCTGTTCGGTTGTATTGTACAAGTACATTCGACTGTCATTTTCAAGAACCATGTGGTGTCTATGTGGTAGGCAAGATATCGTTGGCGACTTTCTGCTATTCTTTAGACAGCTGAAAGATTCAAATAATCCACTGTAACGTCACGTGTAACGTTTAAAGAGTCGTGGTTGCACTGAAAAGAATGTCTTTTTAGATGCAGATTAGATATTTCATACACACCTCAGGATACCGGCCTCCATAGTGAAAACTATTTTATTTAATGTGGGTTGTTTATTTTATATTATAATTGAGCATTCACCTGCTTTCTTTGAAACTAGGGCAAACAACTGACACCTTCCATATACCTGGACAGCTTTTCTCCTCGCGACCGCAGTTAAACAATTTTGCCATAATTAGGGATAGATCTACTCTAAGGTTCTTAAGAAGCTCTGCGGGAATGTTATCCATGTCAGTGGTTTTCTTAGAGTCGAGGGTTTTTATAATCCTGGAAGGTGAGACAGGGCAATGCTAGAGTTTTTGTTTCGGGAGAAAGGGAAAGTCAGGTAGAGTACGGCCCTTGCCGTCTAATGAGTTAGAGGTAACGTTAATTGTAAAGATCTTAGCCTTATGTGATGCAGTCAAGATTAGCTCAGTGCCATTTTTAATGGTAGGCACCGGCGTTTTGCCTCTGTTGAAAATCCTATTCCTAATTTTCCAGAAAACGCAGCAGACAAATTTGGCTTGGACGACTTGTGTATAGATGCTTTTAGCTTTTTCCAAGTGTCTGTTGTACTAATTGCGACCAGTACTATTGTTCCACTCCTTTTGTTAAAGAGGGTAGTAATGGCTACGGTGAGCTATGGCCGCAGCACATTCAAGCGTGAATTAAGACTGGCTACTCGGCCATTTTTAATCTACGGGGATAGACTGTTCTAGTTCCATGTATAAGTATACAGTCTAGCCCTTATTTAGTACTACACAGTTATTGCTTGTTCGTTTCCACTGTCCATCAGGGATTGACCTCACAGTAAGTATTTCAGCCAAATGGCCTAGTGGATTAAAGCGTTGGTTTGTGAATTTGGGGACATAGCGACTGTGAGTTCAATCCCGGGTCGGGCAGCGTGAACTTGGAGTATAGTGGAAATGGGCGTACAAGAATTGAGCAGTACTAAAAATAAGAATTAGACGAGATATCCCGAGGCATGAACAGTGAAACGAGAACAGTCTCCCTCCGCAGATTAAATAAAGGGTTCACTTCAAACTTGCCTGTAAGTTACCCAGAAGGCACATCGACCGAAACATTGTGATAATAACAAGAAAGATGAAGACAATAGTCCGAATATAAATGATGTAAATAATGAAAAAGAAAACAAAACTCAGACAGGAACCAAGTATCTTTCTACAAATCTGATTTATTGAAGAGCTAACGTGTTGATCAAATTAGCCTAGTGTTGACTTTTATCTTCCAATAAGTATCCGACTTTTCTTGAGTAATTAAATTAAGGAAGTACTTTCTTTTTATTGCATTCATTTGCACGATAAAATTGTTTTAAGTTAAAAAGAAAAGCTTTAAAAACACACCTGGCCATATTTTACTTTCTTTTTATTCATTCTTTTCACTCTCACTGATATATATATATATATATATATATATATATATATATATATATATATATATATATATATATATATATATATATATATAATTTTATTTTTTTATCAGCTTGTCATCCCTTGACTGATTCCTTTGCACTTAGAAGGTTGCAAAAATATTAATGTTCCTAAAAATAATTACATTAAAGGCTTATCTATTTTCAGTTTTTCCGGTATTAAGACGATGTTTTAATTTCTAAATTTCTCTGTGTCTCTTAAGGTTTTAAGCTTGACTAAATGTTAACATCCCGAGAAAAATTATTTAATAGTGTTTTATAACTTTAACAGCTTTTCTCAATTTACGTGGGAGCAACAAGAAAATAAACGCTTTCCTGTATTAACAACTCTGAAGATTGCCACATATTTCTTTTAATCAATTCCACAGTAAAGCAGATAATAAGAAACGTGCAAGATGCAAGTGGCTCCAGAAGGGAAGAAACAGAGAGGACTATAAACGAACAGCATTCAAGGAAATACAAGATGGCGATTGACGTCGCATTAAAATTTATGAAGATCGAAGCGCGGAGGAAGACACTACTAACATAGAACTTACGGTTACAACTTCAACAGTGAAATGATGAGACCTATCTGCCAATCTAGTACAGCGCTTTAATTTGCACAGTCGAGGTAACAGAAGAAAGATCATCAGAAGAATTACTGTCAAAATAATTATAGAAAAGGCACAGGGAAGCTACGTTACTGCAGTGGGAAAATGAGTGAAGTCAAGATGCCAGGTCAGGACCGATAACATTGCAGATTCTTTGGATTCTATCAAGATTCCCTGAATACACAGCAGAAGCACCAAACCAAATGTGACAGCAATATTTGATGTATGGACGAATGGTAGTCATAAATGCGTAAGACAGATGGAGGGGGGATGTCTAGCACGACACAGTGAAGCAACTTTCCGGACAGTAGACCTAGCAATGGATTCAATGTAATCTTTCCACTTCATGTCATCGGAAGACCTTAGCGCGAGATGTCGCAATGATTAACTCTCCTGGCGGTTAGCATCAGCCATACTGATGAAAAACAAATAAGCTTCTCTAAAATGATTAAAAGAGAACGGTTTTGCTTTAGGGGTGTTAAAATTAACAAACTATTTCTCAGTGAGACTTAGATGTTAATCAGGAACTACGCTTAAATTCGTAAAGTCGATGTACCAACGAGGAAAGATCCTGAGGACAAGTACGGTCAAAATATTAATAGAGGAGGCAAATAGGAGCTACGTTAGGGCAGTGGGAAAGTAACCGACGCCGAGGTGCCATGTCATAACCGATAGCGTTGCAGATTCTCCTTTGGATTTTGTCACGAATCTCTACATCTATAGCAGAAGTATCAGACTAGATATGCTGGCAATATTCGATGTTCGATTAATGGGCTTATTCCTGGAAAAAGATTAGAGTCAAGAAAGAAAGAAGACAATTGTACATTAAATTGAAGAAAAGTAAACAAAACGACTTTTACGGAAAAAAAACGTAATAACAGATAATTTTGAGTGATTTTGTTTCGCATCATATCAACCTCTGTGGGTTATTTAATGCTAAAATCTAAATATTTTGAATGCAATTGTATGCCTTCAACTACAAATAAAATGTATTGTTGGTCATTTTGCTATAAATATGTATTGTTAATTATTTTTTTATATAAATAAAAATTCATTGCTGATATTTTACTATAAGAATGTATTTTTATACTTTCATAGTGTTTTGTTTTTGTTTCGGGGGGGGGGTCATTATTTAGGCCTTATAGCTAGGACCCTAACAGATGCTACTACCCCGGATCAAATTGGACCTGAGAACAACAGCAATTAAGAGGTGGTTCCACGCTACTCAAATCCTCCAATCTCCCAATCAGAGGTATTGTTGCCAGATGTAACAAAGAGATAGTGTGATAATTATAACAGTGATATACAAATGTGTGCTGAAAATTTCTTTACCCAAATGAAATTCCAAAATGTAAGCAAATGTTCCAGCATCAGAATTTTTTTCCTAAGATCTTTCTTGGATGGGTCAAGAACTTTTCAGCAACCTCTTTTGTTCACCCTATACAAGGCCCAAGCGCCACTCAAGGTAGAGGTTTACTAAAGGGAGTTGTTGTCTGAGCAGTATATATATAAGGGGCACAGTTTATGTGAACATGTTGGAAAGATAACAGCTCGAAGAGGTTTAAGATTGTGCTGGTTGGAAAAGCATCCTCCTGGGATTCTGTTCCCCAAAGCAGGCACTTCTTGGGAAGCTGAGTGGAACTTACTCCTTACTGATGGAATACAAAGGAAATGAGGATGATTCGCCTCAATGTGTGTGGCATGGCAGGTCTTAGCTAGGAGGGTTAGAGTTGGAAGAACTAAGGAATGTAGCAGTTGAGTAACAAGAGGCTTGCAATGTTTCATCAGTGCAGAAAGAGGTTGTAAAGTGGAAAACTATTCATCACTCACAAAGCCACATAGGCACTTTTGGATTATCAAGAATTGAAAGTGAAGACTGGACAGCACCAGAACAGATATGGCAGCAGTACTCCATTTTCTGGTTCTTGTAAAGCTAGAGCAGAGCAGGAGGAGTCAGGTATTTATTGGAGCTGTACAGGGAACCAACAATTTTTCAAGCATCTTTAATGATGGATTCTATATACGAGTTCCACTTGAAGTCTAGGATAAGCTTAGTGTCAATAGGCCATAGCTGGGAAACTAACAAGTGCTACCAGTGGTGGTTCCAGGATCCTCGAAACCCCCAATCTCCTGCTGGACAAGGTTAAGTGCTGTACCCATGACTATAAAAGAACGTAATAATGAAAATGCACAATTGCAAGGCTAGGAAAAGGAATCTGTAGATATTCACAAAGGTACCAAATCACTACCTACTGCGGGAAAATCTTTGTTAGTTAGGAATCGAAAGAAAAATGATCGCTTAAGCGTGTATCGCATATGGCAATTGAGAAACTGGCCAGATTGGAAGTTAGGTCTCATCATTTAACTGCTGAAATTACTGGTTGTAACCATAAGTTCTATGCCAACAATAATTCTTTGCTCACATGCTTCCTCCATGATAATCTCAGCATCCTTCTGCAGGGCCACATCTCTGTTGTCTCAAGTCTCATCTTCATTGTTCAGCATTGAATTTCATATCAGAATATCCAGTATTCTTTTGTTTTTAACGGAATATCTATGTTTCTTAATACTTTGCTTAGCTCTTGATATTTCGCGCTACCCACTTCGGATTTATATGTCACATTTTCTGTCGTCTCCTAAAATACTCCCTGTAAAGTAAAATTTCTTTATTTCCATGATTTTGATATTTCAAATTCGTAGCACTCATTTTGATAGTTAGCCCTTCACCCACCACCTCTTATCTTTATGGCCTAGTAGTTTCTGCAGATTATAAATATATTTGCTGAGTCACTTTCGGATACACACAGTTTCGGTATTACTAATTCTTCGTTTTGTGAGCCGTACAGGATTGGTTAATCTTAAAAAGGGGAAATTAAGAACGATGCATAATTTTTTGCCGTCGTCGAAGAACTTCAGGATAGTCGTCACTATACGAAATGATAAATGCACCGCGAAAGTGTAGGATATCCGTAATCAAACAAGATTTGTTTACCTTTGCATGAAAGATCCTAAACATTTCTACGAAGTCCAACAATTATTTTTATATTTCATTGTTATACGTTATTTATATAGACTCAAATATTTAAGTAAATGCTCTGTTTTTAATAAACAGTATTAACAACATTTACCGGCCTGAATGTCCAAGAAATTGTTATAGAAAATATGTGTCCTCCGACAGGAATCGAACCTGTATCCTATACGGAACCGTCATATAGCCTGACGTACTATACCAGTTTAGCTAGGAAGGATGTTTTATTATAAACAGAGCATTTACTTAAATATTTGTGTCTATATAAATAACGTATAACAATAAAATATATTAAAATAATTGTCGGACTTTGTCCATTTCGTGGGGTCTGGCGTCATTTGTTTGCATTAAAATTCGCTTCGAGCAGATATGAACGTGCGAGGGAAATCATGGAAAATTTGTAGTTTAAAAGCAGTAAATTGACCGTGCCAACAAGATGCTTCCTTTGTAGCCAAACTGGTATAACATGTCGTGCTTTATGAAGGTTCTGTTTAGGATACGGTTTAGATTCCTTTTGGTGTACGCATGTTTTCTATGAAATTTGTCGGACATTCAAACAGGTAAATGCTGTTAAAACTGTCTATTATAAACAGAGCATTTACTTAAATATTTGTGTCTATATCAATAATGTATAACAATAAAATATATTAAATTTCTACGAAGACAAATATTTTAATACTTTTGCTTTGCAAAGACATTTTGACAATTTTATGATTCAAAGTTTATACTGAAGAAAGCACATCATTGAAAAAAGTTCGAATGGTTTGAGTGAGAATATCTCTAGAATGTCAGAAAATGGATATTTCTAATATTCTGACATTGGTAAAAGTAGAAAATCTGAAGGAATCGACAAAATTTTGCCAGAATTATCCTCTGAGAAATATTTCGACGTGTCTATTTTCATTCTTATGTAAATATTAATGGGATACTAAAAATGATGGTAATATCTCGCAGCTGCTGTACGACCCAAGAGAAGAATAAAATCATTTAGAGGAGGCTTGGAGCTGATCCAAATGCAAAAGGACGCCCTCTACAGAAATCAGGCGACACTAGAAGAGGGAAGTAAATCATAAAAACACAGTTGAACCTGTTTTTGTCGGACAGATTTGGTCTGTTTGAGGAAAGCAGTCGAAATCATTTTATTTATACTGGATTAAATATCAGTACAATTTTGTGTTCGCTAGAAAATATATTTTTGATGAATTGTATTTTGTGACATTTTCACCGTCTTCTTAAACTGTTTTCATCCCGTTTTCTAATCAGTGTATTTCGGTCTGCGTTGAAAATCTGTATTGAAATCAGGGCTTCTTTGATCAGCGTCCGGGGAAAAATCCGCTTCCATTTTAAAAACTAGACAGAGTTATGCATACGCGTATCTGTCTGTATCTCTCTCTCTCGATATATATATATATATATATATATATATATATATATATATATATATATATATATATATATATATATATATATGTGTGTGTGTGTGTGTGTGCGCGCGGGGGTATATATATATATATATATATATATATATATATATATATATTTAGTAAGAATAAAAGCTAAAGCTTAAAATAAATCTAAAATAAACTAAAGGCTTAGACCAAGGTTGACAGAGCTTAAAGAGATTATATTATTAATACGCACACATACACACAGACACACAGACACAGACACACACACACACACATACACACACACACACACACACACATATATATATATATATATATATATATATATATATATTGTATTTAGGCAGCAATCCTTTCATGCAAGCTTCATTAAATATGACAGACAAGGTGCATTAAGTATTTTATATAATTTCTCATATGATCTTATAATTATTTTTCAATAGATAAATTATACAAAAACTGTCCAAATGTTATATTTTTCCGAGCGCTTTCGACTATATATTTAGCCATTTTCAAGGATCAAATATATTAACAGTTAACTCGAAATAGATTGTTCTATGTGTGTATGTATTTAGTATTACATAGAATAGAATGTTTTTTTTCAAAACACAGTCAACGTATTGTGTTCATGTTTATAGTTGATATTATTGAGTGTTTTTTTGTTTTATTTTTATTAATAAGGCTTCCATTATTTTTAGCCTTTTATGCATGTAGATGATGCTATTATATTTGTATTATCAACAAGTATGTTGCGAATAGTGTCCGGTAGCTCTCCATGTGTATTTAAATTAGACCTAATTGAGCTATAGTCAGTAAGATGTAGTGTGAGTCTTCTTGTCAAATATGTTTTAGTATGGCTTATATAATTGTTTACGAATTTTGATTGATCAGGAATATAATTCCTTAATGGACATTTAAATTCATAAATAATACTTGTTCGATTTAATTTTGATCTGTGTTTTGTGGCGTTCATATACGTTTTGGCGGATTTGCCAGATTGTCAACGATGTGACCTTGGATTAGAAGAAACGGCTCCGCACGCCTTGTACCACTGTCCTCGGGTACGCCCCAGTTGGGACTATGTCGGAGAGTTGCCGGCTCGTATCGCTCCCGAAAAAAGCGTGCTCGTTGTTCGCGCATGCGACAATCTTACGCCCCCGTATTCTGGGGTGAAACATGGTGTTTCTGACGCTGCTGGCCACGGCAAGAATGGTGATTTGGACGACGCGAATGGAGGGATTCTTGCGATGCGATCGCTATTCTCACCAGGATCTGATCAGATTCTTTCGGCATCAGCTCAGGATGAAGATTAGAACTGATAGAAAGCGGTTCGTATCGACAGATTTCAACGAAAGGTGGGTAACTATGGCTATCCTGGTTTGCCTGAAAGGGACTAGCCTTGATTTTCTTTTTAAAGTCTCCCTAATTCCCCTAATTGGCGGCTTCCTGTGGGGCCCTCCCCTAGTTAAAGATAGACTCTTCCAAGTGTAACTAGTTAAGGTGAGTATGTGTTGTTCCGGGCCTCTTTCCGGCTTCTGCTTTTGTTATGATCCAAGTCGAGAATCCCAACTTTTTCAGTTTGTTTTGGCCCGTTCTTTTCATCACGACAAGGCCAGTTTTTTGAATTCTCTAATGGACATAATTTTTTACCCTTAATCTCTACCCCAGCGAAAATTTATTGTTTTATGGCATATCATCCTCAATGGGGGTTATTTCATGCCGACAAAAGTTTTAGGATAGGTTCGTATGAATAGAACACCTATCAGTTTGTAGATCAGGGTTTAGGTTTATTTCATTGGAAGACAGAATACTGCGATCGCTATTATATTTGTGGGGTGAACGGCTCCTACTAACATCAATCATCTTTTTTTCGGGGTCATCATCCCCACCCACATTTCATTGATAAAATTTTTATACATATATATAAATATTTTATACACAATTGTACATATTGGTATTTTTAACTCATGGGGTGCTTTTCCCAGTAGGTGCCCAGTGTGTGTGAGATATTTTGGTGTATGAAGGGGCGAATGGTATACAGATAAATTCTCATGGTGAATGACTATATTCTAACGAA
>OZ038483.1:137344487-137349487 GCA_964036315.1 Acanthosepion esculentum | reverse complement strand
TCAGCTCTCTCCTGCTTCGATAGAGCCCCAGACTGTCTCCGAGACCCCGTAGGTGAATTATTCTTCATTCCCAACCTCTCTCTCACAGACCGGATGTGGCGAGCCTCTCGCTGATCTATCGCAATTTTCATGCAAAGTGGTCGGTCGAATGAACTTCATTCTTTGGTCCCGCCAATTCAAGCCTTAACGAGAAAAGAACGCGCCATGCCACTTACATAGTAGCAAGCCACCCACCCACATTCCCTGCGTATTCCACTCGAACAGCTTATTCCCGAAAACCACAGCTCTGTGGAACCGATTCCCAAGAGGATTGCAATCTTAACCTGTTCAAGTCTAGGGCTGGCAGTTATCTTCCATTCCTATCTGTACAAACTACCTCCCCAACTAATTCTCTACGTCGAATTGTCACCGGGCCTTGTACAGGGTGAATCTTACTGCAATATATATATATATATATATATATATATATATATATATATATATATATATATATATATATATATAATAACACCTATTTTATATCTAAGTGGCCATTCACTCTTCTTGCATGTTGCTGTATATCCACTTAGATATAAAATAGTCGTTAATGTATATACTATAATATGCCTAACATGTAGAGTGAATGTACACTTATATATATATATATATATATATATATATATATATATATATATATATATATATATATGAAGAAATATAGTCTTAAAGTGTGCTATATTTATGGGATAAAGTGCTCAATATCAGAGATAGAGCGTGTATAAATATAAAAGTGATCATAGAAGTCAACACAGAGGCGACAGTCTGTTTCATGCTAGATGCAATCATCCAGCCACGAGTGCTGTTATTTTTCTCAGCTATTTATATATACGGGTCAGTGGTGCATTGTGGGTAGTCATTTTTGGCAGGTGTTTTACCGGAAGTCGTTTATTTGTTTATTTATTTATTTTTGTCAAATTATTTTGCTTGTTTTTATTTAATTTTATTTTTGTTTTTTATCCTTTATATTTATTTTATATTTATTTATTTATTTTTTATTTATTTTGATCGGCGTTTTTATTAACGTGGTAAAAATTTGTTTATATAGCTTATTGTGGGTGGTCTATTATGGCGGCTATTTTACTGAAAGTCGTTTATTTATTTATTTGGGTCTAATTATTTTGCTTGTTTTTATTTATTTTTGTTTTTATTTTTATCTTATATATTATTTATTTATTATTTTTATTTTGATCGGTGTTTTTATTAACGTAATAAAAATTTGTTTATATAGCTTACTTAACAGTTTTGTTTTTGTTTGGGAAGATAATTAAAGCTATTTGTTGAATTTTGGGGTTGATTGTTGTGTTTGTTCTGACTATTATTTTTTGGCGGGAACAGTTTTTAATTTATTTATTTGGATTGATTATCTTTATTCGTTTTTTCTAAACGGCTAGTTTATCGGTATCGGTTGTTTGTTTATTTATATATTTGGATGTATTTAGATCAATTTATTATACTTGTCGTTATTTATTTGTTACACTGTATATTTTCTCTTTTTGGTTTTCGATTTTTAAGTAACACAGTATATTATTTTTATTCATTTTTTTTATCGTTATATAACAGTTATAGCTATTTTTCGTCCGATTTTTGTTTTGATTTTTTATAGTCTAATATTTTGTTTATTATTTACTTTATTTATTGATTTTGTTACTTATTTTTTATTCTATTTCGTCTATTCTAACAGGTGTGATTTGGTAATTTGTTTGGATTAATTTATTTTGCTTATTTTATTGTCATTTTGTTTGTTTATGTATTTATTTTTTCAGTTTTCGATTTTTAAGTTACGTAGTAAAGATTTGTTTTCATGTCTGCATTTTGAGATTAGCTCGGATCTTTTATTTAATAATTTATTTTGGTCTGGGAAGGTAATGATAGCTATAGCTATATATATATATATATATATATATATATATATATATATATATGTGTGTGTGTGTGTGTGTGTATATATATATATATATATATATATATATATATATATATATATATATATATATATATATATATATATATATATATATTCTCCTCTGTTGACTTAAGCGCTTCTAATACAGATGAGTCTATAAAAAGTTTCTTGGAATTCATAACAGAATATCGCTTCAGATTTTTTACCACAAAATTTCCTTAGAATCTTTGTTCTTACAAGTTTCGTTTATTTTGGTACAATGAAGGCCACAGTTACCAAATACTCAATGTGGATCGAACCAACAATATATAACATCCTGCCCATGTCCAACTCGTACATTAACCATTTTATATTTTTATTTTTGTTCATTTTATTAATTTGGTAAGGGTTTACTTTAAAGATTTTCAGTTTTTTATTGGGTTGATTCGACTAAAAATATTCGCCCAAGTTGTTGCTAATTAGATTTCTCTTCATTTACTTGTTTGCCGTTATTTCTGTATTTTTACTATGAATTTCTTCTTGCGCTGATTGTATTCTTCTGTTGCGATCATTTTCTCTTCACCTTTGTCTCAAATTGGTGCCACAATTAAGGAATTTTTTCTCTGTCCATTTTTTGTTTCAGTTTCATCGAAACTTTGCACGTCTACATGCTACCTCTTGGCCACTGAAACTCGGTCAAGTTGAAGTTTTTATCAATTTTTTGTTTTGTTTTGTTTTTCGTGTTTTGTAATGAAATCTTTTCAGATTAGCGTACCTAAAACGTCAATTGTAATGAAGCGTTTTTCTATTTAATGAAATTCATTTTGTCACATTTAAATTTTGATTTCTGCCAGTTGGCATTAAATTGTTTTTTTGCTTATGACAGGTTCTGTGTCTTCATAAATTTGACATTTTGAAACAATTCCAGACGACAAGCTTTTTACGGATTTACCTTCAGTGTCAATTTGTTGTTATTTTATCGTTTTTTTTTGTTTGTATTTGAAAAATGTCGAATCAGTGTTTTTGACAGTTTCATGATTTTTGATGTTCTTTTACACGGCGATGCTCGCTTTTTGCAGTGCAGTCTTCGCAATTTCTCAGTATGAATTTCCGTTTTGGTCAATGCAAAAAATATACAAGTATCAAATCATTTTTATCAGATTTTTTTACAATCTTTTCGTCGTAAAGAGACTTAAATTTAAATCAAAATTAGGTTGAAGTTCGAAAATCTACGATGTAATAGAAAAATGTATTCAACCAAGTATGGCACAAGGTCGAAATATTTGGGAACCAATTTAGCATAGAATCCAAAAGCGATGATGATGCACCAATCAAAACTGATTTCTAAGAGAGGTGCTCAGCTTTGTGAGCTTTTGTGTGAAAACAAGATTGATTTTGCATGCAATATATATATATATATATATATATATATATATATATATATATATATATATATATATATATATGCACATTTCATTAAAAAAGACAGACAAGGTGCTTTTATGTAGTATTTTATACAATTTCTCATGCAATCTAACTAATAATTCTTTTTTCTTTTCGGATGATAAATTATATAAAAACTGTCCGAATGTTCTTTTTATTCGAGCGCTTTCGGCTATACATTTAGCCATTTTCAATGATTAAATATTTTAACGGTTAAATAAGAAATACTTTGTTGTATGTATGTTTTATAAAATGTTTTCATTTTTCAAAACACGATCAAGATTTTGTGTCAATGTTAATATTATTAAGTGTTGTTTTTTTGTTTTTTATTAAGAAAGCTTACATTATTTTTAGCCTTTTTTCGCATGTAGATGATGCTATTATATTAGTGTTGTCAACAAGTATGTTACGAATAGTGTCCAGTAGGTCTCCATGAATATTTAAATGAGATCTAATTGAGCTATGGTCAGAAAGGTGTAGAGTGAGTCTGCGTATCAAACATGTTGTAGTGTGGCCTATATAATTATTAATGAAGTTTGATTGATCAGCAATACAATTCCTTAATGGGCATTTAAATTCGTAAATAATATTTGTCCTATTTAATTTTGTTCTAGGAGGTGAATTATTTTTTTAACTATAAGGTTAGAGGTTTTAAATTTATTATAATTTATAATTAATCTAATTTTTTTGCTATTGTCAACTGGTGTCAAGCATTTTTATAATGTTCTGCATTCATCCTGTTTATAATTTTCGTTCATTTGATTTTTATAAAAAAATATTAATATTATTGTTTATGTTTCTATTCCCGCCGTTTGAAATACCGTTTTTTGATAAAAATTGCTGTTTTTTCATTGGTAAAGAGGCGGGCTTTGTGGAAGGCAGAGATAGCGCCTTAATAGAATTAATATGAAAAAGTTTATATCTATATAGTTATATATCTATATAAAAAGTTTATATCTATAATATTTTTTTTGTTTATACGTTATTTTAATAGATACAATTTATTCAGGTTAAACTGTATTAATTACATTTACAGGCGTGAATGTTCGAGAAATTTTGTAGAAAATATGAGCTTTTCCGAGAGGAATGGCACCTGTAACCAAAATGGCAATCATCATTTCGTCTAATGTGCTGTTAATCATTCAGCCACAAAGAAAGTGTCTGGTTAGCAAAGTTCGAATTACTATTTATAAATGTTTACGTTTGTTTTGTTAACCAGACGTGTAATTAATAGTTTATTAAAAAAAACAACACCCCCCCAAACACGGTATTTATATCTATAAAATATGACGTATAAACAGAAAGTATATTAAATAATTGTCGCACTTAATCCATTTCATAATATAATTATCTACATAGATATGATTATATCTATATTACCACGAAACTCCGAAGTAAACATGAGCTAAGTGAACAAAACTTCTTCATATTAATTCTCTCTCTCTCTCTCTCTCTCTCTCTCTCTCTCTCTATATATATATATATATATATATATATATATATATATATATATATATATATATATTACGCTAATCATTCATAGGAAAAGCAGATAATGAAGTTAATGATATAAATGGCAAGAATCACTCTCGCAAACAATTTGGGGGGGGGGTAAAAAACTTACCTATTTCCCTAC
>OZ038483.1:137211987-137339487 GCA_964036315.1 Acanthosepion esculentum | reverse complement strand
TTTCGCACCGCCGTAAAGTCTTTTCCCTGTGCCTTTTCTATAAATCATTTCATGGTAATTGTTCTGACGAGCTCTTCGCTATTATAGGAACACTTCGCTATGGTACTTAGACTTTATGAATATAAACGCAATACTAGATTGGCAGCAAGGTCTCATCAATTCACAGTTAAATTGGTTAGATGTAACCGCAAGTTCTATGCTAACAGTCTCTTCTCTCGCGTTTCTCGCCTGAGGAACATCATTCTGGTTCTATACTTTCCAGTCAACCTTGATCTTCAAAACTTTAAATACAATGTTACCTACTGTTTTCATGATTACTCTTCTATTGTTCTCGCTCCATCATGAAACACCGAGATGTTACAACACTTATCATTTTAATTTAATTTAATTTTTATTTTTATCATATTTTTATATATTTTTTGTTTTTGAATTCTACGTTACCTGAATCACCAGTAGCTGGTAGTAACTGCTGAACGCTATGCTTACCATCTGAATTTAGTCATAAATTAATCTATATTTTGTCTAGAAGAGTTATGTTTCACAGTGAAAAGAAATCACCGTAAATTGAATTTTGCATATCAGGGGTAAATATTTTCAAAGACGAATGTCTGCCTACAAGATTAAAGGGTTTATTACAACAGGCATAAATTCAACGAGTCGCGATGAAGTGAGCTAAGATCCAACCGGGTCTTTTACGGGGTAAGCAGTACCTATTTTTGGGATATGCTGGGAGTGTTTCGGCTATCGGCACGGAAATTGAAGTCGACAAGCCGAGTTCAAACCTCAAGCAAGTCTGTTACATTCACGTTTTGGCAAGAAGTTGGAATTCATTCCCCTTCCGTCAATCCGCCGGTTAGATACCAATGTAGATAGACTCTATAACATTGGATGGCAAACAGTGTCAGAGAAAAAACACTTTGAATTCAAATCCGTCAAAGAGACAACAGAAAATCACTCCATTATCTATCGACAAAATGCATGGCAATTCACAGATAATGAAGAGAAGATATCCATTGGGCTTTTCTTTTTTATTATTAAAGCTGATCAAACCAAACATATATAATTACATCGGTCACACTACTGTATACCTATCTAGAGGACTTACCTTACACCTATCCGACCAACGCTCTATTAGAACTCATTTAAACACACAAACCTACCAGACACCATCCGAAACATACTAGGAGAAAATACAAGCATAATAAAAAAAATGTAAAAATACTAAAAAATGTAAAAAATACTAAAAATAAAGGAAGTCTTAATAAAATAGAAAAAGCCAACACTCAATAACATTAACTACGAACACGGCCACAATGTACTGACCGTGTCTGGAAAGTAAAACTTCCCTATAACTCTAGATATATATACACAACCCATACATTCTACCTAAATAGACAATATATATATATATATATATATATATATATATATATATATATATATATATGGCGACAATTTACCCATATATATATATATATATATATATAGTGCGATGGTTAAATTGTTGTCATTTTATATTTTTTAATTTTGTGCATGTGCGTTGTTTGTTTTTGATTTTGTCGACGGCACATTATAGTAGGGTCAGTTGGGCACCGTCTGTCAGAAAAAGAGCACCATGACGCAATTCACTCCGCCAGAAATTTGGAAACGATATGCTGTACTGCTTGGCATTCGCGCCGGAGTGTTTTGGTGTCAGTCTGAGGACATTTCAAATGATTTGGAAAGAGTTGAATGAGTCTGATGGTGATTACGAAGGTACAGCAACTCGAAAAATTCACTCTGATCGTTCTGGTAAGAAAAGAACTCCTGAATTTGTTGGTGGGGGCCTAAGACTAAAACACGGCGGCCTACATCAAGTGCCTTGAGGAGGTCGTGCTACTTGGGTCAAGAGGGTGGCGGCTGGGTGACCCGATGTCTAGCAACAGGAGTCTGCCCCATTCCACACAAGCACGAGAACTCAGTCGTAGCTGTCAGAAAATTTCAGCAACCATATCACCCCTTATATCTGGTCACCTAACTCCCCAGATTGCAACCCCCTTGATTATTATGTGTGGAACACAGTTGAGTGAGAGACCAAGAAAACGCCTTGTAATACCAAAGATGAACTGAAGGCAAGGATTATGGCAGCATCACCAACTTAAACATGAAGACCATCCAGAAGAGTTGCAGGAGATTCTGAAGTTGTCTGGAGGCCATGGTTGAAGAGAATGGTGATTTTATTGAATAAATTTACTCTTTAGTATTTCAAGATATTTTTGTGTCATTTTGGTAAATATATCTGTTAAAATGAGATGTCTGTGTTGTTTTCATTTTTGCGTCATTTAGACGACAATTTATCGATCGCATATATATATATATATATATATATATATATATATATATATATATATATATATATATATATATATATATATCAAAGTGTAGGAGAACGAACAGTAGGATTCCTTTTGCCTTTCTCTTTTTTTCGTTTTCCCTTCCTTTTCGTCCACCCCCGACTACTTAATACATTAAATTCCATTCCATCTCTACATGTAAATTCTAGAAGACATTTTATGAAAATTTCCAAAGAAGGGAAGTGGGGGATATTTACTTCGATAACTGTATTTCTGAATAAAATTTTTTAGTAACACCGTAATTCCCCACCTGATGAGACGTCTGAAAAAGGTTTTCCCTTTTTTTGACGTTGAAACAAAAAGGTAACATTTTGTAGTGGATATGTTCTAATGTCACACTGCATAAGATACATATATATATATATATATATATATATATATATATATATATATATATATATGAGCGTTCAATTTCTGACTTCCATCAGCATGGCTGATGCTAACCTCCAGGTGAGTGACTCCTTGAGCCGTCTCTGGTTAGCGTTCTTGGCTGACATGAAGTGGAAAGACTATTGAATCCATTGCTAAGTCTGCTGCTATGAAAGTTGGTTAACTGTGTCACGCTAGACAATTTTTCCCTCCAGAATCTATCTTCCATATGTCTAAGTCTACCATTCGTCCACGCACTGAAGTTCGGCTTTATTTACTCGTCTCCCCAGCGTGACAAGTTGTGAAGCAATGTCTTTTTTAACGTAGAGTTGCCATTGGCCAATATAGAAAATAACCCCAGTCCTCGTACCCCACTGTCCCGCTGGCAAACGATCCCTCCCAATGAGGGAGATGCGACCACAGAGTTGGAATTCCTGGGATGAAGCCAGAGGACGCTTTCCGTGAAATACCCAAAGACAGAAACATGGTAGATGTGGAAAACAGGTACTTCACTTTGAGCCCGGTCTGAAAGGCAGGTAAAGTAGCTGAAATGTGACAAAACGTCATAAGTATGAAATACCCAGTGAGGATCAAACTCTCTACTTAGTCTTAATTGACCAAGCGAGTTCATCTTGCTAGTCACTACATCCTCGCCGAAGTGCCAAACATCAGAATATTGATTTTAAGGAGTACATCAAGACATGCGGTGCCGGTTTTCCAAACCATTTTCTTATTATTTTTTTCTTTTGTTTCAAATGGAAACATTTGAAGATGCGAGTGGGGCATCCATACAATCTGCTGAAATTGTACTGACTGCAATAAACTCAGTCTTATGTCAGACTAACTTCATCTGAATTCACATCTGTCTATATTGCAAGGTGGCTAAAGTTTTAAAAATATAAGTTTAATGTTCATGGTTAGTAAAAAATATTGAATTTAAATCCTAATTTTAATGCTAGATCTGTGTGAGACATTGTTCTTTGGTGCTGAGAGAAGGAATAGTGGCAGGCAGAGGGATTAAAGAAATTTCTAATCAGTAAGGGTTAAAGAAGAATGTCAAGAATGTTAATTTTAGACTAAGGTCATGGGTAAGGGGACTGCTCTCACCTTATGCACATGTGTCATTTTAGGGTACGGAAATGAAAAGTCGTACATTTTTCTTAGATGGTCCCGTAGTTTGTTACCGTATTAAATATGCTGAATATAGTTAAAACTATTTCAAGACTTTGAAAACCTTTGATATATATATATATATATCATCGACTCTCCCGTCGAATTCGACGTATGAGGGTCAAGCAGATCAGTTCCTAGAAACTGAGAGGCCGACGCCTACACATGAGATTTGATTATAGTGCTGAAGGTTTCGTGCAGGACCATCCACACTTTTTGAAGGGAAGAATACAGAGACCAGGTGCACTAAGTGCCACAAGGTCCCCAATCGACCCTCCGCAGGTTTTGAATTCAGAGTTGTCCTTCTCCTAGACCAGTTACCATCCAAGGCTATAGAATCCAGTCTGTCCTGCTATTTACCCGTTGTTGGAGGGAGAAGGAAAGGATTCACACCTTTCCCAAGGGTGTTAGCACGTAAGTGAATGTAATGGATTCGACTGGAATTCGAACTCGGTTCTCCGATTCCTCAATCCAAGCCGTTATCCATTACTCCACCGTGTCTATATATATGTACTTTGTGATTACCAATACAAAGTAAGTTTACAAAACTATATACATGAATAAATCTAATAATCGTTTTTTTTAAATCTGATTTTCCCTCGAGAAAGATTTTATCATCAAAGCATTTTGCAGCAATCAAATTGTTATAACCAAAGGAAGGTTATTAAATAGAATAATCACACAAAGGTTGGTAATGAACGATAATACTTAGGATAAGAACAACACATACATATATGATTAACCAGTGGCGTGTAGAAGAAGTAGTCAACTGCTAGAAGTGAGTCAAGAGAATTACGCAGTGAAACTCCAACTGCAGGATATCTAACAGTCACCTCACGCAGTTAAATGTGGCACAAGGCCGAATTCAATGTGGAGTATCCGATCCCGTAGCCAAAAATTCCCCGTAGACTCCGTATAAAACGGGGTTGGGTAGCTGTTTTCGGAGACAAGACTCATCTGGAGATCCTCTCTGCTCAGAGGCTGGACGAATCTCCAACTGCAGACCAACATACAGTATTTACTACTGTATTTATGTGAATGGGGACATACCCATTATCGTCTGTAGGTATGCTACAACACAAATAAAGGTAATAATCGGTTGTTGTAAAGTCGGGTAGATATGGCAGGTGGGGTAGAAAAGACCGACCAAGTTTCAAAATTTTATCCTGTCTTATTTTTGTTCCATGCAACCTTGCATATGTCATGGAAGAGGAGAGAAACATTTTCCCTTTAATCAACTGTGTACGCTGCCACTGCTGTACAAACACTAAACTATGTAAATCGACTCTAAAAATATAATTCTAAATTGCCAAGCATGATTAGTAGTTGGGAAAATATATTTGTCATTTCTTAAAAATAGAAATCACTTATCACTCAACTTACCTTCTTTGTAAAGTTAACAATAATTTATATATCCACACATATTCAGCTAAATATATACACCTATTTACAAACATTCCTACATATATTTATGAAGATCAATCTATATCCCCATCTACATACACTTATACAGACTGAGAAAATACCAAAGTTATATATTTGACCATTGTCTATTGCAGGGGTGACCAAACTACGGCTCACAAGCCACATGTGGTACTTTGACCTTTAACATGTGGCTCATGGAAATATGTTAGGTGAGCTCCATTTTTCATCACAGTTAATATAAGAGGTAAAAAAAGTCAAGCTTTATAATTATTTACTGTGTATGAATTGAGACCCCATTTGATTAAAACGTAACTTTAATGTTAATGTGCATGTAACGAAAACCTATGTGTAATTTCTTTCGTGTGTTGTAGCTCTCAAATATCTGAAGTTTAACGTGTGTGGCTCTTACATTAAGTAAGTTTGGTCAGCCCTTATGCCAGTTTAAATTTAGATGAATAAATCTATTGGTATATTAAAAAGAAAGAACAAGAAAATCAAGTCTATCGATTTGCATGTAAAATAAAATTGAGGGAAACGAGCAGTAGCGTGAAGAAGGAGCGGGAGGGGAGGAGGAGTAGGAAGAGGGGAGAGGAGGCGGAGGAAGGTGCAACGACCTCGGGCATCCATATCAAGAGGGCATCCAATCAACAAATAGTGAAATAAAAAAATTAGTTTATATTTAATTTGAATAAAGTGTTTATTTCATGTTTCATCTCAGGTTACATATTTAGGATGTCTTCTTTTGTCACATTTCTCAGTCGTGGGCACCCTCACTACTTGTCTTAGGGGTTTATAATCAAGGAGTTGGTCCCAGGCATCACAAAATCTCTACACGTCACTGGAAACAAGTTATGGGATGGAAGGAAGGAAGGAATGGTGGGAGGGAGGGATGACGGAAGGAAGGAAGAAAAGGAATGGAAGGAAGGAAGGAAGGAAGGAAGGAAGGAAGGAAGGAAGGAAAGTTTGAAAGGAAGGAACGGACTGACTGACGCACGGACGGACTGACAGAGAGACTAAGATTGATGAACACATTCATGCTGGATGGATTGACCTGCAAACAAAAGTTGATCGACCAAATCCAGCCGTAAATGTCTGCTCGGTTCTTTCCCAATAATAAAATAAGATTTTCATATCGAACTATTAACTCCCTCGAGTCTCTTACATGGAATCTTTCGTTTTGCACATTTATCAAACACACTCTGAAGCTTTGCTGTATTTCAAAACTAATTTTAATTGAGAACTACAAGGAGTTTTTGTTTTGAAATCCGCTGTCATCACGCAATGATAAAAGTCTTTTCAAAATGAAATATACATTTTGAATCTTTATTTTCAGAATATTAGTTGTTTAATGTTTCATTAATCTGAATTGAAACAAATATTACTTTTAGTTTAAGATATCACAGGAATGCATTTTTAAAACGGAGGTAGGTATTTATTTAAGGTGTTGACAGCTTGATTGACAGACGGAAGTTATCTATTTTTTTCTACGGTGGACATAAAATTACTTGCGAAATATAACATGAGAATATAACTTTTTATATAATGTTCAACTACCCAGTAATCTTTAAAATTTAGGAAAATATTCTCTGCAATTTAATGTTTTATAGAATTTTAGGTACTTTGGCATTAAATGTACAATGTTCATCGCTTTTATTCTCTGATAATGCCGTGTATTTAAATTGGCACATTTATACACAGGCACAAACACACAATGAGTTTTTAAATTTTGCGGGTCGCTGAATTGTAGTAAGCTTTTCCATTTATGATTAATAAATATAGTTTTTTTTTTAATAACAAAATCATTTAAACGCTAAAATGAATACAGAAAGTTAAAAGACTTAAAAATGTATAAATTATTATAATTAAAATATTTAAAAAAATGAAAACAATCCTTGTAAAAATTCATTATTCATCGAATTTTTTTTCTTAAGACAACAATGTCCATAATATATCTTATTCATAAAAGCAATTAAAAGATTTTCTAATTAAATTATGTCTTATTTTGATTACATTTTTTATATTACATTTCAGAGTACATTTTCTGTAACTGGGGTCTTGTTTTTTTCAAAACAATTAATGATTCTCCAAGGACTTCTGCATATAACTAATATAAACATTGAATGGTACAAAAATGAATTTCACGAAATTCCATAAAATTAGGTAAGTGGGGTGATAGCAGATGTAAAAAAAAGTTTTTACCAAGATTTCTAAAAAAGTAACATTTCTAAAATAATATAGATTATTTCTGAATAAATCCTGAAAGTTTCATTAAAATTCAACAATTATTTGTTTTTTGTTTTTCAAGAATTTTCAAATCAATGTGTTTTTCACTGCATTAAAAAAAACTGCTACAATTTCCTATTCTAATTTTTGTCCCACCCTCTGACGCAACGGAAACAAGATTTTTAAATCTTCGAACATTCTAAAAAGGGCCAAAAGATATAATTTAATAATAAATAAATCATTTGGTCTTTCCTTTTACTTATAACAAAGATTTTTGGCGATAAAACATTGTCTTAATTAAGTTTAGGAAATTTTTTCATCATGATATGCTCATTTTCTGTGAATCTGTGGAAGTACCTATAGCAGAATATTTTATTTCTTGGAAATATTAAATTTAATCTATTAGCTTGGAATTAAAACTAAAGTAAAACCTTCACATAAGATTTGTCATTTTTAAATGCATTTTTAACCATAGATGTCGCTTTTTTAGGAGGTACCTACATATTTGTATAAGCTTTTCTTCATTCAGAATCTTTCAACCGAATCAAATTTACTGTTATCTCTTTTATTGTCAATAAAATCAATATATTTACCGATACTCCTTTATTCTGCTGTTCAAAGAAAAGGATTTTAATGGAATTGAAACATTGAAATTAGACAAAAAAGTTATAATTCTTTATTACTTTAACATAGATAAAACGAAATAACTTTCTAATACACACGCATTCAAGTAGACATTTATATATGCCAAGTGTTCGTCGGCGTCAATGTGGCACCTTAGACAGTTGATGATAGACGCCATTGTTGATGGCCAACTCCCACGCCGACGACAGGAAAAGAAAAGACCAGGTCTCAAACGGATAAACAAAAGAACCACACTCGGAAAACAACAAGCTTTTTATGGGAAATTCAAGTCCGTTTTTATTGGCACTTTCTACCTGCCCTGCTTTCAACAATAATCCCGCTTTTAAAGAATAAAAAAAAGGTAAAAAGCTAAATGCTACCATCTTGTCAGACACATGCAAATACACGTTAACACACAGACATACACCTACTTGTTTGCACACATACACGCACATCGATGGACGCCATATTTATTCTAGATTCTATGCGCCATACTTTTTATTCCCTTATTTATTTGTGGTCCCATGTTTGCTTTTCTTGTTCACAAATTGATTCGTCAGAAGATATTTAGTAGAATAAAGATCGACAGGCACAACTCTCACGCAATATGCTCACCAAGTGGATTGTGAGAAAAGTCCATTGTCGGTAGCCTATTGTTAAATAGTAAGAGCTATTCTCAACTCTCACTTCCCACTCACTAATAAATGTTGTGGTTTTCTAATACACGCCATTCCCCCCTTGGCTTTCAGCTTCAATCAAATACTCGCTTTCCTCTCTTTTTCTTGTAAAGTGTGAATATTTGTCATATTCCCAACTTATTTATTCGCGATAAATAATTAATATGGAAAAAGGGAAAAAATGAAGGAAATTTTATGATGAGAAAATCCTAACCATTTGAAATGACGCATTTGCAAATACGTTTATGATTCGAGTTGGGAGCATTTATACATATAAACATTTATTTTGTACACAGATATTTGTCTTTTCATCAATAATGACAAACATATGTGCGTACACACATAGGCGCCTAAAATACGTATGTATAATTTTGTAAAGTGCCCACGCACACACACCCATACATACACACACACAAAAGACTTTCAAATAGATATATTAGCTACAGTAGAGTGATAATGATTGAAAAGCAATCTATCTATCTATCTATCTATCTCATTCTGTTCGGATCTCTCTATCTCATTCTATTCGTATCTATCTATCTATCTATCTATCTATCTATCTATCTATCTATCTATCTATCTATCTAATTATGTTCGTATCTATCAATCTATCTATCTCATTCTGTTCATATCTATCTATCTATCTCATTCTGTTCGTATCTATCTATCTCTCTATCTCATCCTGTTCTTATCTATCTATCTATCTATCTATCTATCTATCTATCTATCTATCTATCTATCTATCTAATTCTCTTCGTATCTATCTATCTATCTATCTATCTATCTATCTAATTCTGTTCGTATCTATCAATCTATCTATCTAATTCTGTTCGTATCTATCTATCTATCTCATTCTGTTCGTATCTATCTATCTATCTATCTATCTATCTATCTATTTATCTATCTCATTCTGTTTGTATCTATCTATCTATCTATTTCATTTTGTTCGTATCTATCTATCTATCTATCTCATTCTGTTTGTATCTATCTATCTATCTATCTATCTATCTCATTCTGTTTGTATCTATCTATCTCATTCTGTTTGTATCTATCTATCTATCTATCTATCTATCTATCTATCTCATTCTGCTCGTATCTCTCTATCTATCGCTATAGCAGAGTGATAATGATCGAAATGCAATTCACCTGCTTTCTATCTTTTAATTCCTTTTATGAATAAAATATATTAAGGAAAATATTCTCTCAAGAATTTTTTCGGTCAATAATGAATTTTTACAAGATTTGTTTTCAATTTTTTTCATTTATTAGAGTAATTTTAAAAAGTTTTAAAATTTAAAAAGATTTAAAATGTTTATAAATTATTCTAACTAAAAATGAAAAAAACGAAAACAATTCTTGTAAAAATTCAAAATTGACTGAAAAGATTTCTTAAGACAATTAAAACTAAAATTAAAGCTTAAAGAAAGATCTGTTCATTTGTAAAAATTCTTTTTAAAACCTTAGGTTTCGATTTTTGGGAAGTGTCTCTCTCTGTCTCTGTCTCTGTCTCTCTTTATATATATATATATATATATATATATATATATATATATTTACCTTTAAAAATTAGATCAGTTGAATCCGCTACCTCGGTTTCAACCTTGAAGTATCCTCAGGCGATTATTATCAATTGACCTCACAACTGACCTCCTCTTTATTTAAAAAAAATATTATGAACGCTATTAGATTAAAAAAATAAACAAACGCCCGACGTTGGCTTTGATGATGATGATGGTGATGATGATGATGATGATGATGATGATGATGATGATGATGATGATGATGGTGTAATAATAATAATAATAATGAGAAGAAGAAGAAGAAGAAGAAGAAGAAGAAGAAGAAGAAGAAGAAGAAGAAGAAGAAGAAGAAGAAGAAGAAGAAGAAGAAGAAGAAGAAGAAGAAGAAGAAACGGCAAATGTAAATGTATTGGCGAGGGATTAATTGAAATGTACATTTTCTTTTATCCACCCTCATATGTGCTTAAGAAGAATTTTTTTGTTCGTATGCAAGGACTCATGACTTCGGATTTCTGGTTCAAAATACGTATATATGCACCCCCCTACATATATATATATATATATATATATATATATATATATATATATATATATATATATATATATATCTTTGTAGGGGAAACTACCATTTGATCTGGCGTCTCTTTGACTGTTCGGTCATAGAAAACGTGAAGGCCCAACAAGAGTACATTTACGCTTTGAATGAATGCGTCACACTTCTTTGTTCAGTTATGGTCAATAATCTCATATGTGCCCAGTTTCTTATCCGAAAGTTTTCTGTTAATCATTTTCAGAATATTGTTAACAAAACTATCAACCATTCTTGGTCTTGAATCATATAGCGATTAACTATGAAAAAGCTTTCAGAACTTATAGTCACGAGTAGACTCTCAGCAAGATACACAATGAAATATTCTTTATTCGATGAGTAATACGGATGTATATAAAAATAGAAGAGATTTTTAATGGGCCATGAATGAAAAACGGTTTAACCGAGATTTGCGTCGATTGCGACAAAATTTCTTTTTTTTTTTTTTCATCTGTCTATATTTCTGTGAAGAGATATTGGAATTATTTATATTCTTTAGACTGTTGGCCTCATCTTGTTTCATATTTACGACGTTTCGGTCGTTGTACGCTCGGACCTGCTCCATGTGATTGGAATTTCGAACTTTCAGCGTTCCAGCGGGAACGATCGTTGACGACGTCTTCCCAACTTTCCATGTCCATGCTTCATGTCTCTTTTGTAGACGTCCTGCACATATATATATATATATATATATATATATATATATATGCAGGACGTCTACAAAAGTCATATATATATATATATATACACGCACACACAGACACACACAGACACACACACACACACACACACACACACACACACACACACATATATATATATATATATATATATATATATATATATATATAAAGTGAACAATGTAGTCAACACTCACAGGTTACAGGCTGTTTCATGCTAGGCGCAATCATCAGGCCGTGAATGTTGGATTTTCCTTGACTATTTATATATATGGGTCAGTGGTGCATTGTGGATAATCTATTCTGGCGGTTATTTTTGCGGGAGTCGCTTGTTAATTTACTTATTTGTTTCGGTTAATTTATTTGTTTTTTATTCTCATTTTGTATTATTTATTCTTTATGAATTTTCTTTTATTAACGTAGTAAAAAATTGGGTGGAGGGAATTTCTTAGGTCGCTTATTTAATAGTTTGTTTTGGTCTGGGAAGATAATTAAGGCTATTTATTCGTCCCATGTTTAGATTTCTTACCGTAGTCTATTCTGTTATTTTGGCGGGGTGACAGTTTTTAATTTATTTATTTGGATTGATTATTTTTACTTGTTTTTCCTTATTTATACTTATTTTATTAGTTCAAACGGAATTAAAAAAACTGCCCCCCTGCCAAAATAACAGAATAGATATATACTTACATACGCCATATCTTTGATATTGAGCACTTTATCCCATAGATATAGAGCAATAATTACTTTTTTTTCAAATAGACAAAAACAGTTTATTCACTACAAAGATGCAACTTCGTTTCGGTGCATTTCGATGCACTTCGACTGGCGAGAACCAAAATGGTTATGAACCATAACAATTTTGAACCAGATTCATAACCATTTTGGTTCTCATTAGTCGACTTGCAACGAAATGAACCGAAACGAAGTTACATCTTTGTAGTGAGTAAATTGTTTTTGTGTGTGTGTGTGTGTGTGCGTGTGTGTGTGTGTGTGTGTCTCTCTCTCTCTCTCTCTCTCTCTATATATATATATATATATATATATATATATATAATTGTGTATTTGTGCAGCAATTTTTCTTTTATACATTTAAATTGAAGAAAACAATTTAAACTGACAAGACAGTGCAATTAAACTTTTTATTCACTTTTTCTTGCATCCTCACAAGTGATTTATTTACTGCATATAAAGTGTGTAAAACCGCTCAGCTCTCAGTAATAACAACTATCAACGCACACTCACTCATATACACACACACACACACACACACACACACACACACACACACATATATATATATATATATATATATGAAGAAATATAGTCTTAAAGTGTGCTATATTTATGGGATAAAGTGCTTAATATCAGAGATAGAGCGTGTGTAAATATAAAAGTGGACATGGAAGTCAGCACTTAGAGGCGACAGTCTGTTTCATGCTAGTGCAATCGTCAGGCAACTAGTCTCATCATAGTTGCCTGACGATTGCACTAGCATGAAACAGACTGTCGCCTCTAAGTGCTGACTTCCATGTCCACTTTTATATATATATATATATATATATATATATATATATATATATATATATATATATATATACATATATAATCATGTTAAACTAAAGCAACGCAGTAAAGTCATTAAAACAGTCCGGATTACTGGGTGTTGACGGAAACAGAAACATTACTAAGGAGCGAGAACAAAAGACGAATAATCGAGAGATGGCGATTGACATTGTATTTATATTTTTGAAGATCAAAATTAACCGGAAAGCTTGGAGCCGGATAGTGTTCCACAAACGAGAGGTGCGAGAAAAGAAACTGTTGGCAAAAAATTACGTTTACATTTAGTCAATTCAACTGCAAATTGATGAGACTTTGTTGTTAAACTAGTATTGTGATTAAATTCATAAAGTCTAGCTATCACAGCGAAGAGCTTGTCTGAAATATTACTATGAAAGTATTTATAGAAAAGGCACAGGGAAGCTACATTACAGGGGTGGGAAAGTAACTGAAGCCGAGATCCCAGATCAGGACTAATAATATTGCTGATTCTTTTTTCTCTAAATATATAGCAATAGCACCGGACCATATGTGCAAGCAATATTTTAAGCATGGACGAATGGTTGACATAGATATGTAAGATAGATTCTGGAGAGAAAAACTGTCTAGCACAACACAGTGAACTAACTTTCTTAGCAGCTGGTCTAGCAATGGATTTAATATAGTCTTTCCACTTCATGTCAAACGAGAACGTTAGCCCCAAAAGGCGCAATGAATCACTCTCTTGGAGGTTAGCATCAGCCATGCTGTTGGAAGGTAAAAAGGGTTCTTTTAGATGGAGAGGTTTTGTTTTTGAGGCGTTAAAATAAACAAGTCATTCCTTGCTCCACTTAAAGACAGATTTTTGAACTTCTTGAACCAATTTGACCTTATCGAACTGATCAGACTTACTATCAAGACTTGTGTAAATGGTTGTGTCAAAAGTATAGATACCAAGTTGTGATCTGATACCATTGGGAAGATCATTAATGAAAATCAAAAACCAAATAGGACTAAGGATAGAGCCCCGGAGGACACATATATCATTTCGAAATGATCTAGACAAATGGCCGTTCAGGATAAGTTTCATTTTGCGATTTGATAAGAAAGACTAGATGAAGACTGGATATGTCCAGGGAAACACTAAACTTTTCAGCTTTTGGAGAATGCCTGTATCCAAACCCTATCGAAAGCTTTCGAGATGTCCAAAGCTACAGCCTGGGCTCCACTATATTTATGCAGTGCTTGACAGAGTCTTTCCGCGATCATCGCCAGTACATCAGAAATTGATCTGGAGAAACGAAAGCCATATTTCTTGTCAGAAAAAAGACCCTGCGATGTGAGATGCTTAACCAATTCAGCATTGATTGGGGCCTCTAGAAGTTTCCCAAAAGGAGAAAAAAGGCTAATAGGTTGATAGTTGGAAGGTTCACACGAGATGTTAAAAACTGAAACAACAGATGAGGATTTCCAGCAAGCAGGAAAGCAAGAAGCAGCGAGGCATTTATTGTACAATTTAGAGAGATCAGGAGCCAGTTCGGAAACACATATCTTAAGGACTATTACAGGGATATCATCAGGTCTACATAGTTTTGGGGGATCCAGACTGGAGATGATAGAATAAACTATGGAAGGGGTTATATGCATATAACACAACAGAGAATCAGTTCTAGGTTAGGCAGGGATACAAGATGTGTTAAGAGTAGTGGTTAAAGAAAATTTTCGGCCCAGGCATTCAAATTTATCAGCAGATTTTAGCAGCTCAAATATAAACAAAAACCACCCTTGACAATGGCAGAATAATCGAAAGTGCTCGGATTTACGCATCATTTGGACAGCTTTTCACACTCGATGTTCAGAAAGGAAAATTCTTGTAAAAATGAAAGAATAATTTAATAAAACCTTAATCGCATCGCAGTGCCTTGTTAGTCGTCTTTAATGGAACATATATATATATATATATTTATATATATATATATATATTTCTGAGATGAGGTATTATGTACACTATTTACATTATTCGGACTATTGTCCTCATCTTTGTCGCCATATTTATTTCAACATTTCGGCCTGTCAGTATCTGTCTATATTTCTGAGATAAGGTATTATGTACACTATTTACATTATTCGGACTATTGTCCTCATCTTTATCGCCATATTTATTACAACGTTTCGGTCGTTGTACTCACATGGCATAGTGGATAAAGGCGTTGGTTAGATCCAATGACAGGACCCAAAGAGTTGTGAGTTCAATATCTGGTTAAGGCGCTGGAGAATTGAAGAGGGAATTAAACAGGAGATAACTGATAACTGACATACATTAAATATGGCATGTGGAACTAGAACAGTCTACCCCAGTGAGCGAAATAAAGAGTTCAGTTCGATATTCCAACCACCTGAAGACGGCCGGAGCGTACAACGGCCGAAACGTTGTAATAAATATGACGGCAAAGATGAGGACAATAATCCGAATAACGTAGATAATATATATATATATATATATATATATATATATATATATATATATATATATATATATATATATATATATATATAACACAACATACACACATAATGACCGAATGCAGCGCACACACTCACACGCGGGTATCTGTGGAACATGAATATATATCAACATATTGGCAAAAACAGACTACTCAAAAACACACCCAACCCTACACAACATAGGAATTGTGTGTATATATGTATGTATGTGTGTATGTATATATGTATGTATATATGTGTATACTAATTCCTTATAATAAGACAGTATGTATGTATGGAGAGGGAATATATATATTCATAGTCATACTATCCAAAACACGCACAATACAAAAAAAATGAAAATAGATCTAAGAACACGCAGGGGTCATTGAAAGATAAGAATACAGATATCTTTCCCCATCCTTTCTCGAACCAATCTTAACTGTTTTCTTACACTTCAAGCAGAAGAACTTTCTCACTGCCAGTTCAAGAAAGACATTTGTATCACTATTACACAAAAAAGAGAATATTTAACATCGAGAATGTTTAACATCGAAAAACATAAGGAAAATTAATTCATTTTAATAATATGTGGAAATATCCACTCTTTGATGAAGAAAATCGCGAGAGCCAAAACACGTGTTGCAAAATTATGGATATACATATATATATATATATATATATATAGAGAGAGAGAGAGAGAGAGAGAGAGAGAGAGAGAGAGAAAACAATTGAAAAGTTGCAAATTAAAAGAAATTGAATTTTTTTTTTGTGAAAGTATTTATTTATATTTTTTTATATATATAGATTCTGATTTCAGTTCCACATACACACGCAGAAAAAAAGAAAAATACTGGATTTTAAAATTAAATACATATAAACTAGGGTTATACAAAGACTTGGTAATTTTAAATCTGTATAAATATTTCAATAGATAAAAATTTTTTTTTTTTAGATATAGTTAAAAAAAACTTTTTAAACAACATCTAAAATATTATTATCGTTAGACTTAAGTTAGAAATATTCAAACAAAGTTACATTCCACATCACGTGACGTCCGCGTCTCGCGACGGACGCTACTTGTAAACAAACTCCTGAATACAGTTATTTCTGATGAAAGATCGGGGCAGATCTGAAATATCAAATATATATAGATAACATATATATAAATAATTACTTTCACAAAAAAAACATAAAATTTTTTTAATTTGCAACTTTTCAGTTGTTTTCTCTATATTATATGCATATTAAGAAAGTATACGTGGCTTCTCATTATGCTATATATATATATATATATATATATATATATATATATATATATATATATATATATATATATATATATATATGTATGTATATATATATATAATAACAATATAGTTTCAACGTATGCCGTATTTATTGACTAAAAGTGTCTAATAACAGAGATAGTGCCTATAAAGTGGACGCTGAGGCCAACACCGAGCGGCGAGAGTGAGTCTTATGCTTGAACGCAATCTTTAGGCAATATATATAAGTTTATGTTCCCTTTGGCGTCACCATAACGAATGTCGCGAAAGAGAATATAAGCTTTCTCCGACGAAACGCGTCTTTGATACAAATTTTACACTGTCTCATCATATTCACTAGTGTTTCAGATACTATTATACATCCCCCACGCACACGCACACACACGCACATATACATATATATATATATGTATATATATATATATACACACACACACACACACATATATATATATATATATATATATATATATATATATATATATATATATACAAGTATAGGATTGGTGTATACGGAATAGATTCCAATAACGAATAAATACTATTCTTAAAAGAGTGCGCAATACAGAGTAGAGCAAATATAATTATTTATTCGAAAATTATAACATAAAATATGTTATAAAATCACTACAAAAATAGCCATTTTTTTTCAACACTTCTGGTGTCTTATCAAGTGATGGTGTTGAATGTAGAATAAATAGTTCTTCAATATCTATTATATATATATATATATATATATATATATATATATATATATATATATATATATATGTGTGTGTGTGTGAGTGTGTGTGTGTGTGTGAGTGTGTGTATGTTTGTATGTATAATATAGATTATCACACGAAACCACCCTGTTTGCTGAAACAAGTCCTTTATTTTCTTGCCTCATAACGTTTCAAATACAATGGAGAAATCTTAACCGGCTGAGAATTAGGTGTCAGCTTCAAAACTCGTGTCTAAAAACAAAATCCTAATGTGCTCCTATCGATCTTATTGGCGTCGAGTTGAACTGTGGATTTGCAACACAGTCGATTACTTTTTTTTAAAAATAAATAAGAGGTTGCGATATTATAGTTAGACATAATAGTTTTAATCGTATAAATCTTACCTATCGATAATTTTCAAACGTTTTATTAAAATAGAGTTCTAGTGAATGCAGTCGGAATCTATTGATAATCAATTCCTTATAATTGTGGCCTTGTAATTGTTCGCAATGCCCGGATTGAATACAGTTATGGCGTCTCCACACGAGTTACCCTTGAAATTTTTTTAGTATGATTCGTAACTTATTACCGCTGCATGACAAAAACAAAGAACCAATAACCCCAATATCGTTAGTCGTCAGCAC
Organism: Acanthosepion esculentum; assembly: GCA_964036315.1. NCBI lineage: Eukaryota > Metazoa > Mollusca > Cephalopoda > Sepiida > Sepiidae > Acanthosepion > Acanthosepion esculentum. The sequence continues at coordinate 137,321,154 of OZ038483.1, read as the reverse complement.
CCTGCTCGCATCCGGTCATCGGGATCGTCATCTCCCCGGTGGCGACGGCGGATATGGCGGTAAAGGTCAAGACTACTCCTGAAGAGTCTTTGCAGGAGTCACAGAGGAGTGTGGGTGGTGGACGCCGCTGGTCGAGTCGGGCCCTCCTGATAGCATATCGCAGATCCTCTTCATGTTGACGGTTGGACTCTAAATTCTCGCCCCCACAATCGGATAGACCTACGTCAGGACATCCGATTTACAGTAACGATTTCCCAGGTCTTATGGTCGATGTTGGCCTGTGTCAGGAATGTTTTCAACTGATCCTTGAAGTTTCGTTTTAGGCCTCCACGTAGCTTCTTGCGGCTGGCGCTTTCTCCAAAAGGGATGATATATAGGAGTCGAGTGGGACGCATCTGGACACGTGACCCGCCCAGCGGAGACGATATTGAAGGATGGTAGCCTCGATGCTGGCGAGAGATGTCCGAGGGAGGACTTCGTTGTTGATGTTGCGGTCCTCCCAACAGATATGAAGGATTCTTCGGAGCTTCGTTTACTGGAACCCTTCTAGACGTTTGATGTCCCTTCGATACAGAGCCCACGCCACGCAAGCGTACAGAAATGTGGAGATGATCATGATCCGGAAGACCTTGATTTGGGTTTTCATGGTGAAGCTGTGATTGCTATAACCAGGTCAAAAATGAAATCCCAATATCCTAATAGTAAAACTGGAGCGAATTCAATTAAACCTAGATATTAAATGTACTGACATTATTTGCAAATCATTTCTACTTCATGTCATCCAGTATTTTGTTATTTTTTAATGTAATTAACACATCTAAAAGTAAATCAATGTTATCTCCCCAATTCAGAGTTCGGGAACAGACTTGGAAAGCCATTCATTTTTGCCAGTGTTCATGGTTCATGAAAGAGGCTGGTGAAATACGAGATCTTATAGATTTACTTAGGTTTACTGTTGTAACCTAGGGAAGGTTACTGAATAGAATAATCACACGAAGGTTGGTAATGAACGATAATACTTAGGACAAGAACAACACATGCTAGATTCGCCAACGGCGCGTAGAAGGAGTAGTCAACTGCTAGAAGTGAGTCAAATGAATTCCACAACGAATCTCAAACTACAGAATATCTACCAACCGTCCTGAAACAGAGAGTTTGGGAAACACACAAACACACACATATATTTTTTAAATATTTTTTATTGAAATTGGAGTAGATTTGAACAGCGAAATTAGATCAGAACAATTATGTTTACTGATGGAAAACTGATCTCGCCCATTTGGAATTGGGTCATTAGAAAGGACAATGAAAAATGATCGATATAATTTTTGTCGGTTAAAATTATAAATAGGGCTGAGTAAGCAAGAAAGGACTTTTGAAACTCACATGGTCTTGGGTTGACAGCGACACTCATGATAATCGGTTGAGGACCAAGGGTCGATTTGTGATTAGCCAGCCTTATCTATATAAACGCGCACAGAAATCTGTTGAGAGTGTGGTTGGCTGGTCTGCCGTCGAGTGCGGTCGATCTGGAGAGAGAGGTCGGAGATTGGGAGTGACGTCAGAGGTTGGAGCCAGGCGCCCGCTTACATACCACTTGTTGATATACATACGAAGAAGCGAATTACTCATCCAACGTCTAAGACTACTACTGCTAATATTATTACTACCACTGGAAACGGAAACGTCGAACACGCTACAATAATCAAGAGTTGCATATCGTTCTGAGACGATTTCACAACAAGCTAATCACAACCCACTTTCTCTCTTTCTAGTATCCAGTGTATGAGTTTTTACGTCAATTATTTTCTTTTCTGTAACCGTTTCTTTTCTATATTATTCTTTTTTGCTATATAAAAGACATTAACAATTCAACCCTTGAATAGTTGTTTGTTCGGCTTACTGCAGATATATATATATTTTTTTAGGTGCATTCTAAATTTCTTAGCACAGACTCTCCAGCCGTGTCTACATCTTCAGTCGACCGTGAATGGATGAACATCACTTCTGATTTCTGGATCAAACCAAACACAACGTGGGCAGGAAGCAGAATTAAACCAGTGGACCGGTCGAATGATCTACGGATGCTCAGGGGACCTATGGTCACTCCCTTAAGTTCGGTTAAGACCGAGTAGACACCTCAACCCAGAGAGTAAGACGTCGGAGGTTGAGAGGCTGGGGCGAAAGTGGTTAGAGCCCCACGCAGTCAGATGTGGCATAAGGCCGAATTTAATGTGGACTATCCAAGCCTGTAGGCTCAACCAAAAATTCCCCGTAAACCTTGTATAAAACTGGGTCGGGTAGCTGTGTCCCGAGACGAGACTCTGTCCTTCGACATGACCTTGTCTGGAGATCTCTCAGACGGGAACAGAGAGTTTGACTAGCACAGTTAGAGACGAATCTCCGACTGTAGACCAACATACAGTATTTACTACTGTATTTATGTGAATGGGGATATACCCAATATCGCCCGTAGGTATGCTATAACATTTACATTAACAATAAATATTATTTTACAAGCCTGATATTCCTGGCGACATTAATCTACAGATTAACTTTTCTCACAAGACAAACATTTGTGCCCCTTCACATCTTCACCCGGGAGCGACTACCCGCCACCCTGCTTGTCCCTACATTGTTCTGTCTCTGTGTCATTGTTTAATCTGTAAATCTGTTTTGTACAACATATAATGTTTTGTATGTGTAAAATATTCAACAAAATCACATATTTTACTTGCATGTGAATCAAACACGAACTAGTTGAATTCATGTTCTTAGGGATTACTATCAGCATTCCTAACAAGAGACATAGCAGTTGTAAGGATAATTTTGCCTCTGTATCAGCAGACGAAATGAATAGATGGATGGATGGAATACATGTGACTGTCTGTAAGTTTATAGAATATTAATGATAAAATATGGATCACCAAAAATGATATTCACTTAATAAAGAACGAAAATTACGTTGAAAGCAAAAAATGAAACCACAGACTGCAGTGGTAGAACTTATCTGTCCCTATCTATCTATCTATCTATCTATCTGATTCTGTTCATTATCTATCTATCTATCTATCTCCCCCTCTAATACTCCTGCTCTCTCTCTCTCTCTCTCTCTCTAAAAACGAAAAGAAAACAACACGTAATTCATAACAAGAGCGAGGAAAATGTTCCGTTAGCGTTAAAGAGGTGAAATTCCCGCCTTTGTTTTGTCGGAATCATCAGTCAACTGGTCGCTCTGACCCGAGAAGTCAAAAAAATATTCGAATGTGTTAAAAAAAAAAATATCGTAAATGTAAAAACAAACGCCCCAAAGGGGAGGGTCATATGTGGGTACGTGCTCACACAATAAAGCCCCCAGAAGACATATAGAAAAAGTTAAAGAAACTGCCAAGAATGTACGCGCAGAACATTCACCTAATGGCTTTCTGGATGTGTAGACACGCATGTAGACACATGAGAGAAGGCGAGCAAAGATTTGAAACAACGACCAGATGAGTTGAAAGGGGAAAAAAATGGACGTTAACGATAAAAAGAAATAACGTGAGAAATAACAGAAGATAAATTAAAGAGAAAGAAAACCTAGGGTGTGGAATGGCGAAAGTAAAAAAAGAAAAACATGAAAAAATATTTGGAACAAGTTTAAAGAATTTCAGAGATGGAAGATAGCAGGTCCCACAGAGAAAAGTTGGGACGTGGAGTGAATAAAATCGAAAGCGAAAAAGGAAGCAAGAATTGAATTAAAATATGGAGGAATTTGACCATTAAAAACTGCCGTTGGGATAAAAAGTGAATAAAACATTAGAGAGAGTGGGGTTATAGTGGGAGAGAGAGAGGGAGAGGGGGGAGATGATAGAATGCAAATGGCTGAAATCAAGAGAAAGAGAGCGAGAGACAGACAGGGAGAAATTATAGAAAGCAACAAACCTGAAACAATAGAGAGAGAGAGAGAGAGAGAGATGTATATGTAATGAGAGAGGTAGGGAAGTGAGGGAAAAAGTGAATAAATAAAGTAACGGGGTGGGAAAAAGAGAGAAGGAATATGATAGAAAGAGAAAGAGAAAAACGGGAGAGAGTTAGAGGGAGAAATTCTACAAAGAAATCTACCGGAAGCAAAAGAAAGAGATAAAAAAGAAGAAAAAAAAAGGTTAAAGGGTTGGAAGCTCGTAAAAAATAGAGGGAAGTCGTTTTTCAATCCGAGATTAAAAGACAGGATACTGAATGCAGATTTTCAAGGCATGAAGATTATTGACGCCACACAGTCTTATTATCCATATTTCGCACGATTGCGCCACTAAAGACCAGCAAAATATCCATAACGAGAGAGATGAAGATGAAAAGAGACTTGGGGAGAATAATTTCAAATAATGAAACAAGAAAAATTCGAAAGAAAAGGAGGAGAATGAGAGGAAACAATAAAGAGAAAGAGGGAAATAAAGAGAAGGAACAATAAGAAGAGGGAGGAAGAGGAGGAGAATAAAGGAAAAGAAGTGTAAGAGGATGTAGAGGAAAATAAACAGGGAGACGTGTAAGAAGATGAAGAAGAGGAAAGGGCCAGAAGAAGATTGAAATGTAGGGAGGACGAAAGTCGAAGAAGACAAGATCAACGAAGCAGTTTTTTTTTTTTAAAAAAACAGGAGGTATAGAAACAGGCAAGAGGGGAGAGATTGATGTCGAGAATTATTCTCATCCTAAATATAATAAAAAATAAAACAGCAGAAGACATCCAAAAGAAATCAACTAAACACGCTCTTAGAGAGAAATTTACAGCAGTCAAATCACGATTTTAAATTTGAAAAAAGATAAAAAGGCACATAGCAAATAAATATCGGTTTTGTAGCTGAAAACGAATTCAAATCGAATAATAATAATAATAATAATAATAATAATAATAATAATAATAATAATAATAATAATGGTGATGATGATGAATAATATTCATATTAAAATGACGCTGATAAACGAAAGGAAAAGATAAAGCCACGTGACCAGAACATGTGACTAAGCATAAGGTGTTCGGTCGGCGTTCTCCATAACCCCCCACTTTAGTCTTGCTATCTTGTTGCCGGAGAATGACGGATGTCCGTTCACTTTTGAGAAGACTGTTGGTGATTAATGAGCATTTAGACAATGACTATTTCACCACTCTCCCTTTTCAAAAACTAATCGCACCCTACATTGCATCCCGTGAGCTGTCACTGCAGGTGAAAGACCCATTATCATAGTTTTTCTGTTCATATATGCGCGCGTGTATATGCATTATTTGTGCACAATCATACGCTTCTTGTGTGTAAGGCGAAACACAATTCTTTCTACGTTATTCTTTCTCCTCGTGTGTCTTTGTGAGTGAGAATGACAGAGACAGTGAAAGGGCGATAAACAAACAGAAGGTATATTTATTTTGCGTCATTTTTTCTTAAAAGATTAACCCGTTCTTTGCAAGTTTTTCGAAACAAGATCATCTTTTGTTTATTTACATAAAAGTTCCAAAATTCTTAGTCAATCGATTGCCAAGCAGAAAGTGGCGGCTTAACTTCGAGGATCAATTTGATATTTTTCCATATCAATAAGGTCCCCATAATAATCCCGTTGTAGATCGAAATAGATTTTACAAGTATGTCACTATGATGAAAACTGTTGCGATAGTTTACGAGGAAGAATTGTCTACTACGTAATCTGAAACTTTGTCTTATTTGGATTCGAAAATTGTACAAGAGGTGCAAAAGCTCAAATTGCAAATAACTACAGAACGAGTATATAAAGAAGTAGATCAATAATGAAAGATCAATAATGGGAGATCAATAATGAGTTATCAATAATGAAGAATCAATAAAGAGATTTGGATAATGATCAATAATGCAAGATCAATAACGATGAGAGATCAATAAGAAAAGATCAATAACGGTCAATAATGAGAGCTAAATAATAATAATAATTGGCGATCAATAATGTGATATCAATAATGATAACAGATCAGTAATGTTCATTAAATATTGATACATAATGAGGGATCAATAATGAGACGAATATTCATATATCTTCTTTTTTCTACCGACGTGAGCCCATAAAATCAAATAATTGATTTTTCTGTGAATATTTCATGAAAGGTAAGTCGATAAATGTAGTTCGAATTTTGACTCTGATTGTTACCGTTCAGTTCAAAATCATTCCTTGGACAAAGGCATGAAACCATTTTCCCTTGCGGTCTGTGAACAAGCAAGAATTTGAATAAATCATATTTTAAAAACTATCTAATAGGGTTAGAAAGAAACAGAAAAACTGTTACATTCAACTTTGGCATGTAGAAATCATATACACGCACGCCTATATATGTATATATATATATATATATATATACAAGTATATTTTTAATTTTGTAGTATAATTTAATATTTATTAGTTAGAATGAATTCCATTTAAGTCTAACCCCAGTATTAAATATTTATTATAACCTTAAAGTCCGTTGTAAAGTTTTTGGAATTCTCATATACTTGTATTTTGATTGGTCATTCCAGATTATGTAACAGCGTTTCCCCTAGCAAGGGGTATTTTATTGATTTGAACCTTTTAAAACCCTTTATTCTACATTCAGCACCATCACTTGATAAGACACCAGAAGTGTTGAAACAAAATGGCTATTTTTGTAGTGATTTTATATCATTTTTATGTTATAATTTTCGAATAAATGATTATATATATATATATATATATATATATATATATATATATATATATATACACACACATATATATATATAGAATATATAAAGAATATATATATATATATTCTTTATATATTCTATATATATATATGTGTGTCTGTTTATATATATATAGAGAGAGACACACACACACACACATATATATATAGAATATATAAAGAATATATATATATATATGTTCTGTGCATTTAGGCAGAAAATGATCATTAACACAAATACTATATAAAACAAGATATTTGCGTCGATTAATTTTGCTGATCAACTTTTACAATTTACGAATAATTCCTCTCAGACAATGAGGAATTTCCCCCATTAATTCCCTGAAACTCAATTTGAAAGAAAAATACTGGAGATATGGTATAGGTTTTCGACGTTCTTAAGTCATCAGCATAGGTAGAGACAATTAGTAACTTTAGTAAAATTTTGAAATGGTTTAACAACGCTAATTTTTAATTTAATTGCAATGTTAATCGCTATCTACTGACCATTTTTATTCCTCTTGCTTTGTTCTCTCTCCTTAATAACGTTTCTCTTTCTAACTCTTCCCCACCCAGTAAATCCCCTTTGTGTCTCAGTGGTTTTACTGACTTGCTTGGAGTTAACTCGATTAAAAAAACCTGGTCGAAGTATGCGATGAAACTTATGTAAAATCACTATTTATTTGTATCACGACACTCATTAGGTTTACGACTTTAGATCCCAAATTGCGCTCCACGCGCCTTCATCACATATTTTAACAGTTTTTTAAGATCGTTTTCTTACAATTTAAAAATTTTATAAAATTCACAAATTGTCTCAAATGACTTAAATAAGTGTAAAGCTTTAATCACGACTTCGGTACTTTTTCTTCAGAATGAATTTCGAGTAATTTCTGATGGAATTTTCACTTTGTCTGAGAAGAATTACTAGTAACTTGGAAAAGTCGATCATTAAAATTAATCGAGACAAAATGACTGCCGCCTTTAATATATATATATATATATATATATATATATATATATATATATATATATATATATATATATTCATCCACAGACAAGCTGTTTTGCTGTATTACAGTGTGTAACAGTGTGGCCAGAACGTCCGATTGCTGCTAGACGAGATCGAAACTGGACCTACTTAGCATCAGGAAGAGATCCTAACCTTAAGCCGTCGGCGCACGGCAGAGAAAGGGTAATTTTAGCGTTTTTCTATACAAAATACGCCAGTGGCAAAGAGAACTCAATACGTACTTGAAGAGTATATATATATATATATTTCTCGGATATTCAAGCCGGTACATGTTGTTAATACTGTTTATTATAAACAGAACATTTATTTAAATACTTGTATCTATAAAAAGAATGTTAAACATAAAAATGTCTTTATATATATATATATATATATATATATATGCGCGGTGCTTATTAAAAAATGTTCAATATCAGTGATAAAGCTAACATATCCTGTTGTATGGATATGAGTTTGTGATCCTGGGTTTCATTCTTTTGCGATCATCAGACTGGTTTATTTTTTTAAAAATTGAATCGATTTATGCTTGTTTGTTTTGATTATGTTTGATGGTGGAAGGGAGAAATTCTGTCCGTTTTGGGATGACACTCTCACACAGATACACATCCATGCGCTCGAGCAAACATACATACGCAATTGTAATCTTATTTCGGTGTCGGGGCTGTATGTAACGAAGTTCTTTCTACAAGGAGCACGTTGGGATGTTCTTGGCTCTTTTAACGTCGGCCATCGGCATCATCAAGCGAATTTCCATTTCTTCAGACACATATACACACATGTAAACGTGCGCATACACTCCTGCCTGTCTGGGCCTTACATCATCACATCGGTTAAGTGTGTTCTGTTTATGGATATGGTGATGATGATTTATTTCCCTTTCCACGCTGACTGCTTGTTTATTATTAACGATTATGTTGATAGTGCTAATAATTGATATTATAATTGGTAATAATAATTATTGATGTGTCAATGGTAAATTTAGTCTTAATGTTGATGGAAACGAAAGTCTAATGGTAGAAAAATGTGACAATAATGACGATGGTAATTATGATAATAGTCGCAGTAACCATGATAACGATGGTGAAAATAAAAATAAAAATAATAATGACAATAATGAAAACAATGACAATGTTAAAAGGCAGTACTAATGGTGTTAGGGAAGGTTATGAAGTGATTGTGATAACATCAGTGTTGTTAATGAAAATAATAGTAGTAATTATTTTCGGTAGGTGCAAAAGGTGGTCACGACAATATTAGTAGCGAAAGTACTAGTGGTCGTTATAAAATGATATTGAAGTGTTAATGGTTTATCCCATCTAATGGTTGCACCAATTGTCATGGTGGTGTCCGTGTCCGTAGGGGTGATGGCAGTGTAGGTAACAATGCTGGTAGCTCTATTTATCTGTGTCAATTGCTATAGTGGTAGTTGTGTTTGTGGGTGTGGTGGTAGTGTTAGTAACAGATCAGGGTAGTGTTAACGATAAGTGTTCATTGTTATCTTTTGGTCGTTTGGTGTACTAGTGTTTGTTTTGCCTTAGTTCCATTCTTGGTTGCTATCAGACTTGTTTTAAGTATTCGTTTGGTATGAACTGTGATAGTAGATATTTTTTCTCGTGTCTGCATTTCAAAATTATATATATATATATATATATATATATATATATATATATATATAAATCAAATTATTATATATATATATAAATCAGACATATTGTTATTTTTAATTTATTTTGTTTAAATATTATTTTTGATTGGTACTCATATTCGAATAGGAGCTCTGTTTTTTTATCGAAAAACAAAAATTAAAAATAGCAATATGTCGTACTTAATACATTTCCTAAAAATAAATTATCTTTGTTGACGTTATGATACGAAACCGTTATATTTCGAGAATATGCAGAGAGTGTGTTTTCAATAGGCACTATCGGATCTTGTTTACCCGTGACTTCTACGTGACAGCATCTTCTTCTACGTAGGAACGTCAGCACCAAAGACGGATACCATAGGTGATGCAGGTTCGAATCCTGGCGGTGGATGCATGCTTCTCTGACAAGATTACTCGAATATTCAGGCAGGGAGATGTTGTTGGATTAAAAATACTGTTTAAAAATCAGAGCTTCTATGAGTATCCATAAAAAATGTTTAAATAACGTAAATTCAAAACACACACACACACATATATATATATATACATATATATTTATATATCAGAAGTATGAAAAATTCCCAGCGTTTTTATTAAAATAATCAAGTTTTGATCTGTATAAGATTTTCAAAATGGAGGGCACTGGAAATATTTACAATGCCCCCCCTTGCCACACATTGATAGATAGATTTAGTGAGTACGTGTATTTGAGTTACTGTCTCTGTTTTCTTCTTTTCTTAAACAGGCAAATTAATAACAACCGATCTAGACTGAGGTGTCCGAGCAAAGAAAGATTTTGCCTGCGACAGGAATCTTTAATAACATTTCTCAGTCATGTACACGATTCTCAGAAGGCGGGAAAACCTTTGTTGAGCTTATAAGGATCACAACCCAAACAATATTTAAATTCTGTTGACGTCCTTCTTTTTTCCTTTGTTCAATTGGCTTCTGATTGTACCGAGTGAATGAGGAGGTGCAGAAAAAGCCTAACAAATCCGGAGAAGTGACGCATTGAATAGAGTCGCGTATTTCTAAATACCGTTATTAAGTTCCCACAGCCTTTAGGAGGGGTCCTTTTCCCATTTGTGGAATGGTATACTGGCCTTAAAAGTTATCGAAGGCACAAACACAAGTAGGGCATCAAGTGTGGATCATGCTCTTAGACTTTACGTTGGAAAAACGATGGGAGGGTCCATATACATATATTTGTGCATTTTGGCAGCAAATTCTCTTTTAGGCATGTCTGATTGGATAAATTACAGACATAATATACAAGGATATATAAAAGGATATGATAAAAATAAGCAGGCATAATTTTTGCAATTTATTCAATTACATATATATATATATATATATATATATATAATCTATCTAAATACTACACCCAATTCCTGCTTCGTTTTGGTTCGAAAGATTCTGTCATAAGTTCTTCTCATAAGTTATTTATTGGGCTTATGGCTACATCATATTGAAACACCGATTCCTGTACGATCACCGATAGCAAGCAACGCCGGCTAATACCAGGTTCTGTAAGCTTGGGTGTGTGGATAATGTAATGGTCCCAGCCATGAACAAATAGTGAACGCCCGCAAAAAACAAAACACTATGAGAGTATAAAAATATATTTTTATAGTAAAAACACCAGCAATACATTTTTATATAAAAAAAATAACCAGCAATACATATTTATAGTAAAATTGTCAACAATACATTTTATAGTAGAATTACCAACAATACATTTTATTGGAAAATGACCAACAATACATTTTATAGTAGATTTACCAACAATACATTTTATTGGAAAATGACCAACAATACATTTTATAGTAGAATTACCAACAATACATTTTATTGGAAAATGACCAACAATACATTTTATAGTAGATTTACCAACAATACATTTTATTGGAAAATGACCAACAATACATTTTATAGTAGAATTACCAACGATACATTTTATTGGAAAATGACCAACAATACATTTTATAGTAGATTTACCAACAATACATTTTATTGGAAAATGACCAACAATACATTTTATAGTAGAATTACCAACAATACATTTTATTGGAAAATGACCAACAATACATTTTATAGTAGATTTACCAACAATACATTTTATTGGAAAATGACCAACAATACATTTCATCTGTAGTTAAAATCATACAATTGCATTCAAAATATATTTAGTTGAAGCCATAAAATTGTGTTCAAAATATTTAGATTTCATCATTAAATAACCCATGGTGATGTTGGTATGCTGCTAAACAAAATCAACCAACCAACCAACTGGCAAATGCATGAATCCACCTCTTCTCCCCACTTATGGGATAATTAGTAAAACTTGTATCCCTAAACATGTATATTCTAAAAAATGTTCTCAAAATCCAAAACAATAAAATTCTCAAAATCTAAAAATAAAATTATTGCTTTAAATAACCTGCAAACGCTCGATAAGCTGTAAAAACCGAATTAATGAAGCAATAAGTTTTTTTATTGCTATTGTCTTAGAATCTAGGCATTCAAATTTCTAATTGTTACACAAATTTGAACGTCAACCTCCGAGCCACTATCCCAACGTTTCGTTTTTAAAGGAATTCAATAGCCTAATTAAATGCAATCGTCCGGGGTTGCTTTGAAAAGTTCGCAGTTCGACCATGACGCCCTTTTCGAAAATATTTGTTTAATCAGATTTTTGGGGAAATGGGTCAGGAATTTTTTCAGCATCGTTAGTTTATGTCTGTATGTGAGGAAAGCGTAGAGGACAGGAAGTTGCAGTAGTGCCGAAAGGTAAGTCAAAACTTTCGCACCTGCAGTTCTTCGCACCTGCTTTATTACCTACACACTTTCGAGAAGCGCAAGGGAAGATGAAAACGGATGTGTGCGAATCAAATCATTAATATATATATATATATATATATATATATATATATATATATATATATATATATATATATATATATATATATATATATATAAGCACGTGATAAAGGGATGAAGGCAATGATTCCCAGCTGCTTGCTGCTTGATATCAGTCGATAAATAAACAAAATATCACTGCAGTCACGTTTCAACTCGTAAAAGTATTTTATAGCATCGATGAGACTTTTTACAAGCATTCTATCTTATCTCCTTCCCTCCCACCCACCGCCAAACAATCAAAGCTGAAAAATCGCTTTTCGTTTCGAGAGTTGGTTTGGGGGTGCCATTTGTATATGCCGTAAATTTATCTCAGCAAACTGGCGATGAAAATAAATTCAACACAGAAAATTAAATTCTGTCCCATAATAGATGTTGCATTTTTTTTTAATCGAATCACCCCAAGCAAGGCAGAAAGCCGCTAGCACGCAAGGGATTATAGATAGTTGGGGTGAGCAAATAGGAGCGATAGAGGAAAGGATGAAGAGAAGGATAGGGGATAGATCAAGGCATCTGGAGACGTCGATTGACATTACATTTGAATAGTTGGAGATTATAGCTATCAGGGAAACAGGAAAAAGGGAGGGAGATCCACATGCGAGAGGTGCGAGACATGAAGCTATTGGAGTAGAAGAGACGGCTACATTTAATAGTTGGACACTGAAAGGGTGAGGGCGAGATGCCAGCCTATTTGAACGCTTAAATTCATGAAGTCTGGGAACCAGCGAAAGCAGCTCATCGGAGCAGTTACCGTGAGAGTATTTGTAAAAAAGACAGAGGAAGACAACGGCACGTCTGTGAAAGAGCGACTGCAGACGTGATGACAAAGTTGGAATGTCGATCTGAACCCTTCTTTCGCTGTTCTAGTTCCACGTGCCATGTCTAATGGACGTCAGTTATCTCCTGTTAATTCCCCTCCCAAAATTCTTCACGGCCTTAACCAGGTATTGAACTATTTGGGTCCTATCACTGGATCTAACCAACGCCTTTATCCACTGTGCCATGTGTCCTTGAGGACGTCTGTGCATGAATTTTGGGGTTTTATAAACCTAATGTCTTTAGCAAACATTTTTACCAGTGGTCATGTTGCAATTTTTGCTGTTATCAAACATATTTTTACCAGAGCACATATTGCATTTTTGTTGTTGTTATTATCGCTTTTCTCTGGCACTCCTTATTACTGGTTCCCATATTGTATTCATTTCTATGCTTGGTCGGCTCAGGAGATTTTTGTGGCCTAGTTGTAATAAATATAGCGACAAAGATGAGGACAATAGTCGCAATAATGTAGTTAGTGTACATAATAGCTCATCTCAGAAATATAGACAGATACTGAAGGTGATTTTTATATACAAAAACCTCCTCGCTCGCTCGATAACACTTTATTTTTTCTCAACTCTACGTTTATTAATGTATAATTTTCCGTGTTCTGGTTCTTATGGCAAATCTCGTCTTTCTATAGTTTTTTTTTCCTTTTAGGGTTACAAGTTTTTTCGTTCTTCACGTTGTAAACGGTATTTCGACGAGATTTCCATACGTTTTCCATATGTTGTTTTTTGACGTCATCATCACTCTTAAAAGGAAATCACTAACAAACAAATGAAATTAGCTAAAGTACAATAAGAAAAAGAAAAAAAAATGTTGTCGAAAGAGAATTCTTATCCTCACGCACACACCACAAAAAAGAATCAAACACTGCAAAAAGTAAACAAAAAAAAAAAAGAAAAGAATCTAATTGAAATCAAATAAAAAGAAAGTCAAGAACAAAAAGATAGGATCTTTCGTATTAAGAGGCAAGACAAACCCTTCCATGACAGAGAATAAAATCCAACAAAATAAAAAGCAGAAGAAAATTATAAAGAGGAGAAAAACGAGATAAATTTGCATATTTATGGAGCGGTTCGCTGGCTCTGGGCCTCCATCCCTCGGGCCCTGCTCTAGTCACATACACATTTCACCCACCCTAAAGCTTCTCGATTCCACAGTGTCAAGGAGACCCATTCATTAAATAGAAAACGTCTACACCCCATCCACAAACCTCTTCAACACAATCTCATCCGTCACCCCATCTCCTTTATTTTTCTGCACGCGTCAGACATTTCAAACAGGAGCCATTAGAATGAAAACAAACAATAATAATTATCAATTGAGAATAACAACAGCCACAATATGAGAAGGGGCAAATAATGAAAATAATAATAATAATAATAATAATAATAATAATAATAATAATAATAATAATAGATGTATTACTGCTACACGAAGCATGGCTCTCGTGGATTCTGATCTTAATTGATTGAAGGTGTTAACGTGCACCTGTTTTATCTTGGTAAATACTCTGTTCAATTTCACAGATTTACTTGTCATTTGCCTAACTTTAACCAGTTGGGCATGCCGCTTAGGGGTTGATGCATTGTGCATTTCTGTTCATGACCGAGATTAGTGGTGTCCGGGGGCCGGGAGGGCATCATGTTAAGAGGACTGTTGGTTTTTTTTTTATATTTTAAGCTTAAAGGACGAGCCAGGAAGAATGACTTTGGTTGTAACATCGAGATACTTTGGAACCTCCTCATTCGGAAACTGTCGGGGCAGACTTGATTACCCGGTCTAAAAGTTTTTTTGTTTTTTTAACTGAGCCCGACATGCAAGGTTTATGCACTGTTATAATAAAATGCTGTCGCCTTATCGCGCATATTTGGCTGTGTTGTGTGCTGCTGGTTTATTATTATTATTATTATTATTATTATTATTATTATTATTGTTGTTGTTGTTGTTGTTGTTGTTGTTGTTGTTGCTGTTGCTGTTGCTGTTGTTGTTGTTGTTGTTATAATAATAATAATAATAATTTTTTTTTCAGTGGAAAGTGTCATGATGCCATTTCTAACCTTAGGTCCCTGGGCGGGACCCGGAAAGAAATGTGTAAACGCCAGATATCAAAGGAAATAATAATAATAATAATAATAATAATAATAATAATAATAATAATAATAATCTGGAACAGTTTGATGGGACTTTACAATACACACAGACAGAATAATCATAGCTAATCAGCCAGACATCGTGACCAAAGACCATAAAAACGGAATATGCCTTCTGATTGACATGGCAGTCACCGCAGATTGAAATGTATCTTTGAAAAACTATCAAAATACAAGGATCTTGTCGTAGAAATCTAAAAGATGTGGCATATGAAGACATCAGTAATTCCAGTTATAGTTGGAGCCCTCAGATTGATTGGAAAAGGTTCGGATAGTCTTCGTTGAAGGGATTCCTGGTAGCCCATGCCTTGAAAAATACAAAAGATTGCACTCACAAGTACAGCTCACATATTACAAAGAGCTTTATCCATGTAAAATGGGTGTGATCTTGTTTTTGTTTTTTTTTGTTTGTTTATGTTTTACAAAAATATTCGCTGGGATATGTCATGAAGTCATTTCCAAACTTAGGTCTCTGGTTGGGACCCGGAAAGAAATGTGTATACAACAGAAATCAAAGAAGAAAAAGAAGATGGAAATATAATGTAGCATTTAAATACAACCACTATTTCAATAATATTAAAAGTCCAAAGAATAATTAAAAAGAATCGTGATGTATACATTAAGGAAATCCCAGGAATACCATCACTATCTCGGATACAAAGAATTCTGCTGATGAGCACTGAACAGAGACTCAGAAAAACTCACTTCATCTAAAAAGTTCAATAAATTTAAAAGAAAAACTTTCCTTTAATTAAAAAAGAAATCTTGGTAAAGGGCCGTATCAAACACTCAATAAAAAAAAAAGAAAGAATAATAAAAATGACCCAGAAAGAGTGCAAAAATAAACATGTCTGGTTGGGAAGGGTGATCCACGGGAACCGTGCAAATCCCTGAAAATTATCCGTAAAAACTAATGGCATATTTCAAAGAAGCAAAAATAACTCGTGCTAACTCTAAAAAGAAAAACGAGCGTTCTTCTGCGATCCTTGAAGAAATTAAATACAGGTAAAATGGAAACCACGAAAAGAACGTTCTTTGATAAAATTCTGATTCCCAGGCAGAATAAAATAAAAATTGAAATTTAAAATTCATTTTCGGAGTTATTATCCACGTAAGCTCAGGCATCAAATTTATTCAAGATTTTGTGTTTTCAATACAAAGAGAAAAAATCTAAAATGTTAAATGTAGCCGTCTCTTCTACTCCAATAGCTTCATGTCTCACACCTCTCGCCTGTGGAGCTCCCTCCCCTTTTCTTGTTTCCCTGATAGCTATAATCTCTAACTCTTCAAATGTAATGTCAATCGACGTCTCCAGATGCCCTGATCTATCCCCTATCCTTCTTTTCATCCTTTCCTCTATCACTCCTATTTGCTCTCGCTCCAATTCTCTGTAACCCATTGCATGCTAGTGGCTTCCCGCCCTGCTTGGGGTGAAACGCTTAAAAATAAGAAAAACAAAAGTTAAAACAATTTTTTTTTAAGCGTATCACCCCAAGTTAGGCTGGAGGCCACTATCACGCAAGGGGTTATAGAAGGGTTGGAGGAAGAGCAGATAGGAGTGGTAAAGGAGAGGATGTGGAGAAAGAGAAAGACAGTGGATCGATCAAGGCAAGGGGGTTACAGAAGATTTGGAGCGAGAGCAGATAGGAATGAAAGATGAAAGGATGTGGAGAAGGGAAGAGGATAGATCAAGGCAACTGGAGATGTCGATTGACGCTACACTTAAACCGTTGGAGATTGTATTTGTCAGGGAAACAGTAATAGGGAAGGGAGTTCCATAGGCGAGATGTGCGAGACATGAAGCTATTGGAGTAAAAGAGAGGTCTACATCTAGCAGTTTGAACCGAAAGATTTGCTCTTTGGTCTGAATGTGGAATAAGGACCTTTTTTTTAAATTTGTTTTCCTAAATAGCATATCATGGAAATTAGAGTTTAACTGATTGGTTTCTATGAAGGTCTATAATGGTAACAGATTTCTCGCTTAGAACTTAAGGTAGTAATTGGAGTGTGTTTTATCCACGTTACCTACTTTCTTCTCAATTACCATGGCATACTAGCGACAAGATCCTTTGCCCTTCTATTTGACAATGGGACAGAGCACAGCCGGGGGATGAATACCTATTCGCACGAAAGAAGACCTGAAGACACTAAGTTTGAATTAGATTTTCTGATTCTATATTGATAACCATTCGAAGACATCAAGATTTCCCATATTGACACGATGAACTATGAATTTCTTATTTTCTTTGGTACTAGCAATTAATCCACCAAAAAATGAAAGAAGATAGATTTTTTTTCAATAATGTGGTTGATGACAGCTGAACGTAGAGGACGAATAAAAAAATTTTAATTTCTACCTTTTAGCAAAGAGCATCACACCAAATATTAAGCGTCGTTAACATTGGAATTTGTCTTCCTCTTTCCAAGTTTCAAATAATATATCTTATCAAATAAAACAAAAGAATATTTTAAATCCCTTCCACTATTATTGTGCCCTTGTTAGAAAGATTGCAGCCACAGAATTAATAAGGTGAACGTTAAATAACTGCAAATTAAAAAAGAAAAAAGAAAACAGAACTCGTGTCAAGATGGCGTCTAAAAAAGGCTAAGCTCTCCGTGTTTAGCGAACAGGCTTAACAAGAGTGACACAGACTTCCAGTGGGCCACGAGCCTTGCACGGACCTGAGATGTAAAAGGGTGGAATGGGGACACTTGTAAAAGAAAGAAAGAGATTGAATCAGAGAATAGTTGATGACGCTAGTGACAGTCGACCTTGTCTGCTTTTGTCCGATATCTTGGAGTAAAAAAGCAGATATCTACTATGGCGGTGCACTTTTGTGATGGCGGGAAAATAGAGATGATGGAAAGCGGCGGGGTGGGGGGACCTTCTTTCTGCAATTTGATTGGTTCCTATTGATGTGAACCAGTCGAGAATGTAAGATTTTTGTCGCTCATTACTAACTCTTAAAGTTTTGCAGATGTCTTTTGAAAGAAAGAAAGAAAGAAAGAAAAAAAAGAAAGAAAAAAGAAAGAAGGAAAAAGTAGCAGAAATAAAACTCTTTGATCTTGCCGCTTAGCTGGAAAAGTTAAAAGAAATTACTGACATCTGAAAGATATAAAGTTAAATTTCAACAGCTTCGTTGCTCAGATTCGTTACGCGCAAATATTTGTTGGACAAGTTTAGATTTAGAATTAGGATGCATCAACTTACAATTAATTTTCAATGCTTGTGAAAACTAACCTCAAACCATTAAATTAAGAAAAGATCAGTCAATTTTATCCTAATCACAGATTTTTTTAATCATTTCACCCCAAGCAAAGCAATAAAGCCCCTAAGATGCAATGGATAACTGAGGGTTAGAGATCATGAGAAAAAAAACATTAAGGATAGAGAACAATAAAAAAACATGAATTAAGAAGACAGAAAATAACAACCGACATTGCATTTTAATTTTTGAGGATCAAAGTTAATTGGAAAGCAAGAATCCGGAAGTGAGTTTCACAAGCAACAAGACTCCGCCAGGAGCTTCATTGCTTAACTGAAATTATCAGCTTTGAACTTTCTATACATTTGCAGTGGATGAGAAGAGTTATAGTCAAAATCCTAAGTAAATTTTCTCTTAAGTTGTATCTATTATTTTTAACCATTTCACCCCGAGCAACGACGACATGGAGGGTGGGGTTGCACACTTAATGTGAAAGAATATAAGAAAAAAAGAAAAAAAAGAAAAACATTATGACAGAGCGAGAACAATAAAAGAACAGAAATTAAGATAGAAAATAATGATTGACATTGCATTTAAATGTTTGAGGATCAAACTGGAAAAAAAGAAGCTGGAAGAGAGTTCCACAAGCAAGAAGTGTGAAAGAAGCTTTTAGAATAGAAATTAGGGTTACATCTAGCCATTTCAACCATAAAACCTTCTCTTGTGTTTAAATTTAATCGTGAATTTTTCATGGATAAAACTATCTCAATTTCTCGCTAAGATAAATATGGCTGCATCTATTGACGTAATTTATATTTTAAGCATAACTTCTTTTTTACAGTAAAAAATCAATTTTTAATGAACTGTCTTTTGAACTTTCATTAGAATTACTATCGTTTTTTTGGACTATTTCTCTGAAGAACAAAAACGATTCTAATCCTATTTGGGGGGGTATTTTTATTACTGATAGAAGTATTCTTCTTATATTTTTATTTTCACCTGCTTTTATACAGTTCTAATGAATAAGTTACCAAATATCTAGTAATTGACCAGGGATTAGAAAAATTAGTTTTGTCGCCTTAATGAAATGTATGAAATTAAAATAAATGAACAACCGGTCATCGGATCCTATTCCGACCTTTTCCAGATGAAAACTTCAACAAGTCCATGTGGGAGAAGAATTTTTCCACCCTTTAACCTCTCCCTCACATGTGGGATGTGGCCAGCCTCTCACGGCTCTATCGTTACTTCCATGGAAAGTGCTCAGACGAACGACATTCCTTGGTTCCGCCAGGTCTAACATTCACAGTAAGGACCCGCCATGCCACTTACATTGGAACAAACGAACCACATCCCTTTCGTATGCCATCGGCTAGAAGTAAGCTTCTTCTCGCCAACCACTGCCCTATGGAACAGACTCCCAAGAGGATGTTTCCCTGATCACTACAATCTGAATCTGTTCAAGTCTAGAGTTAACTGTTATCTTCCCCCCTTATCCATATAAACTGCCCTTTAACGTAACCCTCTACCTTGAGTGGCCCTCAGGCCTCGTACAGGGTGAACATAAAATTTTAAAAAATTAAAAATCCTGCCTCATATAAAGAAATTTTATCGAGCCAAAATGAAAGATTCTTGAAAATTAATTTTTCTAGTGCATCAACTTTGATTTGGTTTTAGCTGTCCGGGTTTTTAAAGAAAAATTCTAATATTCTATTTAATTCTATTATTCTATCATTCTATCATTCTATTATTCTATCAATATTATCATTCTATCATTCTATTATTTTGTCATTCTATCATTCTATTAATCTAACAATATTATCATTGTATCATTCTATTATTCTATCAATATTATCATTCTATCATTCTATTATTCTATTAATATTATCATTCTATCATTCTATTATTTTATCATTCTATTATTCTATTATTCTGAACCGAAAGCCAACAGAATCTGTATTACAGTGCTTCTATAAAGATGATCGTCCTTTTCACAACTTTCTGATGTAAATTATCTAACTTACTTTTGGATTTTTCATCTTCTAAATAAGCTCAGAAATGTTGATTAAAAATGTTTATGTCTTCACACGTCAAATTAATAAAATGTGTATCAGTATGAAGAAACATTTTCAGGTAATCAATATTTGATTAATAAACAATGGTGAATAATTGAGTGACAATATGAAAAAAATCTTACGTTACTCGTTTCGTCCTTTGAAAGGATTTTGTCAGACATTATAAAAGCTTTATCGACGGAGAGAGGATAAGAAATACAACAAATGTCGATTACAATTCTACATCGAGAATAATAAATAATCAATAAACTATTAATAAAAAGAAATAACTTTAGAGATTTTAATAATTCTTTTCCAAGTAAATAAAACAAGAAACATGACTGATTTCGAAAACGATTTCTGTAATTTTCCTTTTTTAAAATCCTCGACTATTTCATTGTTTCCTTTATTTCGTTTGACTGTTTTAGAAATTATATAGTCTTATACTTTCAAGCTCTGGTGAGGATGGAAATAAGCGTCGAAATATTAAGAAAATGACCCACAAAGCATTTCCTGTGTCAATTAAATATTCATCGCTTACTCTTTTATTTTTTTTTTTTAAATATTTTTACTATAATATATATAGTAATTATACAATATGGTAATCCGTTGGGATTTCTAGGAAGATATAGATTCAAGAAGAGCTCTATGTCAAAAGACAGAGCAAAATTATTATTAACTAAAGAATATCAACCACTTAAAATCCCATAGGTAATCATTTCTATTTCACGAGAGCTCTAAAAAAGCAGCTCTCAATCTTCATGACCTACAAATCAAATTGCCTGATGAAGGGATAAGTCCCGAAACATAGAAATTTCCGTGTCACAATGTAAAATATGATAAAATAAATATATTATTAAAAAAAATATTACGCTCTACGTTTTATTGGGACCTTTTTTATAAAGTAAATGCTAAAGAACTGTGGATTCTAAATCTGTTTGTTCTTTCTCTTTATTCGTATATATATATATATATATATATTTATATATATATATATATATATATATATATATATATATATATATATATATATATATATATATATATATATATATATATATATATATATAGTTTACGAAAAACTAGGTAAACCGTATGGGTAGACCCAAGGAGGATAAAATCCAGAGAGCTCAATGAAATCAGAGCTAATAATTTAAATAAAAATAAAAACAGACCACTTTTTTTCGTTTCAACCTTTGGAAGTAAAGTCTGATGATCCGCGGTTCTTTTAAAAGGGCTGTGGTGAAATAATTTATTACATGGAAACTTAAAGTTGTCTGTTTTTATTTTTATTTAAATTATATCTATCTATCTATCTATCTATCTATCTATCTATATATATATATATATATATATATATATATATATATATATATATATATATATATATATATATATATATTGATGCATGTTTCATTAAATAATATAGACAAGTTTTGTCTATTTATTTTAAGTAAATTCCTTAAATATTGCTCTGATAAGGTTAATAACATTATCATTGAAAGATGAAAGAAAAACATCATATTGATACATGTTTTTTAATCCTATCTAAGCTTTCGGCTTACATAAGCCATTATCAAAGATGACAATTACATTTCAATATATTAAACAATACACGGACAAAACAATAATGATAGTCTGTTTTTGTTTGCATGGAAGATTTCCAAGCAATGACAAACTCGTGTATATGAGACGCAGAAGCGAAAATCGCACCGCAGCTCGTGACGTCACACATGACCACGCGAGATTGAAAACGAGAAGTATGGGAATCCGTTGGTATAAACCAATGGCTTCTGTTATCAATTATAAACATTTAAGAATATTTGTGGAGATTTCATAGTTTATTTTGTTCAGGTTATGTTTCAACTGTTTTATGTATACATAAAACAGTTTTATGTATACATAAAATAGCTTCAAGAATTTTTAGTTTTTGTTTATTGTTTTCATATTTAAGTATAGTTGTGTTTTCAACGATGATTTTCCGGAATTGTGTATGCGGCCAGGCATGTTGTTTTAAATGCCTAAAAATGTTAGAGTTATCATTCAAATGTAGAGTCAAGCGTCGTGAAAGCGAGTTTGTGGTGTGACCAACATAAATATTATTTAATCCATTGGAGATACAATATATATATATATATATATATATATATATATATATATATATATATATATATATATATATATATATAGAGAGAGAGAGAGAGAGAGAGAGAGAGAGAGAAATTGATAAAAAGTGAGAATATTTGAAAAAAACAATGATTTAACCAAATGAAACATTTCCAAATGTAAAGTTTCATAAAGCAAGTGAAAATGTGTAATTCTTGAACTTTCTTATTATTAGCTTTGATAATAGAATATTGACATAATAGAATATTGACATAATAGAATATTGACATAATAGAATATTGACATAATAGAATATTGACACAATAGAATGTTGACATAATAGAATATTGGCAAAATAGAATATTGACAAAACAGAATATTGACATAATAGAATATTGGCAAAATAGAATATTGACAAAACAGAATATTGACATAATAGAATATTGGCAAAATAGAATATTGACAAAACAGAATATTGACATAATAGAATATTGACAAAATAGTATATTGACAAAATAGAATATTGGCATAATAGGATATTGAAATAATAGAATATTGACAAAATAGAATATTGACATTATAGAATATTGAAATAATACAATATTGACATAATACAATATTGACATAATATTAGTCAAATTCGTCCCAATTTCGTATTAATGGATGTCCGACGATTTCCAATGTCATCTCACTTTCCAATTTGTTAAAAGTAAGTGCGTTGAAACATTATTAAATTTTTCTTTAAAATATCGTTGAGTTTGCAAGTAAAATATTGAAAGGATCTAACATGATGATGGTCGATCGTAAGCAAAACGCCTGTCAGTTACGACAAGAAGCAAATACTTTGACCCATTTTTTTCTTGTGCTGGAAAACAGGTCAGATACACTTGACTTGTATTTGACTTCATGAAACAGGAGTGGGACTTTCGCTGTGTTCGATTTTATGTTTCTGATCCCCAAAAAGGAAGCCAAAAATCTAGATTAATGGAATATCCGATTGACAGGTATTAAAATGGTTTGTCTTTGTTGTCATTAAATAAGAAACAATAAAACGAGAAAGAGTCAAATTAGTTAATGATTTCCATTAGAGATTTCGAACTTTTTAGCATCGTTTCATTTAAGGTTTGCTTGAGACTTCAATTTCAACATCGACTTTCTTTCGATATTGAATTCTTTTTCAGCGGCTGTGGAATTTGTTCTCGCGGAATTACATTGGAATTTTTGTTTAGATATTTCCACGGAGTCATGTGGTTTCTCGATTTGTGCCAAAAGTTAGACATCAAATAGCTTTTCAATCTGTTTTTATATTACCGTTATAATTATTTGCGTGCCAGTTTCAGAAAGGCTCTATGAAAAAGTATGAAATGCGTAGACTGAAAGTTTCATTAAAATTTCATTTAATTAGATTCATTTATCGAAAATTTATTTTCTTCAAGAACTAATATTCCACATTCTATTCTTTTTGCATTTCGTTTTGTTGAGGTTTTTTATTTCATTGCTTATATACTTCTTTTTATTGATATTGCCTTTCTTTCTTTCTTTCTTTCTCATACTTTTTCCTTTCTTTTATCTTTTGCTTTCTTTCTCACACTTTCTTTGTTTTTCTTTTCTTTTTTTCTCACGGTTTGTCTTTCTTTTTCTTTCTTTCTCACACTTTTTGTATTTCTTTGTCTTTCTTTCTCGCAATTTATCTATTTCTTTCTCTCTATCTTTCTTTATTCTTTTTTCTTTCTTTCTCACACAATTTGCCTTTCTTTCTTCTTTTCTTTCTCACATTTTTGTTTTCTCTTTCTTTCTTTCCAACGCTGTCTTTCATTCAGCCATTCTTTCTTTCACACAGTTATTTTGTCCAAGTTCTCCACCGCCTTTATCCACTGTGCCATGTATCCTTGAGGACACATGGCACAGTCGATAAAGGCGTTAGTTAGATCCAGTGACAGAACCCAGAGTGTGAGTTCAATACCTTGTTAAGGCAGTGGAGAACTTGGAAAGGGGAATTAACAGTAGATAATTGACAACTGACATCCATTAAACATGGCACGTGGAACTAGAACAGTCTACCCCAGTGAGCGATATAAAGGGTTCAGTTGGACATTCCAACCCCCTGAAGAAGGCCGGAGCGTACAACGGCCGAAACGTTGTAATAAATATGGCGACAAAGATGAGGACAATAGCCCAAATAAATAAATATAGACAGAAATATAGACAGTTACTGAAAGGCCAAAACGTTGTAATAAATATGGTGACAAAGATGAGGACAATAGTTTTAATAATGTAAATAATGTACATAATACCTCATCTCAGAAATATAGACAGATACTGAAAGGGCGAAACGTTGTAATAAATATGGCGACAAAGATGAGGACAATAGTCGGAATAATGTAAATAGTGTACATAAGACCTCATCTCTGATATATAGACAGATACTGAAAGGCCGAAACGTTGTAATAAATATGGCGACAAAGATGAGGACAATAGTCCGAATAATGCAAATAGTGTACAAGCACACTTTAAACTAAATATGACATTGATAATTGGCATGAATGTTTATTTATCTACCTGGTTAATAAAGCAACAAACACGGCTTACCTGACTTAAAAGGTTTATTGAGAAAAGAAATAACCTATCAACTATGCGAAAGAAGGACATGAATTACGTCATCCGTAAACTTCGTGCTCTATTCAGCCTGCTTATTTCAAAACTTATCCGCTTAATCTCTCGCTTGTTATTCTATTTGTTTTCACCAGTAAAAGTTATGAGAAGTTTCAAATAAAAAGCATATTAAAATCATGGCACATAAAAAAACTGTTGAATTCGTAATGATCCAAATTTGCCACATGAATTTTGTGTACTTTTTCGTTTCTGGCTCAACCTGAGTTGGACAATAAATGCTGAAATTCACACACCAGTGATCTTGAATGGGAAGATGTAACTCAGTTAAATATAAAGATTTCCGCTCCTGTACTTGATTTACGCGACCGAAAACAATAATCAAAAGAAACAAGCTTTTCTTCCTATTTTTGGCGTGGATTTTGTGTTTTCTCTTACGTCGGCAAGTTGATTATAAATAGAAATGAACAATTGCTTTTACCACTTATTTGCACGCGATCTATCTAAGGCTTTCATAGACTTGTTATTCAGACCATGACGTTCTTTACTTAAGACCATGTCATAGTGCAACTCACAAGCAGAACTGGATGCCTATCTCAAATCTCGTCGCTCCACTGGTAGAATTTGTTTTCTGTTTGGATTTGCGGTAGTTCGCCGCTAGAGTTTGTCTTGAGAAATATTTAGCTTTTTACATTTGCAATAACTTTAACTTATTTAATTGAAGTAAGTATAGGATTTATTTTATTTCCGTCGTACTTGCTGTATTATTTTATGTTTTCATTGCAAAAACAATAATCGTCTTTGTGAAATTCACTAAAAATGTTATTTAGTAAACTTGGTTTTGTTACTTGGAAGCTAATTTAACATTTTTCTCTTAAAAGTTAATTTACTTTTCTTCCCTACGAACTTTTTATTCATAAAAGCAATTGCACTAAGGATAAAATTTATTTATTTTTGCATAATATGTATTTCTAGAGCTAATAAATAAAAAAAAATGTTGAATTTTTACCGCCGTTCTTATACCGATATCATATGAATTTTACTTGGTTTAAAGAAGTAATTTATTAATCCAATTTTTTTATAGTTTTTTATATTAAATATTACAGTCTTTCCCAATAAATCTTAATCATGCTCTGTTATGTTTCATTTTTAACATACTTTTCTTCCAAAGACTTTTTCTCAGATTCTGTTTTTACATTGCGAAATACATGTAAAAATGCTATTATTTGTTACATAAACTAAATATTTTTCTATATTATATTGTTATATATAACAGAAAATATATTAATGATAAGGTTAATTTGTATTAGTAATTTGTGTTCTTCTTTCTAAAAAATATTTTTTTTAAAAGTATGTTGAATTTTAGTTTAATTTGCCGAAAAACTATAAAATGGTAGTCTCATATAGGAAGAAAATAAGTAACTACCGACATCGAGGTTCGAACGTGACAATCTGGACTTATGAATATGGTTACTATTTACATTATTCGGACTATTGTCCTCATCTTTGTCGCCATATTAATCACAACGTTTCGGCTGTTGTTCGCTCCGGCCTTCTTCGGGTGGTTGGAATGTCCAACTGAACCCTTTATTTCGCTTGCTGGGGTAGACTGTCCTAGTTCCACGTGCCATGTTAAATGGATGTCAGTTATCAGTTATCTCCTGTTAATTCCCCTCTCCAAGGTCTTCACTGCCTTAACCGGGTATTGAACTCACACACTGTCACTGGATCTAACTAACGCCTTTATCCACTGTGCCATGTGTCCTTCTCAGAAATATAGACAGATAATGAATATGTTTTCTGCCGGGGGTTTAAATAGCGGTGTCAGTCTACTGACTGGAGTGATTATTGAGTGCCTATTGAGAGAAACTATTCAGTCGAATGAGCGTGAATTATTGTGCGTCGATGATCGGGGTTTTGATTGTTGAATTTAGCCGCGCAACTAACAAGGTATTCATTGAAATGATTAATTATCATTGGTTGACATTTTTATTAAGTATTGATTTGCGGTTGTATAAGGTCATCCCATAAGTTCTGTCCGAATTTTGAATAAAGAAAACAAGTGACCAAATGTTACATTTAATTACAGATTCAATCAACAATGTATTTTCCCTGATTATCTATGACTTCCTTCCATCTATTAACAAGCTTACTAATTCCATTACTGTAAAATTCTTTTGGCTTTGATTCGAAGAACTCACAAATGTCAGTTTTAACCTCTTCCAGTGTTACAAAAGCTGTTTCTTCCAAATGATTCTGTAAGCTATGAAACAAATGGTAGTCTGAAGGAGCAAGGTCAGGAGAATAAGATGGATGAGGAATTTTCTCCCAACCAAGTTCTTCGATCTTTTGTAACGTGATTCTTGCTGTATGTGGTCGCGCATTGTCCTGATCAAACATCACCCGTTTTCGATTCACTAGAGCAGGTCTTTTTCCTTCAAAGCTTGGTTCAAACGCTCTAATTGCTGACAGTATATTTGAGCATTAATTGTTGCATTAGGTGGTAAGAATTCAAAGTGGATTATTCCTTGGCAATCCCACCAGATTGAAAGAAGAACCTTTTGCCCATGAAGTTCCCTTCTCGGCTGTGGCTGGGGTTTTAATCAAACAAAATTTAATTTTATTGTTCTCTGAAATAAAATTGGATCAGTTTAAATGCATCTAAACATAAAAATAATGTTCAGCTCCATTAGACATTATAAAATACTCTTTAAATTTCGTTCATTTTAACAAAAAGTTAAAATTCTGACAGAACTTATGAGATGACCTAATAATTAAATACTGTTTTATCTTAACATTAAAGTCTTAAGTTATACTTAATTATTAAAGGCCACCGTACGCCACAAAAGATAGCATGATACTTTATATTACAAAATTAATGAGAAATCATTTTTACGTAAAATTAATATCAAGTTAACTTCAATAGATTTAATCTGATAATATTTTTAAATATTGGAAATGACGTGTACAAAATATTAACCCTAAGCCTGCTCTTAAATCATGCATTTTTACGAGTCAATTTCCTTTTACATCTTTTCTACTTTTACAGGATGCAGCAGAAATACCTCCCGCATTTCAAACTGTCACTTCTGTGATGCTAACAGACTTAAACAAGTGGCAATAGTGTCTTCGTCTAGGTAATGTATTACCATATTTTTCAGATACCAACAGTTACTGTCACGTCCTTGACTGGTACACAGCGTACGTTTGCTTTTGAAATATTTTGTAAGACTGGTGAATACGTAATTTCAACACAGAGAACTTTTCATGCTTATTTCATGTAATATTGGAATAATGCTGTTCCGGATATAAAATCAATGTTGCTATGGGTGGAAAAATTCAAGGCCGTAGGTCCAGCGGTTAAAGGAAATCCACCTGGAAGACCTCGACGCGCGCCAACTTCCAGGTGATGGAAACTTTTAGAAATCGTTTATGGCGAATAGAGGTTGCTATTTGGAATATGTCATTTTTTAAAAACAAATGAATAAAGAATTGTTTAAACAACACTGGAATATTTTTTAATAGCAGTTACCCTGGTTATTGCATCAAACTTTAAAGTGAGGGAGGTATTTCTGCAGCACCATGGATATTCATGGAAAATTACTTACGACAAAACAAGTCAGCAGAGCGTTGACTTTATTTCTCAACAATGAAATAAAATAAAATGAAAAAAATTCCTTTCATGTTTATTTTGTTTCATACCTCATTTTTGTCGTTGAATTCATAGTTCAGATATGGTTTTTCTTCATTAATTTTGTTTCATTAATTTTTCATTAATTTTGTTTCATTAATTTTTCATTAAATTTACTTAATTAATTTTGTTTCATTAATATTTCATTAATTTTGTTTCATTAATTTTTTATTAGTTTTGCTTCATTAATTTTTTTCATTCATTTTGTTTCATTAATTTTTCATTAATTTTGCTTCATTAATTTTGTTTCATTAATTTTGTTTCGGTAATGTTTCATTAATTTTGCTTCATTAATTTTGTTTCATTAAATTTTTTATTAATTTTGCTTCATTATTTATTTCCATTAATTTTTCATTAATTTTGTTTCATTAATTTTTTTATTAATTTTACTTCATTAATTTTTTTCCATTAATTTTTCATTAATTATGTTTCATTAACTTTTTGATAAATTTTGCTTCATTAATTTTTTTATTAATAATAATTAATTTTTATTAATAATCTTTTAATAATTTTTATTAAATTTTAATAACTTTTATTAATAATTTTTTATTAATAATAATAATTTTTTCATTAATTTTTCATTAATTCTGCTTCATTAAAGCTTTTTAACTGGGATAATTAATTCAAAGATTAAAATGCATATAACATTTCGTATACCCTTGTTAATGGGAAGTGATGAATTCGAAGTTCCTACAAATAATATATTAATTTTAATCTGTCGTACCGTTTACACTCCTTCTTCATCTATAGAACAGGATTAGAGGTTTATCCTTTGTCTCCTGTTTAGAAAGGAGTTTCACATTTCTTCTATAGTCTTCTCATTCTCTTTCACTCCCAGTAACATCTTGCGTATCAGTGGCATTATCGCCTTGCTTGGCGTGAAATGATAAAAACGGACCTTAGCCAAGAAGTGATATACCAAAAGAGGATTGTTTTTCGAGCCAAAGGAATCATGCTCTTAATCTCGACCTTTTCCTTTGAATTCCGTAAACTGACAATTGCAGCGAACTGCATGCAAACCGAAACTGAAACTAAAAACTTTCGCTCCTAGTGGAATGACAAAAGTTAAGATACGCTTTTACTGAATTGCACTATGACTTGCCTTTTAGTAAAGAAGGCCATCTTTCAAAGTGTGATTCTATTTTCACCTTCAATACGTAAAACGTAACCCCCTTTGGCACCTTTCACCTACATACAGGGTGCGATCGATAAATTGTCATCTAAATGACGCAAAAATGAAAAAAAAAAACACTGACATCTCATTTTAACAGATATATTTACCAAAATGACACACAAATATCTTGAAATCCTAAAGAGTAAATTTGTTCATAAAATCAACATTGGCTTCAACCACGGCCTCCAGACGACTTCGGAATTTCCTGCAACTCCTCTGGATGGTCTTCTAGTTTAAGTTGGTGAATGCTGCCATAATTCTTGACTCTAATTACGGTGGGGTAATGGACAGCGACTCAGATTGAGGAATCCGAGAGCCGAGTTTGAATTCCAGTCAAATACATTACATTCACTTACGAATTTACCAGACGTTAAGCCGAGCCACGCTACTAACTTATGTAACAAATAATAGCATTTTTACTGATCTACATTGGGAAAGGTATGAATCCTCTTCTTCTCCCCCAGCTATGGGTAAATAGCAGGACAGACTGAGTTCTATAGCCTTGGGTGGCAACTGGTCTACCGTAAAAAGAAATGGCAACCTACTGCGGGAAAAAATCTGCCTCGTCAGTCATGTATCCAAATTTCTGGTGAAGTGAATTACATCATAGTGCTCTTTTTCTCACAGACAGTGCCCAACTGACTCTAGTATATTGTGCAGTCGACAAAAAGAAACAACGCGCCTGTGCGAAATGAAAAATATAAAATGCCGACAATTTACCCATCGCGCCCTGTATATATATAAACACGTATTAAAAAAAGTCATTAAAAAAGTCATTAAAAAAGTCATTAAAAAGTACTATTTCAATGAACATCAGGATTACTTGTAGAATTGTGTTTATTGCTGCAATACCTTCTTAATATTTGCCTCTTAAGTGATTGAACTTTGATAGTATTGTAGAGATATTGTCTATTAAAAAACATGAAAGTTGGATGATTGTCAGTAAACATTGTCTCCTGTATATCTTTTAAAGGGATATATTTTTGCCTGTGCATTTTTTTTCCTCATTATGCGCCTTAGAAATGTCATTCGTCTCTTTTTGATGCTACGTGTAAGCGTCCTTTTTGTTTCCATTTTTTCTAAATCTACGCCGTTGTTTACGGGTCCAGTCCATGGTATTCTCAGCATCTTTCTGTAGAACCGTGTTTCTGTTGCCTCAAGTTTCTTCTTCATATTTACGCCAATTGTCCAGCATTCACTGCCATATAGCAGGACTAATATTACGTAACAGTTCAGTACTCTTTACTTTGTTTCTAAAAAATTTCATGTTTCTTAATACTTTGTTTAGTCTTTGGAAGGCATCTTTCGCTATCCCAATACGCCTTCGGATATCGGTATCGTGCTACGTCTAATTACGTGTCCTTTTTGTTTATATTTCCCCTAAAAAATTCGTCGTTGGTAACATGTTCAGTCTATGATATTCTCAACATCCTTCTATAGGGCCACATTTATGTTGCCTCAAGTCTCTTCTTCATCTGTATGGTGATTGTCCAGCATTCACTGCCATATAGAAGGACTGATATTACATGACAGATCCGTATTCTTTTCTTTGTTTCCACTCTATTTGCTTCGGACACTAGCGGTAAGGTGTTCAAATCTGAGTAGAAAACATCTCATGTCAATACACTTATCATCAGGTTGTGCTTTCTTTAGAGATTTGTTCATTTGGCAATTTAATTGATTAAATTCTATGGAATTGTATGTAATTAATAAGGAAGTAGATCTTAAAATTAGAATTTACTGATCTACATTGAGGAATACCTAAGAATTCTGAAAATAACGTTGACAAGCTAACAATGATAGATATTTAAGTTACCGCTCCTATTTTCTGATAATGTCATGTATGGACGTCCGTTCCGTATTTACAAAAAAACTTGCACGCTTATACATACACACACATACAATATTTTTAAAATACTGGGGGTCGCTGAATTGTAGTACGCTTTTCTATTTATGATTAATAACTATAGTTTTTACTTAATAACACTATAACCTAAGCGCTACAAATGAATACACAATGTTAAAAGATTTAAAAGTTTATAAATTATTATTAAAACTTTAAAAAAATGAAAACAATTCTTGTAAAAATTAATTATTCATCGAAACAATTTTTTTCTTAAGGCAGTAGTGTCAATGATATATCTTATTCATAAAATCAATTAAACGCTTTCCTAATGTCTTAGTTATTTTATTTTACGATTGAGAATATATTTTTTGTAACTGGCGTCTTGTTTAACAAAAAAATTCTCCAAGGACATATGCTTATAACTAATATAAGCATTAAGCTCTGCAAAGTGAATTTCCCGAAATTTCATGAAATTAAATAAATATGTGCATGTGTGTGGTGAGGGTAACAAATGTAAAAATGCTTTTTACTAAGACTTTCCAAAAAAAAAAAGACAAACATTTCTGAAATAATTTAATTTATTTGGGGATATGTCCCGAAAGTTTCATTACCTTATTTTTCACCGCAAAAAGACGCTAAAAAGGATTAAAAAATATAATTTAATAATCACAAATTCCTTGGTCTTTCCTCTTTATAATAATATAAAGATTATGACGATTAGTTATTTTTTCATCGTGTATGTTCATTTTTTAACGAATCATTGGAGTTACCTAGATAATAATAAAAATGTTTCCTAGATTACATCATATTCCTCTCGAAGATATTTCTTGGTGGAATGCACAAGGATTGAACTCATGACAATAATCTGCCAAACTAACCACGTTTCTTAAACGTAACGCTAAGTTAACACCGCATCTATAAGACGGCTAAGGAACTGTTTGAATGGCTTCACTTTCATTTGCCACTGGGAAAAATCTCATTAAATCCGTATGCGTTTTGGGCTTCGAATCGAAATTGAGGCTGGTCAACGCCATCTTTGTTGCCGATATGATTTCGGGTCGTAGGGTGCAGAAGGAGTTATTGTCAATTTGCGTGTTGGGATAAATGTTAAGTCGAAATGGCGTCTACGGTTTTCTGATATGGGTCAAGTTTACGCTTTCTCGTGTCTTTTTCACCGACAAAAAATAAAGCAACTCCGCTGAAACACACTCATTTCTGTGTGTGTGTGTGTCTTTCTCTCACACGCATGCACACACGCATGCGCACACACGCATACGCACACACTTGCATATATGCTTGCACACATATAAGTATCTTCAACTAAAATGTAATACCTTATGAAAATTATTAATTAAAAATTTAAAATGTGAGGTTTTATGATCTTTCTTACTTTCACGACAAACATAAGTGTCCAAATTTGCGTCTTGCAAAGAAACAAACAATACTTTTACTTAATATACGTTGAAATTTAGAAATTCAAATCTCCCCTTAAATCGGCAAAAAAAAAAATGACAGCTATTGACAGAAAAATCGATATTGTAAACAAATAAAAGTAAAAGTCTATTAAAAATAATCGTAACATAAAAAATGATGCAAAATAGTTACTTTTATCTGTAATCGATTGAACTCCCCCTCCCACTAAAAAATTATCAAATTTTATTAAAAAAAATATGTATTTCAAATTTCTCGAACATGGATGACTCACATCAGTAGTACGAGTCAAAGGTCAATTTGGGCGTGTCAAGTGATATTTGTATTACTGGTTAACCGACAGCCACATAAATTCGCGTTGATAGCTCTCGACTGAATTGATTTCAGTTGTAAATATGGTGGCCCTTAATAAAAATCAGTATTTAATTGTTTGTTTTTTTGTAATTCTTTTTGTTGTTGTTTTTTGTTGATCATCAATTTGCTTTTTTATAAAAATAGAGGGGTCGATACATTTATAAAGTTATAATTATGGAACGCATTTTCTCACGTAGAATGTTGATTATGAAGAATGTAAGAAAAATTTGAACACATTTACTTATTTTTTAATCTCAAGTAAAAAATTATTATTATTATGATGCTTAAATAAATAAAATTTTCAGCGTGAAAAATTTAGGAAGCAAATTATTTTCTTTTCAGAATAACAAAAAATCAGAAAAAAGAGATATTTTATATTAATTCACCCCAAACAAGGCGATAATGCCACTAAGACGTAAAGGGCTACTGGGAGTGAACGAGAATGAAAAATAATTTAGAAGAAAACGGAAACCCAATTCTAAGTATGGAACACCGGAAAAACCTCTACTCCTAGCCAAAAAAGTGAGGGTGGAGTGTGAAGCGGACGATAGGTTAGCCTGTCTACTCCTATTTACATGGAAGGAAACTGCAAAATATTTCAGCAGTTTGAATGCATATATGAGTAAATCGATGTACAACCAATATTAGTTTAGTTTGGAAAAATAAATACTTAATAAATAAAATTAAATAATGTATTCCTAAGTCATTATTCGAATTGTTGTAGCCCTTGTCGTGTTCATAAAAATAAATAAATAAAAATCAATTATAGTGTCAAAAATATTTATAATAAAATAATTATAATTAATTATCATTAATTCACTCATTTTAAACCAATGAGAATCGACCCCATTTTTTGCCTCTGCGCACACAAATATGTGACATGCTCACCATCGGACAAGCAGTTTACGCGAACAGATCGTTAATACGTGCGTCAGCGAAAATTTCAGATTCTTCTTGTATTTTCTAACTAAATTATCTAGACACACTTTACACACATCGGGTATGAAATTTTTAAAAATACGAGAAAACTGTCTACACTTTTGTTATCCTTTATATTATCCTTCTGTCGGGTTACCGATCCATATTTGATCGACATTTGACCCCAAACACGCACTTTTATCCAGTATTACTGTTTCTCATGTCTCCAACATCACATAACAAAAAGATAATAAATCGTTTTGTTGTCTCCACGCTTTACTTTTTCTCATTTTTTAAATGTTAGGGTGGGGTTATAATTATTTACTCAGAGTTATAACTCCCCCCCACACATCCTTATCATTTTCATATTCTGTAAAACAAAGAATTTTATAATTATTATTATTAAAAAGAAACTGAAGATTTATTCCTTAAACTGCACATTGCAATTATCTAAATTCTCTAAATATTTCCTTACTTGCAATATTACCTTCTAATATGTTGATTAATTCTTTTACAGTTCTATAGAAAATTCCTTTTAAAGTAACGTAGGAAATATCCATTTATTCGTTCTTTCAATCGCTGTGTCTTAGCTGCGACGTAGCTTCGACTCGAATAATGACAACTGAAAAGCGAAAGTCTACGCAGCCGTAGTCAATAATAATATTCCATAAACAGCCGTGAAATATTTTTTTGTTTTAAAAATAGTTACAGAGAATATTTCCCAATAACTCTGTATATTTATTCATCAAAGAACAGCAAGTTTTAAAAGACAAAATCCTAGGGTGATACACATTTTGAAAGAATAAATTAACACTTTTAAAATATCACACTATTAAATCGATCTTACAGAAAATTACAAATCGGTCGACTATTTCACTAGATCGGTCGACCATTTTACTAGATCGGTCGACTATTTCACTAGACCGGTCGAAGATTTTACTAGACCGGCCGACAATTTCACTTGACCGGTCGACTAATAAAAATAGTGAAAATTTGGTGGGCCGAATCATTTTTTGTAGATTAAGGGTCGACAACTTTTTGTTATGTGCCAACTTAGGGTTTCAAAATCATTCAGTGTGCCAACAGCGTACGTATTTTTATACAAGTCAAGGTCAATATATCTGTTCTACAATATATGTTATATAGTAATATATAGTATATATACTTTAGTATATATTAACATTGAAACAGCAAAATATCGTCTTTGCGTTGAAATAGTTATTGGTTCGGACTTCGTGATGTCATTTGCGGCTGCGTGCCATTGGAAATTGCTTGGCGTGCCAGGTGTGGCGCGCGTGCCGTGGGTTGCCGACCTCTGCTTTAAACCAACTTTTATGCTGCGACATTAATCAGAATAAAAAAAATATTCATGATTATGATTATTCATAAATAACGAATAATCGGATGTATACATTTTAAGTAAAACAACAACAAAAATACATGAATTAATCACATTATGTATCCGTTTATTCTAAAATTAACATAGGTAATGAAGAAGCTGAAATCTTTGCGCACGTGCTTCCGAAAAATTCCTTTAAAAAGATTTTAAAAGATTAAAAAGTTAAAAGCAATGTCCATATATTTTTTTAATCATTTCACATCAAGCAAGGCGATAAAGCCGCTACGACTTAAGGAAAATGAGAAGACTTTAGTGAGAAGAAAGCGGAACATTATCTAGGAGGAAGAAGATGTCGATTGATGTTTTTTGTTTGTTTTTTGACTCAATTCACTCCAAGCAAGGCGATAACGCCGCTAAGACGCAAGGAGGTTACTGGAAGAGAAAGAGGAGAAGAAGATTTTAGAAGGAACAGGAAATCCAATAATAGCATAAATTTCAGAGTCTAGGAGGAGATGTTAGTAGTATAGAGTTGAAGTAGAAATTAAAATCCTAAGCAGGAAAACAAGGGCTAAACCTCTAATCCTGTCCAAAAGACTAGGGAGGAGTGTGAACCAGGCAATGCCTCGTACTCCAGAAGCAGAGGAATTCATAGGTTTGCACAAGTATTGTTTCGGAACTAGTGGAAGCCACCACTTACATTGACCAACTATGAAATGACACAGGATGCCAACCTAAAGGCCTGACGATCTTGATGGGTTGACATTATAGACACAGGACTGTCCGAGAGCTAGCTGGACCGAAGAAATAAATTATTGTATAGTTCGAAAGAGGGAAGATATGGCCTTCCATTGTTATTAGGAATTTTGCTTTCAATTGAGAATTACGTGAAATGTTATTCATATGTAAAATGAAGGAAACGGCAGAGTCACATTCAGGGCGCGGTTTGGAACGTGGACGAGGAGGTCATCATAAAAGAGCATTTTTGCAATGATATGAAGAATGAAAAGATATGAGAAAGTGGGTGGAAATCCATCCAAGAACATCATTATAGGAATTTCACGACGCCAGATATTATTCCAGATCTTCATCCAATCAACGTTTATTAAACTGGGTCAAAGGACGAAGGACTTTTGGAATTTGGGCCGATGCCCTCAGGTGACCAATTTACAAGCAGTAAATATGTTTGCGCCTAGAGATAACCTACCAAAGAATTTGGGCTGAACCATTTCAGCCCACTGTCAAACATAAGAAATGTTCGATTTTCATATACGGAGCAATTTGAAACATTGATGGAAAGCGGCTCGGATTGAGGAATCGGAGAACCGAGTTCGAATTGCAGTCGAATCCATTACATTCACATACATCCTAATACCCCTGGGAAAGATATAAATCCTTTTCTTCTCCTCCCAGCTATGAGTTCTATAGCCTTGGATGGCAACTGGTCTACCACAGAAAGAAATGGCGAAATACTGCTGGAAAAAATCTGCCTCGTCAGTCATGTATCGAAAGATGCATGATCGCCTAAGCGTGTATCACGCGTGGCACATAACTGACTGACTGAAATTTATATCAGTCCAGAAAAGGGACTACGCGTAATAATTATTGAGAATTATTTGAAGACGATACATTTTTGTGGAAGATGAAATTCTTTGTCTTGCAGCAGAAAAAGAAATAAAAAAAATAGTTGCAATATAGTTGGTAAAATGTGAGGGCTTTTTTTGTTAATCACGCCAAACTTTTCATAACTGGTCGATTTCGTAATGGTAAGATTATTTCGTTTTCCCCATCCCATTGCAAGAGCTTAGAGGCTAAGGGTAAGAGGTTAGGGGTAAGGGTAAGGTGTTAAAGGGGTAAGAGGTTAAAGGGGTGGGAGCTAGAATTAGGGTTAGGATTAGGGTTAGGTTGAATTTGTTGTTTCCGTGGTGGGAACGAAAGAAAAAGAAACAAAATTTCAGATCTTTTCCGATGAATAAAAGAAAATACCACTTGATATATTTCTTTTTAAGCCACTGTACTTTAAAATTATGGACGTTAGCATGGGAGGTGCGGAGGAAATAAAAATTACCAGAGTTTTTTTTCTCTTAGAATTTGTTCAGCTGACATTATCATTACACCTTTTAAGCCTTATCGTGAGAACAGAGTGTAAAGAAAAATATTGTGAAAGAAAAAGTGGTCAGAATGGCGAAACATTAGAAACAGAATTTAAAGTATCAGGAAATAGAAGAAAATGCAGAAACTTCAAGAAAAGGATAATGAAAAACGTGTGTGTGTATGTATATATATGATAGAAATTGTAAGGAGGATTTGATAATTATAATCAAGTAATTCATTGAGTCTGAAAGAAACCGCAACAGAATGCAGAAAGCACTAGACGGCCGTTTCGTCCTATATTTGGGACACATCAGCAGTGCGCATCTACTACCGAGAATTGAAACCCTGACAGTTAGGTTGTCAAGCAAACACCATACCAACTGTTCCAATGCGCACTACTGATGAGTCCCAATTATAGGACGAAACGGCCGTCCAGTGCTTTCTGCATTCTGTTGAGGCCCGTTGGAACAGTTGGTATGGTGTTTGCTTGACAACCTAACCGGTTTCAATTCTCGGTAGTGGATGCGCACTGCTGATGAGTCCCAAATATAGGACGAAACGGCCGTCCACTGCTTTCTGCATTCTGTTGAGGTTTCTTTCAGACTCAATGAATTACTTAATTATATATATATATATATATATATATATATATATATATATATATATATATATATATATATATATATATGTATATATATGATAAAAATATAGATTTAAGATATGGTATATTTGTGGGTTAAAGTGTTCAAGGAGTAGAGTGTATGTAAATATAAAAGTCGACATTGAGGTCAACACCCAGTGGCGCAAGTTTGTTTAAACGCAATCGTCAGGCCATGTGTGTTGTGTTTTGGCTCAACTATTTATATATACTTATTTTTTTATTTTGTTTTTTGTATCTATTTTTTCATTTTTTGTTCGTTTTCAGTTTTCGATTTTTAAGTAACCCAGTCAAAATATGTTTTCGTGTGTGCCTTGTGCCTTTTGAGATGAGTTCTGATCGTTTATTGACTAATTTGTGTTTGTCTAGGAAGGTCATTATAGATACTTTCTCGTCCATACAGAATTTACTGTTTTTGAATTATTGTTGTAGGCTCATGCTCTTTTCCTTATTTTCCATGATATTTTTGGTGTGATTTGTTTTTTGTTTTTAATTTCATATATATATTTAGAAAGCATTGCGCGGTTCGTGTATTTAGTATTTGTAAAGGATACTTAGTCTGTGTATTTACTTTGCTTCCAGGGTTCATCAGTTACCCCTTTGTATATTTTTTATCGACGTAACTGATGAAACTATAATTCAATAATCAAAAAATCCTTTGTTTTTTCTTCTTAATAAAAAGAATGATTTTGACGATAAAACTTTGTTTTTATTAAATTTGTGAGATTTTTTCATCATGGTATACAAATTTGAAACGAATCAGTGGAAGTACTTATATTAAATGATATTATTTAGTCAATTTTAGAAAATTTTGGTTAAAATTCTGTTTTTCTTGAATCAGCGGGTGATCGTAAATTAGTATTTTAACGTCTTTTTGTCGTGAAAAAATCAGTGATTTGAAAATTATTGCAAAAATCAAGTAATTGTCGGATTTTAAATAAACTTTCCGGATATTATTCTTAAATTATTTTTACATCTGTTACCTCAACTTATTTAATTTTATGAAATTTTGAGAAATTAAACCTTGTAGGGTTTAATGTTTATATTAGTTCTAAGCATAAGTCCTTGGAAAATTTATATCATCAATTTCTTTTTGTAAAACAGGACCCCCAGTTACAGAAAATCTGCTCTGAATCGTAAAATAAAAATCACAATAAAACTATGGCATAATTTAATTAGAAAACCCTTTAATTGCTTTTATAAATAAGATCTGTTATAGGTACTATTACCTTAAGAACATTTTTATAGATAATAAATTTTTACAAGAATTGTTTCATTTTTAATAATTTTAATTAGGGTAATTTATAAAGTTTTAAATCTTTTAAAATTCTGTATTAATTCGTAGCGGCGGTCAAGTGATATTTTTATTAAATAAAAAACTATATTTACTAATCATAAATGTAAGATCTTACAACAATTCAACAACCGCCGTATTTTAAAAAGAATTATTTTGAATTTTGAATTTTTTTATTTTGATGATTGTACGCACAAAAAACTTGCCGAATTTTGTAAATACCGACGTCTATACACGCCATTACTAGAAAATCAGAGTGGTAATTATAGTAAATTTAAATCCAGATTACCTAAAATTCAAAACATATTAGATTTCTTAAAATATTTTCCTAAATTTTTAACATTACTGAGTAGTTAAAAAAGTTATATAAAAAATCGTCAAGTAATTTTTGCACATATTTTACTCCGTGGAAAGAATTCCCCAACATAAAACTATCGAGCTAGTTGTCAACGCCGCATAAAAACACTCGTGTTAAAAGATGCTTTTCTGCGATATTTTAAACATAAAAGTCCGTAATATTTGTTTCAAAATAAATTAATTAAAATTTAAATCAGCTAATCTTCAAATAAAACTTCAGAAAAGTACATATTATTTATTTTTTAATAAAGAGAATAAAGTAAAGTTGGTTAAAATCAGCCATTTTTAACGATTAAAAAAACTCATTTGAAAAATTATTAAATTCGTTTTGAAATACGGTAACGTATTTTGCTTATTAGAAATATGAAATGAAATCTATTCGCTCTTTTTTTAATCATTTCACCTCAAGCAAAAAGTAAATGCCATTGCACGGAGGAGATTACAGAGAGTGAAAGTGAGAAAGTGATACATATACAAAGACTGGGTATAGGGGGCAGAGGAAAGGATAAAAGCTGAAAAGGGTTCAAGGCAATAGAAGATGGCGATTGACGTTGCATTTAAACTTTTGAAGATTGTAGTTATCAGGGAAACAAGGAAACGACAGGGAGATCCACAAGCAGGAAGTGCGAGAAAAGAAACTGTTGGAGTAGAAGTGGCGGTTACATCTAAATATTTCAACAGTAAACAGGTGGATCCAAGATGCCAATCTAGTAGCAGCATTAAACTCACGTAGTGCGAACTGCAAGAAAAAAACTCGTCAGAGATGTAGCCATGAAAATATTTGAAGAAAAGACAAAAAGAAGTCACGTCACATCGGTGAGAGAGTGACTGGAGCCGAGATGCCAGGTGGGGGTCGATTACATTGCAGATCCTTCTTTGGAATTTGTCAAGAGCATCGAGATGAGTAGCAGAAACACCTAACCAGATATGGCAAGAGTATTCGATGCTCGAAGAAGAAAGATGCCTGAGGCATCAGTTTTTTTTTTGGCGGCAGCTATATTCATGTTAGTGGAATTTTAACTGGACACCAAATCAGTAGAAACTCTTCGAAGTCTAAAAATAGATCAGGTGCATATTAAGAAAAAAGGGAAGTTGCTTTTCTTTATGTAATTTAATTTTCGTATTTTGCTCTAGGAATTAGACTCACGGCAAGCGAGAAAATATGGGAGTCATAACAACAAAGACACGAGTAAAAAAAATCGACAGGCAACAGAGGATAAAAACACAGATGGCAAAAGGGATTCGTTCCCAGCTCGCAAATTGGCAACACATGGAATACTTTGGAGTTTTCATATTTTGCAACGTGGTCTCTGGTTTTTCTTGCATACCCCATTTTTAAAATCGATAAAACTTTTCATCGATCTACAAAAGTTTAAGTTATTCATTTTTTAAGCAAATTACTGTATTGAAATAATTTTAAAAAGAAAAGTACACGGGATTGCAAACACTTTCCTCATTCATAAGTATTTGCTGTTAGATTGTGAGAGGCAAACTATTATCACAGTGTCTACGATTTAATGAATTCGACCTTTACTAGGAGACCCATGAATTCGACATCTATTAGGGACCCATAAATTCGGCCTTTACTAGGAGACCGATGAATTCAACCTTATTAGAGGACCCATGAATTCGACATCTATTAGGGGACCTATGAATTCGACCTTTACTAGGAGACCCATGAATTCGACCTTTATTAGGGGACCCATATTTACAGCATACTAAGTTTAGCAAATATCATTCTTGGATGATTATGAGCAAGTCAGACTCACAGACAGATGTCATCAGTTCGAATCTCATTGAGTATTCCCCTATTTAACCTTGAGGCTGGCAAACTAGCCAAAGCGTATCCCGTTGCGTAAGGGTTAAAAAGCTGCTGTCATAATTTGCCAGTGAATCGGATCCTCAAAGATGTTTAAACACTGCGCTTCGTTTCTAGAATAAGCAAATAAAACGTAAATATAAGCACAAGTTCTTCTTCTTCTTCTTCTTCTTCTTCTTCTTCTTCTACTTTTTCTTCTATGGGCCATGACAACGGGCTAATACAGAATTTCTATGTACCACAAAATGAATCACAGAACCTGTGGCTACAAAGTTATTTCTCGTCTACAATATTCACCTGGCTGGTCACCATCTGCTTTCCACATTTTCCTTTCATAAAGCTGTGTTTAAAATATTTTTTTCCATAAAAAAAATGCATCCTGGCTGCAATACTGAAAGACACGATTCAGATGCAATGCTATTTCATTCTTCTATGTTTGTTTTTATTCTGTTTTCCTGATAAAGTTAACAAATTATTAAACTTTCGCACAGAATGGATTCCGCATTATTTACAGTTAAAATTGCTAGCAAGAAAGAAACTTTGAATGAGTAGAAAACAAGCGAATATCCTCTACGAGATATCTATATTACTGAGATAAGGTATTATGTACAATATTTACATTATTTGGACTATTGTCCTCATCTTTGTCGCCATATTTATTACAACGTTTCGGCCTTTTAGTATCTGTCTATATTTCTGAGATGAGGTATTATGTACACTATTTACATTATTTGGACTATTGTCCTCATCTTTGTCGCCATATTTATTACAACGTTTCGGCCTCTGTGCGCTCAGACCTTGTTCTTCGACATTCCAACCACCGGATCGTACAACGGCCGAAACGTTATAATAAATATGGCGTTTTAATAAATATGTAAAAAAATTTTAACAAAACCACTTGTTTGTTACATTTTATTACATTTATTAATTGTTACATGAGTCAAATTTTTAAAAATAAATTAATTTAAAATGTCTTAAACTTTTGAGGAACTCACAAATCTCACAGCCACTTCTTTTGAAACTTAACTTCTACAACTCCCGCAAGAAAAGATCAGTATATATATTTTTAAATCGTTGACCATAATGTTAAAATATGTGCTACGACGAGATACTAGTGCCCTTAAAGTGTTTTACTGTAAGATATCTAGCAAGTTGTGTTGCTTTGTAATGCATCTGTCTAAAATTTCAACCTAAAAGTGCCAGACTGATTAAAGGAGAAAGTTTAGCAAGAAGTAAATGTATTGCAAGTGCACTGATCACACAATTGTTTACAGTTAACCTTAGACCGAGGCTCATATACAATGTCACCCATCATCGAAATAATATTAGCAGCACGATATGACTCACGAACTAAGAGGCAAAAAAAAGAGACTGTCTATGTTCGGGGCTAAATTCCAAATCGAGTGGATGTCATTGGCTTCACCACGAGAAACATCAACTGTTTAGCTGCACCATCTGATAAATATATTCATTACTTCTTCTCCATATTCGAACACCCTTTTCGCACACGCGGATTTCTCACTCATTCCAATTTGGGAACGACAACTAAGGGACAAAACGTCTAGTTGAATAGTTTTCCCACTTTGTCTTTGTCTCCAATTTTGTTCGGATATCATTCTCTCGCCTACTACCATCAGTACACACGCACACACACACACACACACACACACACACACACACACACACATATATATATATATATATATATATATATATATATATATATATATATATATATATATATATATATATATTTCTATCCTTAGTCATTCTCATTCTGTGTTACATTTAATGGTATTGGAAACGAGCTATGTCAGGTCCGATCAGCCCTCCCTCTGTAAACAGAGGGAATGCCTGTTAGGGCTTGACATTATTTCCATCTGATATTTCCACCTTTATTTCATCACATGCTTCTCATGTTTTATATTTTATATTGTAATATTTAGTCTTCCCTCGATTTCAACTTTGTTGAGTGAGGGCGAAACCAGTCGGCTGGTCATTTTTTTAAAATCATGTATGGTAAAGCTGGTCTTGCCGTTTTTATTTCCATAATATATATATATATATATTTTGTTGCGTATTCTTCGATCTTTTGGCTTGTGTATTGGAAATCGTTTTCACGCTGTCACATGATAAAAATCTTCGCCCTGCACGTGATAACATCATCGCGTCTTTTGAATTTAAAAGGATTTTAACGTTTTTAGTTTGTAAAAAAAGTAGCAATATGATTACGCTACAAGATAATTGGCAAATGTTTGTTTAAAAAAAAAATTTGACTAAAAATATTGACCCTGAACATGAACAATGATGTCCGAAAGCGCTAGGTCATCGTATGGACAATACATATTTCGAAACCATTTTCAAATAAAAAGTCTCATTAGAGAATA
The DNA here is from genome assembly GCA_964036315.1 of Acanthosepion esculentum. Classification (NCBI taxonomy): domain Eukaryota; kingdom Metazoa; phylum Mollusca; class Cephalopoda; order Sepiida; family Sepiidae; genus Acanthosepion; species Acanthosepion esculentum. Next base: position 137,276,547 of record OZ038483.1, on the reverse strand, counting down.
TGAGAAAATTCAAAAGAAAATATGCAAGACTATGTTGTCTTTAACATTCAATACTACATGTTTAAAAGAAAAGTTAATGCCAAATTACACACACACACACACACATATATATATATATATATATATATATATATATATACATATATATATATATGTGTGTGTGTGTGTATGTGTGTGTTTATGGTGTGAGTGTGTTTGTAAAAATTTCAGATACAGTATACCTGTAAAAGAACAATATGAATAAAGACAAACAGTAAACTTATCTTAACCGTCGTGTTTCCTCCTCTGAGGGCATTTATCAAAGCAAATGTTACTTGATAACGTCTCTCGGAGAACGATAGGCGTAGGCTAAGATAACTTTCCCTTTTCTCTTCATTCATTTATATATATATATATATATATATATATATATATATATATATATATATATATATATACATATATATATATATATATATATATATATATATATATATATATATATATATATATACATATATATATATATATATATATATATATATATATATATATATATATATATATATATATATATATATATATAGGTTCAAATCCTGGTGGAGGGCGCATTTTCTTTAAAAGGTTTTTTCGAATGTGCATTAGTAGGCGAAATAAAATACTGTGTAAGCTCTGGCCGAAAGAGGGATAGGCGGATTGTGTTATTATTTAACATGATATTTTGGGAGTATATAACTGTAATCTTAGCGTTTGCTTCGCTCAATGCACCAGAAGAGAAGAGTGTGGCAGGAGAAATCGTGGCTGTTTTACCACGACAATGCATCTGATCACAACGCCCTGAGAATCCGGCAATTCCTGGACGATAAGAACATCGCCGTACTGGATCAACCTCCTTATTCACCTGATCTTGCTTTGTGTGAATTTTTCTTTTTCTCGAAGCTCAAGGGGATCATCAAGGGGACCCGTTTTGAAGGCGTGGATGTCACCGTGAGGGCCGTAACGATGGAGCTAAGGAGCAGCCAAGATGAATCCATCCAGGAGTTGATAGAAGCGTGGTGTGGAAGGATGGAAAACTGCATTAGACTCGAAGATGATTACTTTGAATGTGAAACGATATAGTTTGTTGCTTGAAATTGAAATACATTGTTTGTGACACCAAATCCTTTTAGTTTTCAGCCAGACCTCGGATATATATATATATATATATATATATATATATATATATATATATATATATATATATATATATATATACCGAATGACTACAGGTTGTTTGGTACTTGAAATCAATTTTCAGACCTGAACCTGTAGATTGCGTTCAAGTATGAAACAGACTGTCACTACTCCTTATATTTTCATACACTACATCTCAGATGTTGGACACTTTTATCCTGTAAATATAGTATATATTAAAACTATATTTTAACACATACAGGGAAGCATATATATATATATATATATATATATATATATATATATATATATATATATATATATATAATCCATTTTGACAAACGATTATCTGGACTTGGCGTATGAAATGTAGATATTGTATATTTAACTCTATCGAATCCCGAAATGGTCCTTAAATAGTAAACGTAACAAATTACTCAGTACTTATTTGGATTAACTGCGTTATTTAGAACGATTTGTTCGCTACAAGAGCAATTAAGAGGTAGTCCAACGCTCCTCAGAACCTCCCGATCAGAGACCTTGCTGCCGGATGTAGTTTATTGTCATACCCAGGACTAGTAATTAACCATAGAACTTGAGTCATGTTCTTAAATAGTTTTGTCAGATCGAGACACTCATATGGATATTATGCATGGCATCCAACTTGTTCAGATATGTTTAAACTATTATGTATATGCCACAGTTTTCTCAAATGTGGTTAAAAATGACTCCATGAATGAATCCTCCAGGTCTTAAAGAAAACGATCCTTCATCAGACCGTATTGACTGGCACGACAAAATCACGAACAAAGATCTTTAACAAATAACATAAAACTCATCACTTGAAAGCTTCAACAGCAGAAACAACTAAAATGGACAAAACAATTAACTAGAGAGGATAATAATGAGACAATCAAGATTCTGACACTACACACTACATTAAACAAAATGCTAGGAAGGAAATTACTATCAACACTAGAAAGTGCGATAAGAATATGGGTTTACCCCCCACTTTGTTCACTAAAAAGACCGTTGATAGGGGATGCTCATTAACAGTGTAAATAGGTAGTGACATTCGCTGTCACTCTTGCGTTTCGATTTTTCTCTTACACGGTAATATCTTAGGTCACACGTGGAGAAAATGCGTCCCTCACTCGGACACGCACGCAAACATGCACTATTCCCTTCACTTTCATTTACTTTTCTCTAAGACTTACTTCTACACAAACATCTTCAGCATTTTAAATGTTTTCTGCTTTCAGAGTCGTTGTTTTGTCACAGGCAACAATCTTCAATTGTCTATGTATACCTTTTGTTTTTTTAATACATACTTGTTTGTTTATATATATTTGTTTTGTTGTTACTTTACATTTTATTACCTGGACTCACATTCAACTCTGCAATTATTGTTGTGCGAAAATAAACCAAGAGACATGTGTTTTCTACCTAAACACGAACCAGCGTCGCCCGCAAAAAGAGTTAATGGCCTTGAAAACGCTATTTTCCTGAAACAAAATTACGAGAAAGATCTTATATATTTCAATCAGTAGTAATGCTAACTGTTCGGTTAATAAATACGAAATGTTTCTTTGTAAGGGACTGGCAAATCGCACTATTACTATTATCATAAAACTTGCAGTCACTAAGATTTACACACTAACCAAAGGACAAGTACTACTGTAGCTTTGATAATCGAATTTTAGAACTTTTATTTTTTTACTTTTATATGACTTGTCGCCGAGTATACACCTCTAATGCTGGACAGACCAATTTCAAGAAAAACATTTCTTGGGAGTTCTAGATATCGGAATTAATAGAAAAACAAACAAGTGGCCCATATAATTTATATTAAAAGTTCATAAATTCTTCGAAATTCAACTCCTTCATTCAATATTAAAACTCCACCAATTCCATCTTTCTCCTGCTAAAAGGGTGATATTCATTGATATGAAACGTAGCATTTTGTTGATTATTTAATGTTTCTAATGGTCAGATTATATACTTCCGTTTAGTAATTGATCATTTTTAGTTACAAATCAAGGCATCGTTCGTGATTCAGTTGGGTACATTTGTATTGGTTCATTTGTATTGGTTCATTAGCATTGGTTCATTTGTGTTGGTTCATTTGTATTGGTTCATTTGCATTGGTTCATTTGTATTGTTTCATTTGCATTGGTTCATTTGTATTGTTTCATTTGTATTGGTCCATTTGCATTGGTTCATTTGTATTGGTTCATTTATATTGTTAATTTGCTTTGGTCCATTTGCATAGGTTCATTCGTATTGGTTCATCCGTATTGTTTCAGTTGTATTGGTTCATTTGCAATGGTTCAATTTCTATTGTTTCATTTGCATAGGTTCGTTTGCATTGGTTCATTTGTATCGGTTCATTTGTATCGTTTCATTTGCATTGGTTCATTTACATTGGTTCATTTGTATTGGGTCATTTGCATTGGTTCATTTGCATTGTTCCATTTGTATTTGTTCATTTGCATTGTTTCATTTGCTTTGGTTCATTTTTATTGGTGCGTTTGCATCGGTTCAAGTGCATTGGGTCATTTTTATTGGTTCATTAGCATTGGTTAATTTGCATTGCTTCATTTGTATTGGGTCATTTGCATAGGTTCATTTGTATTGGTTCATTTGCTTTGGTTCATTTATATTGGTTCATTTGCTTTGGTTCATTTGCTTTGGTTCATTTGTATTGTTTCATTTGTATCGTTTCATTTGTATTGGTTCATTTGCATTGGTTCATTTTATTCGTTCATTTACATAAGTTCATTTGTATCGGTTCATTAGGATTGGGTCATTTGTATTGGTTCATTTGCATTGTTTCATTTGTATTGGGTCATTTGCATAGGTTCATTTGTATTGGTTCATTTGTATTGGTTCATTTGCATCGATTCATTTCCTTTGGTCCATTTGTATTGGTTCATTTGCATTGGTTCATTCGTATTGTTTCATTTGTATTGTTTCATCTGTATGGGTTCATTTGCTTTGGTTCATTTGTATTGTTTCATTTGCATCGTTTCATTTGTATTTGTTCATTTGCATTGGTTCATTCTTATTCGTTCATTTACATCAGTTCATTTGTATTGGTTCATTTGTATTGGGTCATTTGCATTGTTTCATTTGTATTGGGTCATTTGCATTGTTGCATTTGTATTGGTTCATTTGCATGGGTTCATTTGTATTGTTTCATTTGTATTGGTTCATTCGTATTGTTTAATTTGTATTGGTTCATTTGCATGGGTTCATTTGTATTGGTTCATTTGTATTGATAATTTGCTTTGGTCCATTTGCATAGGTTCATTCGTATTGGTTCATTCGTATTGTTTCAGTTGTATTGTTTCATATGCAATGGTTCAATTTGCATTGGTTCATTTGTATAGGTTTATTTGCATTGGTTCATTTCCATTGGTTCATTTGTATAGGTTCTTTTCCATTGGTTCATTTGTATAAATTCATTTGTATAGGTTCATTTGGATTGTTTCAATTATATTGGTTCATTTGCATTGGGTCATTTGCATGGGTTCATTTTCATTGGTTCATTTTGATTGTTTCATTTGCATTGGTTCATTTGTATTGGTGCATTTGTATAGGTTCTTTTCCATTGGTTCATTTGTATAGGTTCATTTGTATAGGTTCATTTGGATTGTTTCATTTGTAATGGTTCATTAGTATTGGGCCATTTGCATAGGTTCATTTTGATTATTTCATTTGCATTGGTTCATTTGTATTGGTGCATTTGCATTGGTTCATTTGCATTGGGACATTTTTATTGGGTCATTTGCATAGGTTCATTTATATTGGTTCATTTATATTGGTTCATTTATATTGGTTCATTTGTATTGGTTCATTTGCATAGGTTCTTTTGCATTGGGTCATTTACACTGGTTCATGTGCATTGGTTCTTTTTTATACGTTCATTTACATTGGTTCATTTGCGTTGGTTCATTTGCATAGGTTCATTGGCATTGGTTCATTTGTATTGGTTCATTTGTATTGGTTCATTTGCATTGTTTCATTTGTATTGGTTCATTTCCATTGGAAACAATGCACATGAACCGATGCAAATGAACGAATGCAAAATGAACGAATGCAAATGGTTCATTTTGATTGTTTCATGCAAAAGAACCTATGCAAATGAACCAATGCAAATGGAACAATGCAAATGAACCAATGCGAATGAAACATCAAAATGAACGAATGCAAAATAACCTATACAAATGAACCAATGCAAATTGAACCATTGCAAATGAACCGATACAAATGAACCGATACAAATGAACCAATGCAAATGAACCCATGCTACTGAACCAATACAAATGAAACAATGCACCTGAAACGATGCAAATGGAACAATGCAAATGAACCAATACAAATGAAACAATACAAATGAACCTATGCAAATGAACCAATACAAATGGACCAATACAAATGAAACAATACAAATGACCCAATGTAAATGAACCAATGCAAATGAACCGATACAAATGAACCGATACAAATGAACCGATACAAATAAACCAATGGAAATGAACCAATACAAATGAACCAATACAAATGAAACAATACAAATGAACCAATACAAATGAACCAAAACAAATGAACCAATGCCAATGAACCTATGCAAATGAACCAACGCAAATGAACCAATGTAAATGCACCAATACAAATGAACCAATGCAAATGAAATAATCAAAATGAACCTATGCAAATGGCCCAATGCTAATGAACCAATACAAATGAAACAATCCAAATGAACCTATACAAATGAACCTATACAAATGAACCAATGGAAAAGAACCTATACAAATGCACCAATACAAATGAACCAATGCAAATGAAACGATCAAAATGAACCATTTGCATTCGTTCATTTTGCATTGGTTCATTTGCATCGGTTCATGTGCATTGTTTCATTTGTATTGGTTCATTTGCATTGGTTCATTTGTATCGGTTCATTGGTATCGGTTCATTTGCATTGGTTCATTTACATTGGTTCATTTGTATTGGGTCATTTGCATTGTTCCATTTGTATTTGTTCATTTGCATTGGTTTATTTGTATTGCTGCTTTTGCATTGGTTCATTTGTATTGGTTCATTTGTATTGTTAATTTGCTTTGGTCCATTTGCATAGGTTCATTCGTATTGGTTCATTTGTATTGTTTCCGTTGTATTGGTTCATTTGTCATGGTTCAATTTCCATTGGTTCATTTGCATAGGTTCGTTTGCATTGGTTGATTTGTATCGGTTCATTTGCATTGGTTCATTTGTATTGGGTCATTTGCATTGGTTCATTTGCATTGTTCCATTTGTATTTGTTCATTGGCATTGTTTCATTTGCTTTGGTTCATTTGTATTGGTGCGTTTGCATTGGTTCATTTGAATTGGTTCATTTGTATCGTTTCATTTGTATCGGTACATTTTTATCGGATCATTTGCATTGGTTCATTTGCATTGGTTCATTTGTATTGTTTCATTTGTATTGGTCCATTTGCATTGGGTCATTTGCATAGGTTCATTTGTATTGGTTCATTTGTATTGTTAATTTGCTTTGGTCCATTTGCATAGGTTCATTCGTATTGGTTCATTTGTATCGTATCATTTGCATTGGTTCATTTACATTGGTTCATTTGTATTGGTTCATTTGTATTGGTCCATTTGCATTGTTCCATTTGGATTGTTTCATTTGGATTGTTTCATTTGTATTGGTTCATTTGCATTGGTTCATTTGCATTGTTCCATTTGCATCGGTTCATGTGCATTGTTTCATTTGTATTGGTTTATTAGCATTGGTTCATTTGTATCGGTTCATTTGCAATGGTTCACTTTGCATTGGTTCATTTGTATAGGTTCTTTTGCATTCGTTCATTTTGATGTTTCATTTGCATTGTTCCATTTGCATTGGTTCATTTGCATAGGTTCTTTTGCATAGGTTCTTTTGCATTGGGTCATTTACACTGGTTCATGTGCATTGGTTCATTTGCATCGGTTCATGTGCATTGTTTCATTTGTATTGGTTCATTAGCATTGGTTCATTTGTATCGGTTCATTTGTATCGGTTCATTTGCATTGGTTCATTTGTATTGGGTCATTTGTATTGTTTCATTTGTATTGGTCCATTTGCATTGGTTCATTTGCATAGGTTCATTTGTATTGGTTCATTTGTATAGTTAATTTGCTTTGGTCCATTTGCATAGGTTCATTCGTATTGTTTCAGTTGTATTGGTTCATTTGGATTGTATCATTTGGATTGGTTCATTTGCATTCGTTCATTTTGATTGTTTCATTTACATTGTTTCATTTGTATTGTTAATTTGCTTTGGTCCATTTGCATAGGTTCATTCGTATTGGTTCATTCGTATTGTTTCAGTTGTATTGGTTCATTTGCAATGGTTCAATTTGCATTGGTTCATTTGCATTGTTCCATTTGCATTGGTTCATTTGCATAGGTTCTTTTGCATAGGTTCTTTTGCATTGGGTCATTTACACTGGTTCATGTGCATTGGTTCATTTGCATCGGTTCATGTGCATTGTTTCATTTGTATTGGTTCATTAGCATTGGTTCATTTGTATCGGTTCATTTGTATAGTTAATTTGCTTTGGTCCATTTGCATAGGTTCATTCGTATTGTTTCAGTTGTATTGGTTCATTTGGATTGTATCATTTGGATTGTTTTATTTGCATTCGTTCATTTTGATTGTTTCATTTGCATTGTTTCATTTGTATTGTTAATTTGCTTTGGTCCATTTGCATAGGTTCATTCGTATTGGTTCATTCGTATTGTTTCAGTTGTATTCGTTCATTTGCAATGGCTCAATTTGCATTGGTTCATTTGTATAGGTTTATTTGCATTGGTTCATTTCCATTGGTTCATTTTTATAGGTTCTTTTCCATTGGTTCATTTGTATAAATTCATTTGTATAGGATCATTTGGATTGTTTCAATTGTATTGGTTCATTTGCATTCGGTCATTTGCATGGGTTCATTTTCATTGGTTCATTTGCATTGGTTTATTTGCATTGGTTCATTTGTATTGGTTCATTCGCATAGGTTCATTCTTATTGGTTCATTTGTATCGTTTCATTTGCATTGGTTCATTTACATTGGTTCATTTGTATTGGTTCATTTGGATTGGTTCATTTGCCTTGTTCCATTTGGATTGTTTCATTTGGATTGTTTCATTTGTATTGGTTCATTTGCATTGGTTCATTTGCATTGTTCCATTTGCATCGGTTCATGTGCATTGTTTCATTTGTATTGGTTTATTAGCACTGGTTCATTTGTATCGGTTCATTTGCAATGGTTCAATTTGCATTGGTTCATTTGTATAGGTTCTTTTGCATTCGTTCATTTTGATGTTTCATTTGCATTGGTTCATTTGCATTGTTCCATTTGCATTGGTTCATTTGTATAGGTTTATTTGCATTGGTTCATTTCCATTGGTTCATTTGTATAGGTTCTTTTCCATTGGTTCATTTGTATAAATTCATTTGTAGAGGTTCATTTGGATTGTTTCAATTGTATTGGTTCATTTGCATTGGGTCATTTGCATGGGTTCATTTTCATTGGTTCATTTTGATTGTTTCATTTGCATTTGTTCATTTGTATAGGTTCTTTTCCATTGGTTCATTTGTATAGGTTCATTTGTATAGGTTCATTTGGATTGTTTCATTTGTATTGGTTCATTAGCATTGGGCCATTTGATAGGTTCATTTTGATTATTTCATTTGCATTGGTTCATTTGTATTGGTGCATTTGCATTGGTTCATTTGCATTGGGTCATTTTTATTGGGTCATTTGCATAGGTTCATTTATATTGGTTCATTTATATTGGTTCATTTGTATTGGTTCATTTGCATAGGTTCTTTTGCATTGGGTCATTTACACTGGTTCATGTGCATTGGTTCTTTTTTATTCGTTCATTTACATTGGTTCATTTGCGTTGGTTCATTTGCATAGGTTCATTGGCATTGGTTCATTTGTTTTGGTTCATTTGTATTGGTTCATTTGTATTGTTTCATTTGTATTGGTTCATTTTCATTGGTTCTCTTTGCATTGGTTCATTTGCATTGGTTCATTTGCATCGGTTAATGTGCATTGTTTCATTTGTATTGGTTCATTTCCATTGGTTCATTTGTATCGGTTCATTTGTATCGGTTCATTTGCATTGGTTCATTTACATTGGGTCATTTGTATTGTTTCATTTGTATTGGTCTATTTGCATCGGTTCATTTGCATAGGTTCATTTGTATTGGTTCATCTGGATTGGTTCATTTGCATTGTTCCATTTGGATTGTTTCATTTGGATTGTTTAATTTGTATTGGTTCATTTGCATTGGTTCATTTGCATTGGTTCATTTGCATTGGTTCATTTGTATCGGTTCATATGTATCGGTTCATTTGCAATGTTCGTTCATTTTGATGTTTCATTTGCATTGGTTCATTTGCATTGTTCCATTTGCATTGGTTCATTTGCATAGGTTCTTTTGCATTGGGTAATTTACACTGGTTCATGTGCATTGGTTCATTTGCATCGGTTCATGTGCATTGTTTCATTTGTATTGGTTCATTAGCATTGGTTCATTTGTATCGGTTCATTTGTATCGGTTCATTTGCATTGGTTCATTTGCATTGGTTCATTTGTATTGGGTCATTTGTATTGTTTCATTTGTATTGGTCCATTTGCATTGGTTCATTTGCATAGGTTCATTTGTATTGGTTCATTTGTATTGTTAATTTGCTTTGGTCCATTTGCATAGGTTCATTCGTATTGTTTCAGTTGTATTAGTTCATTTCGATTGTTTCATTTGGATTGTTCATTTGCATTCGTTCATCTTTTATTGGTTCATTTGCATAGGTTCTTTTGCATTGGGTCATTTACACTGGGTCATGTGCATTGGTTCATTTGCATCGGTTCATGTGCATTGTTTCATTTGTATTGGTTCATTTGCATTGGTTCATTTGTATCGGTTCATTGGTATCGGTTCATTGGTATCGGGTCATTTGCATTGTTTCATTTACATTGGTTCATTTGTATTGGGTCATTTGCATTGGTTCATTTGCATTGTTCCTTTTGTATTTGTTCATTTGCATTGTTTCATTTGCTTTGGTTCATTTGTATTGGTGCGTTTGCATTGGTTCATTTTCATTTGCATTGGTTCATTAGCATTGGTTCATTTGAATTGGTTCATTTGTATCGTTTCATTTGTATCGGTACATTTTTATCGGATCATTTGCATTGGTTCATTTGCATTGGTTCATTTGTATTGTTTCATTTGTATGGGTCCATTTGCAATGGTTCAATTTCCATTGTTTCATTTGCATAGGTTCGTTTGCATTGGTTCATTTGTATCGGTTCATTTGTATCGTTTCATTTGCATTTGTTCATTTACATTGGTTCATTTGTATTGGGTCATTTGCATTGGTTCATTTGCATTGTTCCATTTGTATTTGTTCATTTGCATTGTTTCATTTGCTTTGGTTCATTTGTATTGGTGCGTTTGCATTGGTTCATTTGCATTGGTTCATTTGAATTGGTTCATTTTTATTGGTTCATTTTTATTGGTTCATTAGCATTGGTTCATTTGCATTGCTTCATTTGTATCGGTTCATTTGTATCGGTACATTTGTCTCGGTTCATTTGCATTGGTTCATTTGTATTGTTAATTTCCTTTGGTCCATTTGCATAGGTTCATTCGTATTGGTTCATTCGTATTGTTTCAGTTGTATTGGTTCATTTCCAATGGTTCAATTTCCATTGGTTCATTTGTATAGGTTCATTTGGATTGTTTCATTTGCATTCGTCCATTTTGATTCTTTCATTTGCATTGGTTCATTTGCATTGTTCCATTTGTTTTGGTTCATTTATATTGGTTCATTTGGATGGTTTCATGTGCGTTGGTTCATTTGCATTGCTTCATTTGTATTGTTTAATTTGCATTGTTTCATTTGAATTGGTTCATGTGTATTGTTTCATTTGTATTGGTTCATTTGCATTGGTTCTCTTTGCATTGGCTCATTTGCATTGGTTCATTTGCATCGGTTCATGTGCATTGTTTCATTTGTTTTGGTTCATTTGCATTGGTTCATTTGCATTGGTTCATTTGTATTGGTTCATTTGTATTGTTTAATTTGCATTGTTTCATTTGCATTGTTTCATTTGCATTGGTTCATGTGTATTGTTTCATTTGTATTGTTTCATTTGTATTGGTTCATTTGCATTGGTTCTCTCTGCATCGGCTCATTTGCATTGGTTCATTTGCATCGGTTCATTGGCATTGGTTCATTTGTATTGGTTAATTTGTATTGGTTCATTTGTATCGGTTCATTTGCATTGGTTCATTTGCATTGGTTCATTTGTATTGGGTCATTTGTATTGTTTCATTTGTATTGGGTCATTTGTATTGTTTCATTTGTATTGGTCCATTTGCATTGGTTCATTTGCATAGGTTCATTTATATTGGTTCATTTGGATGGTTTCATTTGCATTGGTTCATTTGCATATGTTAATTTGCTTTGGTTCATTTGTATTGTTTCATTTGTATTGTTTCATTTGTATTCGTTCATTTGTATTCGTTCATTTGTATTGTTAATTTGCTTTGGTTCATTTGCATAGGTTCATTTGTATTGGTTCATTTGCAATGGTTCATTTGCAATGGTTCAGTTTGCATTGGTTCATTTGTATAGGTTCGTTTGCATTGGTTCATTTATATAGGTTCATTTGTATTGGTTCATTTGGATTGTTTCATTTGCATTGGTTCATTTGTATTGGGTCATTTGTATTGGTTCTTGCGAAGGCTTCATTCGCATGGCCAAAACCATTTTGTAATTTGAGAAAGTAAGTAAACATTGCTTTTATAGCAGCCGAAACTTTTGGAGTACATAATACCAATGTTTACATGACTCGAAAATTCACAGTTCTTGTTTTAATACCAGTAAGGATTTTCATAAATACTTTTGTATCTTCATCCTTAAATGCAAATAGTTTATTATTATTATTATTATTATTATTATTATTATTATTATTATTATTATTATTAGTAGTAGTAGTAGTAGTAGTAGTAGTAGTAGTAGTAGTAGTATTGTATTTCCCTTGCTTTCTGGTGTGTACTCATTTCTTTCCCGGTCCCGCCCAGAGACCTCAGGTCAGAAATGGCATCATGATATTTCCCACTGAGCAATAAAAAACAACACATTTTACATAAAGCCCTCTGTGTAAGGTATGGTATTTACTCATGAGAACAATTTTTTTGCATTTCTTTAAGGCATGGGCGACCAGGAATCCATTCAATGAGTCTACTGGAATCTTGTCCAACCAATCCGAGTGCTCCAACCACAGCAGTGATTTTTCTCATGTGCCACATTTTTGAGACATTTCGATTTCAATGTCCTTGTATTTTGATAGCTTTATGAAGATCTTCAAAGATACATTGCAGACTGCAGGGACTGCCATATAAATAAGAAGACAGTTTTTTGTTTGCGGTCTCTAATAACGATGTCAGAGCGATGAGCTTTGGTTGTTCTGTGTGTATTGTAAAGTCCCATAAAATTGTAACAGAGCCTATCTCCGTAACCGGGTCTGGGTGGTGTTCATATCAATTTCTTTCAGTTTCCTTTCCGTAGAATTTGAAGATCTACCAGTGCATCTATTGGCCCACTCTGTCATGCCGGGTTTTATATTCAGTGAGTTTCAATACCATGTAAACTGATACAAGATGGTCAATTGTTTCTGGATATTTATCACAGAATTTGCGTTTTGGATTAACACAAAATTTTAGTATATGTGCTTGATAATTTCTCGTTAAGAAGCATTGGTCCTGTGAAGCAAGAATAAAACCTTCAGTTTCAGCTTTTAACCCAGCACTACATAGCCACTGGTGGGTACATGGTTTGTTTACATCAGCTTGTTCGGTACGGGTAGAGTATTGGCCATGAAGCGGTTTATCTTGCCATTGTTTTTGCATCTGGTCAGTTGTATTTGCCTTTGCTTTCTTTTTTAAGTATGTTGCACCTTCAGTCGGTGTTTTGTGATTCAATTGTATTTCTACACCCATTTGAAACTCCATTTCGAACTTCTTGGCTTCCTTTTATTATTATTATTATTATTATTATTATTATTATTATTATTATTATTATTTCCTTTGATTGTACACATTTCTTTCAGGGTTCCGCCCAGAGACTTAAAGTCAGAAATGGCATCATAACATTTTCCACTAACCAAGTGGATCACCTTCTAACGCACCCCCCGACACACACAGATATTTTACACAAATAATGTAAGGTGTGGGCTGTACTCGTGAGAACAATTTTTTGTATTTTTTTAAGGCATGGGCTTCCAGGAATCCATTCAATGAGTCTATTGGAATCTTTTCCAATCACTGCAACAACAATATTTATTGTCGATGTTCCTATGTGCCATATTTTTGAGATTTCGATTTCAAGGTCCCTGTATTTATTATTATTATTATTATTATTTTTATTTCCTTTGATATCTGGCGTTTACACATTTCTTTCCGAGTTCCGCCCAGGGACCTAAGGTTAGAAATGGCATCATGACACTTTCCAATGCAAAAAAATAAAATAAAATAAAATAAAAAAAATAATTACATAAGGAGGCACTTATTTTGTTTGTGGTCTTTAATAACAATGTCTGGGCGGTTGGCTTTGATTGTTCTGTCAGTGTGTATTGTGTAGTCCCATAGAATTGTAACAGGTCCTATCTCCGTAACCGGGTCAGGGTGGTGTTCGTACCAGTTTCTTTCAGTTTCCTTCCCATAGGAGTTGCAAATTTTCCAGTGCAGATATTGGCCTACTCTGTCATGCCGGGATTTATATTCAGTGGGTGCCAATATCGTGCAACCTGATATAAGATGATCAATGGTTTCTGGATATTTGTCACAGAATCTGCATCTTGGGCTAACGCAGTATTTTAGTATATGTGCTTGATAATTCCTAGTTAACAAGCATTGGTCTTGTGCTGCAATGATAAAACCTTCAGTTTCAGCTTTCAACCCTGCACTACGTAGCCACTGATGGGTGCGGTTTTTGTCTACGTCAGCTTGTTTGGTACGGGCAGAGTATTGGCCATGGAGCGGTTTATCTTGCCATTGTTTCTTTATCTGGTCGGTCGCATTTGTCTTTGCATTCTTTTTAAAGTATTTTGCAGCTTCAGCCGGTGAGGAGTGATGTATTTGAATTTCTGTGCCCATTTGAAACTCCATTTTGAATTTGTCGGCTTCCTTTACTACAGAGTAAAGACACTTACTACTTTCATGTTCCTTGACACATGCCATCATCTAGTCTTCTGTATTTTCCAAGTATCTTTGGAGTCCAATTGTTGTACTTTTGTAGGATAGTTCTAGTTGAACTAGTCCTCTGCCTCCTTCGGATCTGGGCACATACAGGCGATCAATATCAGCTTTGGGATGATGCATGCGGAGGAGCTTTCTCGTTTTGGCGTCCATTCGCTTAATTTCAGCTATGGTCCAGTTAAGGACATTAAAGCTGTATTGCGCCACAGGAACAGCTAAGGTGTTTATGGTTGATATTCGTTTTTTTTAGTTTAGCTCGGTATTTAGTACCAGGCGTACACGCCTGTAGTACTCCTTTCTTACCTTCTCTTTCATTTGGAGGTGTTGTATGCCATCTCCCTCACTAATTCCTAGGTACTTATAAGCTTCATCATTATTATTATTATTATTATTATTATTATTATTATTATTATTATTATTATTCGTGCCAGAAGCATTAAATCAAAAACAAAGCAACTGGTTTTGAATGAAAACCTCCATTTATCGTATCATTTCCAAGGATTATAACTTGTTTTACCAAGCTGACATTTTCATCAGTTTAACCTGATTTTCTTTTGTGATGACGACGGTGCAATGATAGAGCAAAAGAGAAAACCCAGAACAGGTTTCGCTCACAGACGCGCGCCTGCGTCCTTGCGGCGGCAAAGATAAAAGGAACACAAATGAAAAAGCCGAAAAGTCAAGGGTCTCCAATTTCTACTCTTGGAATGGATTTAAACAACGGAAGTCAACAAGTATTCTCACTGGAAGTTACACATAATCTCTTGTATGAATTAGATTAGATATGCACATAAGATAGAAAGGAAAACAATGGTTTTGAACAAAGAAATAATATCTAATTCTTTATTAGGTGTTGGGCGATAAAAAAAACAAGAAATGAAAAGAAGTTAATCATTTATTATATATATATATATATATATATATATATATATATATATATATATATATATATATATATATGGCCCAAATCTTAAGGCCAGTGAAAATATGGAAAAATAAACCATTTGTGTTGTTAGACTCAACCACTTATTCGAGTAGAGCTTAGAAAAATGAAAATAATAAAAAGATAATTAAAAATTAAAAACGTTTTTTTATCATTTAATAGAGAAAATTTGAATACTGGGCTTTTTGGCTAAATACTACATGATTAAAAGGGTTAAGACCATATTTAAATAAACCTTTAATTGGTCATTTGTCCGGCAAGTCTCCAGCCGATCATCGAACTAGATTAAAGCCCTTTTTTATTTTGTCACATGCGTGATACACGCTGAGACGATCTTGTATCTTTCGATACATGACTGACGAGGCAGATTTTTTCCCCGCAGTAGGTTGCCATTTCTTTCTGCGTTAGACCAATTGCCATCCATAGCTACAGAACCTGGTCTGTCCTTCTATTTACCCGTATCTGGGGGGAGGATTCATACCTTTCCCCAGGGTATTAGCTTATAAGTGAATGTAATGGATTCGACTAGAATTCGAACTCGGCTCTCCGATTCATCAATCCGAGCCGCTCTCCATTACTCCACCATGGACGCAGAAAGCAGCTCAAGAACAATAAAACGGCATTTCCGAATGAAAGGCTTTAATAACTGTGTACGTCTTCAAAGTGCATGCCTCCTTCCACACAACAAAACAGCCCAGTTAAACTTTGTTGAGAAGCGCCAAACATGAGACATACGAAACTGGAAGAAGATATTACTTTCTGATATATAATTATATTTAATTAACCTGGATGGTCCTAATGGCGTCCAACGTTGCTGGCTCGATAAGGTTATCCAGCCGGAGATATTTTCTACACGACACAGTGAAGGAGGTTTGACCATCATCTGTGGCGATATCTTTTTTTAAAGAACAATGGAGCTTCAGCTTATACAGTGACGTTAAACCGCGGCTAGTTACTCATAGTACAAAGAGTATCCATATTGACTGAAGACCCTCGCTTGTTCGGAAATAATTGGATCTTTCAGCAGGACATCGCTGCAATCCATAATGCCCGCGAATAACGTTATTCCCGTGCTGCTCTTTTACTTTCGTACAGTTAGTCGTTGCAACACTGTGGGTTCTAAAATTATGTAACCATTAATAAATAACTCACACTTAAAAAATCTTTCGGCCTACAATACATTTATTTTCGTCTTGGAGTTATATGAAATGAAAAAATATTAAAGCCTGATGATGAAAATGTGAGGATTTTCAAAAGTACTAGCGCAGCACCGGAACATCAAATCCAACTTACAATTTTAAACATAAGGATCGCTTCATTCAACGAATGGTTAGTAAGTTAATGCTCTATTAAATTTGTTAGCGAAGAGATTTCGCCATTAATTACATTAAATTTTCTGATTAATTCTTTGTATGATTACCGCTTTATAATATATATATATATATATATATATATATATATATATATATATATATATATATATATATATATATATATATATGCAGGTGTGCATTAAAATAGGAAAGAACACGTTAGGTAGATAATCCGGTGTTCCTTAGTATTTAGCTTTATTTTCAAAAAGACAGTGCTCCATACAGAAGTAGAGCTTATATTATAATAATATTTTTAGTTTTTAAAAATATGATTCCTTCGCTACATAAGAGTTCTCATGTTTCAAAAGCGAGAACCGAGACCCCTAACATAATTTTTGAAGTTATGTAGAGTTAAGGTGTCTGGACCCGCTTCTTTGTCAAGCGAGAATTTGGGAAGCTGATTTGATTTCCCAAGTTCTCGCTTGACAAGGAAGCGGCTCCAGACACCTTAACTCTACATAACTTAAAAAATTATGTTAGGGGTCTCGGCTCTCCCTTTTGAAACATGAGAACTCTTATGTAGCGAAGGAATCATATTTTTAAAAACTAAAATATTATTATATATATATATATATATATATATATATATATATATATATATATATATATATATATATATATATATATTATCTTCTTGATGTTAAGCTGAAGGAAGGCGCCGTATTTTTTCTTAACCCAAGTACTTTCGATATACATATATATATATATATATATATATATATATATATATATATATATATATATGAAGAAATATAGTTTTAAGGTGTGCTATATTTATGGGATAAAGTTCTCAATATCAGAGATAGAGCGTGTGTAAATAAAAATATAAAAGTGAACATTGAAGTCAACACTCAGTGGCGACAGGCTGTTTCACGCTGGACGCAATCGTCAGGCGGCCTGATGATTGCGTCCAGCATGAAACAGCCTGTCGCCTCTGAGTGTTGACTTCAATGTTCACTTTTATATATATATATACACTCAAGCATGTTTCATTAAATAATATAAACATATCAAGTCTATTTATATTTATAATAATCCTTTCTAGTTCTCTAATTAGCTTCTTGATGTTAAGCTGAAATTCATCAAGGGAGGCGCCGTAGTTTATCTTAACCCAAGTACATTCAACCTCTTCCGAGATCATTCTCAGGGGTGAATTGCCAAACAAACTTAAGGTAACTGTAATGGTTAAATATGCTTGAATGAAGATATGCTGCCTATATATATTTGAACGTAGATAAAAAGAAAATCTGTGTTCGAATTCAGAGCAAATCCAGAATTTAAAATGATCGCTTTCGACTAGACATTTTTTTGATCAATGGGAAAATAAAGAAAAGCTGCCAGAAATTATTCATCTTTTCTATCATAATTTATTACAAGTAAGAAAATCATTTTATTGATTATTTTTTTTACTAAGGCCCAGCCAATATAAGGCTCATAAGCCACTCGTGGTAGAGGGTTACTGAATGACATGCATAATATGAACGTAAGAGGTGGTAGAAAGAAGTGGAGATTATGACGATAAGAAGAATAGATAGCAATTGGACCTAGACATGAAAAGGTTAAAATTGTAGTGTCCAGGGAAGTAACCACGCGGGAGTTTATTCCATGAAGCAGTAGCTCTTGGTAAAAGTTATACGAGTGAAACTTCCTTCTTACAAATGTAACACAGAGGAAATGTGTGTGATTCAATTCCTTGGACGTAGCGTGGTCTGTCCTCGTTGTAAAATTCTTAACTGGTGAAACTAAAGATTGAATTTAATGTGAACAGTTGCGATGGAAATACCGATAGAATAGCGATCGTAGGGAAAGAAACTGCCGAATGAGGAATAACTGATCCTCTACAAGGCCCCGTACACGAACGCTACCTGACTAACAAGAACATCGACTGCGTTCTACTTTGAGTTGCGATTGAAAAATGATGTCACTTTTGTGATCGATCTTCGATTTTGGAATACTTCAACGAACGAAAGCAGACGACAGGTGAAAATGAATATATGTGAATAAATATATATACGTGTGTGTGTGTGTGTGTGTGTGTGTGTGTGTGTGTGTGTGTGTGTGTGTGTGTGTGTGTGTGTGTGCTGATAGATTTACTTATCATGTATGTATACATATTTGGAATCCAGCTGCAAGTAATGAAATGATGGCATCCACCCTGAACTCCTCTTAACGATTTCACTTCGTCAGCCGGTGTTTGATTGTCCAGCAAAGAGCCAAACGCAGCTGAACAAACACGTTTCTCTTTGGCACCATTGTGTCAAATAACAACTTTCGACCTTTCCCCTTTCAACGCGCACACACACGACTTCCGAAGCTTGAACGCTATCGTATGACCTGTTGTTCAAATAATAAAACAATCATAATTCCTATGACCAACCATAAAATCAATGATCTTGCGTTAGGTTTGGCGTACATGTGGCGAGATGGAGATTAATAAAGACTTACAATTGTCTTGGTTCTTTTTATTTTCCTTTTGATCAACTACGATCGAAAATTTTCAATCATTTAACTAATGATTCGTTTTGAGTCTACTTTTTAATTGAAAATCAAAACTATTTTTTCAAACGAATGGCGAATCAAGAATTTTAACAAAATATTTTCACTAATTCCAGAAACTGTTCAAGACAATAGCAAAAGCACCATCCTGTACATGTCTTTAGATACCAAAAGGATCATCTAATTCAAGACAGGATTGATGCTATTGGCAATCACCAAAAGAGAACTTTTAACCATTGAAAGAAAAAATAAAATTAAAATAAGAAAAACTTCATAACATTTTGGCTAAGAACTGACAAAATAATTAAATAGAAACGTAATAATGTTACATATTTTTTTAACGCTTTCACCTGATGTAAGGCAATAAATCCACTAAGACACAAGGGGGTTAATGGGTGTGGAAGAATTAGAAACAGAAACATTACTAATGAGCGGGAACAAAATAATAATAATCAGGAGAACAGTAGATAGCGATTGACATTGCATTTACATTTTTGCAGATTAAAGTTGGCTGGAAAGCATGGAGCCAGAAGGGAGTTCCACAAACGAGAAGTGTGAGAAAAGAAACTGTTAGCATAGAACTTCATCTAGCTAGCTCAACTATAAATTGATGAGATCTCGATACGTTTAAATTAAAGCAGGTACCATAGCGAAGAGCTCATCCGAACAATTACCATGAAAATATTTATAGAAAAGGCAAAGAGGAAGGGACAGGGGCCAAGCCGCCAGATCAGGACCAATAATATTGCTGATTCTTCTTTGGATTTTATCAAGGAACTCAAGGGAAATAGCAGCAGCAAAGAGTCGGCTGATTTAAAATATACAGACCCTATTGGATTTAATATGTATGTATATGTGTGCTCATGTGTATATATGCATATGGATATGTGTATATGTGTGTATATATGTATATGTAAGCAAACAAAGTAGCCATCCCAACGAAACCCACATCAGATAAAACAACGCAGCCACAAACTAAGGAAACGTTAGATTGGGGTTAATCATCTGTATTTCATTCAAGAATTGCTGTGTAAATAATTTCAAAAAAGTGTCTGGTTCAGAACATTTAAAAATTTTTTTCGAAATTAGCGAAAAATTATTTTAAGATTAATGTAAATTAGAATAAGATTTTTTTTGTATAATTAACCAAGAAATTTAAGCTACAAAACCTAAGAGATTTGAATTAAATGATTATTAATTATATCCAGAGAAACATGTTTATAAAGGTTATATACCTAGAGTCCTGAACTTTTATATCCTAGACGTATTTATCATGATTTAATAGGATATAAATGTACTTTAACCTAAGATAAATTTAGATCGGAGTTAATCCCCTAGTGTATATCTATTAAGTTTATGAGTTTAGCTAAAGACGTATTCCACATTTAAAAGATACCCGTTTAACCCGATTACTGCATAGCATCCAACTTGGTCAAAAAATGCATGTATACACACATATATATTCTTTCTTCACCCATAATACATAAACTGCAACAAGGATAGTCATAATGTACATATCACTAGTATAAAGGAGTAAACAACATAATAATTTCATAACATGCATGGTTAACAATAATTTCTTTTAGCACCATATATATATATATATATATATATATATATATATATTAGCATATTCCCATATGGACATCCTTAAATATATATATATATATATATAGTCTAAGCACAAATTACAGATCAGAAACCCTATCAGTTTCCATCCGTCCATATGCACAGATACACGCATACATATACACATATACACACATATATGTATACGTATATACACATACATCCATGTATTTTTATCTAAACACAATATTCTCACAAACACACCTATATGTATCAAGAAACCTAAAATATGCCCATACACAAACACACGCACACATATATTTATACATACATATTCACACCCATACACATTTTTCCACGAGTAAATCTATATTCAATTAATCATACATATTACAATATACACACACACGCACACGCACGCACAGACACAGACACACACACACACACATATATATATATATACACACACACACACACACACACATATATATATATATATATATATATATATATATCACAACCATAAATGTCAGATTGCAATAAATATTTATATGTGAACATATACTACAACATTAGAGTAATGTAGATATAGATAGGAATTTATATAATCTAGGAGAAACGGTACTTTTCTATTTTAAGGAAGGTGTTTGTGTCTGCATTTTGATTTGTGTTCTCTTCAAATGTTAAGTTAATTCTCCTTGTTTTTATATTTAGTTATAAGTATTTTGTCCAGCAGACAAAGGATACAACGGTCCCTGAAGTTCTATTGCTGAAGGAGTGTCTGTGATTATATAAGCGTTGCTTCCAGTTTCCAGCAGATATTCCAATGTAGGTCCTCTTCAGGCATACATGTTCTTCAGAGAAAATCGTTGCTTCATATACCACGTTATATATATATATATAAGCTTCTATGATATATATATATATACGTTTGTGTGTGTGTGCACAAGCATATATCGTTGCATATATGCACACACACAAACGCATATATATATATATATATATATATATATCATAGAGTATTAAAAATATATACACACACAAACGCACAAAATGCGATATATATACACAAACGCATATATATATATATATATATATATATATATATATATATCATAGAGACTTATATACATATATATATATATACATATATATAAGTCTCTATGATCTATATATGCGTGTGTGTGTGTGTGTGTGTGTGTATGCATAAGTATATGTTATCGCTGAGCAGGTATATGTATACATGTATGTACAAGTACGAAAAACAAAAACGGCTCTAATAAATGTATACGCCTGGGTGGTTCTCTATGTAGACACATGTATGTAAGAATGTATATATGTATGTATGTGTGTGTGTATATATGCATATATATGTATGTATGTATGTGTGGGGTGTACATATGTATACAAAAAAATAATCAAACGCTCTTGAATTAGAATCCTACAATACGAAACGGCACTGGTACAGATATAGATAAAACAAACTAGTACAAAGGCAGACAGACAATCTTCAAATCTCAAATCAGGAAGTGATAAGCCAGGGTAATTAATGTGATTTAAGATACCAACTTATCCTCAGAGATCAAAAAAACACCTTCACTTTCACAGCCATCGGAGGTGGGGGGGGAGAAATGGAATAGAGAGACCGGATGCGAATGGATACTGACAAGGCGCGTATAAAAATGTCGTCTACGTTCCAGGGGACAGTGGGTTAGGGGTTGTGAATTTGGTGTAATTAATTGTAAGTTGGGCCAAGCGGTGTGCACTTGGACTCAGTGGAAACTGTATCAATAAATGGAATGAGAGCAGTCGACCCCTGTAGATTAAATAAAGGGTTCAGTTTGGTTCTCATTGGGTTATCCGAATCGACATGCACGTGATGAACGTTAGAAATCATTTGATAACAACAACAAAGATGAAGACAATAATCCGCATGTAAATTGTGTCAGTAACTTTTAGGTTTAAATTTTATGAAACTGTTTATAGAAAAAAGAGAAGTAACCCTCGATTATGCAACCATTTCAATAAACTGGATTTTACTATTGTTCACAAAATACAAGGCTTAGGTGCCACTCATTGTACAGGGTCAACGCATGGGGAAGTTGTGAGGGTGTACAGGGAGGGAGAAAGGGTTGCATATCATGAAGATATGTAGGTTAGATATAGGTCAAATCTCGATAAGATTAAGATTGTAATGATCAGGAAACCATTCTCTCGAAAGCGCGTTCCATATTGTAATAATTCTAAACCAGAACTCTTTTATGTAATACCAATGGAATATGAAGGAAGATTCGACCCTGCGGATGTGGCCTGGCGGGTCCTAGCTGTGAAGATCTGGACTGGTGAAACCAAGAAATGCACCCCGCCCGAACATTTGGCACGGAAAATACGGTAGAATAGCGAAAAGCGAGCAATGTTTAATCTCTTGGGAAAGGGTTGTAGGGTGGAAAAACTATACATCTCGCACAAACGCTTTTGAACTTGTTCGAAGCTGGAAAGTAAGTATTCGACAGCGCCAGCCCATATATGGCATCAATTTTACATTTCTGGTCTGATCCGGCTATTGTAGAGACAGAACATCCCAGGAGGAGTCGGGTACTTTCTGGAGGGGTACAGGGAGCCGACCATTTTTCCAGCGTCTTTGGGGATGGATCGCATATACAAGTTTCACTCGAAGTCTGGTGCGTGCTTAACACTCACTAGACGTTCCAGGAAAGGCGCCTCATCGAAATTACAATTTCAAGAAATATTTTGATTTTTTCACACCAATGAAAACCAAGCGAAAACATTTACTAAAGAGGTAAGATGAGAAAGATCTTTTTTAGGATTCTGTATCCATGAATACATATCTCGGTATTCTTGCGTTTATGGACACTTTGCAATAATCCTCTTCGTTTAGAGCTTCTTTTAACACTTCTGACGGCACTCGATTCATTATTGATGTCTTCAAACTGTAGAAACAGATTAATAGCAAAAAAAGACGGGGTTGAGTGGCAGAGAGTGTCGATGATGGTGGGGTGGGAAGCTTGTGGTAGTAATGGGGGTTGTTGATGGCTGTGATTGGCTATATGGATGTGTGGGTGTTGAAGGAGAGTAAGCAAGAAAATTCAAATCGCCGACATCTTAAATGGCGCCTATTTAAAATGATGAGTCCGTGGGACAATGGCCGTCTACCTGTCATCGTACAAGATTTAATGACATTTACACGTGCAAAGTCCGACCCGACTCGATTTACCATGCATCTTTGATTACTTTTGCTTGGGCTCGTAATATAGGAATAAAGGGAATGTCCATGTAAACTTGTCCACTCACCCACTTCTCCCTCTCTCTTTCTCTCTCTCTCTCTCTCTACATATATATATATATATATATATATATATATATATATATAGGGTGCGATGGATAAATTGTCGCCATTTTATACTTTTAATTTCGCGCATGTTCGTTGTTTGATTTTGATTTTGTTGACTGCACAGTATACTAGGATCAGTTGGATAGTGTCTTTGAGTAAAAGTGCACTATGATGTAATTCACTCAGCCAAAAAAAAGGCATGTTGTACTGCTTGGCATTGGCGCCGGAATCTCAAATATGAACATTTCAGAGTGTTTGTGTATCAATCTGAGGACAGTGCATAGGATTCGGAAAGAGTTGGATGAGTCTTATGGTGATTACGAAGGTACGGCAGCTCTGAAAACTCTCGAGTTCTGATAAGAAAAGAACTCCTGAATTTTTTGGTAAGGGCCTCAAACTTAATATAGAGGCCTACATCAAGTGTTTTGAGGAGGTAATGCTGCCCTGGGTCAAAAGAGTGGCTGCTGGAAACCATATATTTAGCTTACAGGACACTGCACCATGCCACACGGGCAAATGAACCTAGACAATTCCTGCAACTACATCGCCTCTTACATTTGGCCAACTCACATCCTACACTGCAATACCCTTTATTATCATGCGCGGGGCGCAGTTGAGCGAGAGACCAACAAAACATTTTGTAACATCAAAGATGAACATCATTGATCTACTTCAGCAAGGAGATCGCCCAGAAGTTGCAAGAGATTCCGAAATCGTCTGGAGGCCGTGGTTGAAGCCAATGGTGATGTTATTGAATATATTTACTCATTAGTATTTCAAGATATCTTTGTGTAATTTTGGTAAATATGTCTGTTAGAATGAGATGTCGGTGTTATTTTAATTTCTGAGTAATTTAGACGACAATTTACCCATCACTCCCTATATATATATATATATATATATATATATATATATATATATATATATATATAAAAGTGAACATAGAAGTCAACACTTAGAGGCGACAGTCTGTTTCATGCTAGATGCAATCGTCAGGCCTGACGATTGCATCTAGCATGAAACAGACTGTCGCCTCTAAGTGTTGACTTCTATGTTCACTTTTATATTTACACACGTTCTATCTCTGATATTGAGCACTTTATCCCATAAATATAGCACACTTTAAGACTATATTTTTTCATATATATATATATATATATATATATATATATATATATATATATATATCCGAATGTAATGAGAAGAAAAATAATATATAAATTCTAACGTTCATAGCATTCATTCAAAAGAGGGCTCAATACCGATATTAGAGCAATAACTATTTATTATAATTTTTTCATATAGACAAAAACAATTTATTCACTACAAAGATGCAACTTCGTTTCGGTGCATTTCGTTGCACCTCGACTGGTGAGAACCAAAATGGTGATGTATGTATATATGTGAAGCGGATTCGAGTAGCAATTTATCAGTAAGACAAGTTTTATTGAAGACCAAGTAAGTAATTAGTTTAAGATATTTTTATTTATTATTCGTCGGTTCTAAGTAGTTGTAAAAAAATTTTTATGTAAACACAAAACCCGAAAACAAAACAAAAAGGCCCACCACAAGAAAACACACAATAACAGAACACCGAACATAACGCATAAAATAACAATTCAAAATCTAAACTGTAAAAGCATTTTAAATAGAGACTTTTAGCAGTGCATAAACGATATATATACAGATATATATATATATATATATATATATATATATATACATATACAGAGAGAGAGAGAGAACTTAGGAATCAACACTGCATGGAGATTGTAAGTTTCACGCCTTATACGATTATCAAACCCTGTTTACAATGTTTATGCCTACAAACGATATAATCCCGATAGGCCCTCCCCTTTAAATATAGCAAAGTTTGAAAATCCCTCTCTCTCTCTCTCTCTCTCTCACACACACACACACACACACACTTTCTCTCTCTCTCTCTCTCTCTCTTTCACTCACTCACTTATTATATTTTCTCTCACACAGACATAAAAACCGAATGGCAACTGTATATTTCCTGCTTGAACGAAATTTTCAGGCCACTAAAAGCAATATATATATATCTATATATAAAATTCTGTGACTTACGATAGCCCGTCTGTCCCTCATATCCTCTAAAATAGCCATATATCGACCGATCGAAACCAAATTTTCGGAAGTCGTGCAAATAGGTAGGTACAAAGTACAGTTGGTTTTACTAGGGTGCGTAGGCTAGGTTAGTTTTCATCATTTTTTTAAATTATAAGTTTTATTTTTTAACATACAAAATACGCCCACTATTTTAAAACCAATATAATGATTAAAATAACAAATACTTATTTAATAAAAATTCAATATTGTTTTTTGCATATCTCTTCTTTAAGTTTTTATATATGCAAGAATCCAGTTTCCAGTTCGTCGTGCGTTTGCGAGAACTATAAACAAATCACAAGGCCAGAGGCTTCAAAAAGTCAGAATTTAGCTCCAGAAAGAAACATTTGCGCAATACAAGTTGTATGTTGCATGCTCAAGAGTAAGAAATTCTAAGAATTTATTCTGCGCAGTTAAAAAGGAAAAAAAGTAACTTTGTTAAAAAATACTGTTTACTGTGAAGTCCGATAAAATTAAATTAAATGAAAGAAACTATTAAACCGCGAAATACGGTTTTTGTCAAAGTATTTTTCCAAATAAATCAGATTATTCCAATTTAATCGATTAGTTTGCGAAATTGAACGAAACTTAGAGTTTGTAAATCTCGATAAAAACAATGCTAAATACTGCGAGGCTTAAAACTAAAAAAAACTAGCACACACACACACACACACACACAAACACACACACACACACACACACACACACACACACACACATACATATATATATATATATATATATATATATATATATATATATATATATATGTCGGAGTTAGCTCCTCCTCAGTTACTTAATCCTTCAACAGTGGTCTCTCACCCCTGGCTATAAATACTGGCTGACCCTTCTCTCTCTCTTTTCGACTTAGGCCTTGGGCCGCCACCTCGCGGGGGGGGGGGGGGTTGAGGTTTGTAAAATCTCTCTTTTCAACGAATTCCAATATGTGACCTCTCATAGATACAGCGTTTCCCAAATTCTGGGAACGCGCTAAGAAGAATACACGTACGTACGAACACTCACAACACACACACATAATTTCTCCATACAAACTCTATGTAACTGTTTATGCCTTTGTGTAACTTGTTATTAATATATATTTGTTTACCCATATATATCGGTCTTGTTTGTTTTCTTTGTCTTCTTTGGACTTAATTAAAGCAGGAAATTTTAACCTTCTGATATCTCTTCACATCTTCACCCCTCACGGTCCGCTAGATATATATATATATATATATATATATATACATATATATATATATATATATATATATATATATATATATATATATATATATATATATATATATATATAGTGAGAGAAGGAGACAAGAAAAGAAAGGTGTGTTTATTTTTGTTGAGATTCGTAGCGACTAATGTTGTTTACATATTTGTATTTTACCTGTTTTTGTCGTGTTTTGAGAGCTGAATCTGTAAAAACGAGACGATTTTATTGTTATGAATGTGCACGCCCTGGCACGCGTGTGTGCAGCTGTCTGATATAACAGGTAAGGCTATCGCAATACTCGATATTATGCAGGAAGTGAAAAGAAAATATATATCTTCCATTCTCTACTATAAAAGATCTCGCAATCTTCATTTATTTTGAAAGTCGGCGGTAATTGAGAAGGCTTAAAAATATTGAAGTAACGAAAGTAGTAGTAGCAGTAGTAGCAGTAGTAGTAGTAGTAGTAGAAGAAGAAGAAGAAGAAGAAGAAGAAGAAGAAGAAGAAGAAGAAGAAGAAGAAGAAGAAGAAGAAATAATTATAAATAAAAGGATCTTTATCTGATGTACAGACGGTCTTTCGTATCCGCGGGGGACTCCAAAACCCCGCGGAATGTACTGATGGATATGACTGTAGTCACTCGATGGGAATAACAAACGTTTCTGAACAAGTTTCTCTTTTCCAGTTTTGTATTTCGGATGACTATCTTATTTTATAGCTATGTACGACACAAGGATAAATTGGTGAGAGCAGGTGGTGAATATCCAACTCCTTTAGCAGCTATGTAAATCTAGATATTTACTTACCTCTGTTTAGTATGGCACAATCTCACTAATACGAGGAAAAATTAAAATCCAATGACATCGAATTTCAGAGGAGGTGGCCCTCTATCTTGTGGCCTTGTGCCAAACTTAGTTGAGGACTTCAGAAGGAAAAATAGACCATAAAAAATATATATGTGCGTCTTCTTTTTTGCTGGACCCCTGTCATAATTGACTACTAGGGGGGTAGCTCTTACATTTTCTACTACTAAAGAATCTTATGGTGTACAGTTTGCGAGTGGGGAATTTTTTATTATTTCTCTCTCTCTCTCTGTATATATATATATATATATATATATATATATATATATATATATATATATATATATATATATATATGTCTCTCTCTTTGTATGTGTGTGTGTCATGTTGCTGGGTGTGATAATAAACTACATCCGGCAGCAAGGCCTCTGATCGGGAGGTTTTGAGGAGCGTGGAACCACCTCTTAATTGCTGTTGTTCCCAGCTCCACCCTAACCCAGGGTGTGGCACCTGTTAAGTCCCAAATAGGGGCAAATAGTTAACCATAGTGGGGGGGTCAAAACACTATGAACGTATATTTTCATAGTAAAAATTACTAATGCAAGAAAATTAAATTTTGACATGAAATGACCCATGAGGGAGTTGATATGCCATTAAACAAATAAACCCTTGTCCATAAAAGATTGATTAGCGAATCTAATTTTTTTTTAGTTACATTTATTGCTTCGGAGATTGTGTAAGATTAGTGCAAGGTGCTTGAAAAAAAAATTATAAGATTCGGGAAAATGGTGGCGATTTTTATGGTAAAAATAGAGAAATCTATTTTGGAGAGGATGTGGGGGGGTCTTTGAGATCTGTCTTTTGTGTGTGTAATCAGATATGGATACCAATGACTTGTGAATCTTTCGAACAAATTGAAAATGACGAAAGCTTAAAAAATCTGTCAGGAAAAAATTTAAGAAAATGTGAAAGAGAAAGTAGACAAAGAGAAAGAAGAGAAAAGAGTCAGAAAGAAGTGAGGGGGGTGTCAGTATGATAAGCCTCTATCTCTGTCTTTCTTTCTTTCTATTTCTCTCTCACTCACTCACTCTCCCTCTTTCTGTCTTTTTGAACAGGAAGAGTTTACATTGCTTTAAGCAGATGTGAACTAATAAGAACAGCCTGAGAGATATGGCGCACATATATGTCTATATTTATAAGATAAGGTATTGTAATTATTACACAATTTGCCTCTTCGGACTGTTGTCCTCATCTTTATTACCATATTCACGACGTTTCGGCCGTTGTACGCTCCGGCCTACTTCAGGATCTGTCTATATTTCTGTGATAAGGTATTATAACTATTTACACAATTTCCCTGGTTCGGACTGTTGTCCCCATCTTTATTGCCACATTCACGACGTTTCGGCTATTGTACGCTCCGACCCTCTTCAGGTGATCTACGTTGGAATTTCGAGTCGAACCCTTTATTTAGTCCATGGGGGGTAGATTGTTCTAATTCCACCGGCCATGATTTTTTGTGAATAACTCATTTTCAGTTCGGTGACGGAATACCAGCCATTGTCCTGAAGAAATGCGCACCTGAACTGGCACCTGCCCTCTCTAAATTGTACAACCGCTGCCTCAAGGACTCCTGTTTTCCTGACTGCTGGAAGTCCTCTACCATTGTTCCTGTCTTTAAGAACTCTGGCGACCCCTCCAACCCTTCTAATTACCGTCCTATCAGTCTCCTTCCCATCTTCGGCAAAGTCTTCGAGGCCATTATCAACACCGAAGTGATTACTCACCTGATATCCCACGATCTGCTCTCAGACAAGCAGTATGGTTTCCGCTTTGCCCGGTCTACTGTCGATGTGCTTACGGCCATCACTGAATTTGTCTACCAAGCTATCCATAGTAACGGCGAAGCCCGTGCCGTGGCCCTTGTCATCTCCAAAGCATTCGATAGGGTTTGGCATGCCGGCCTCCTTCGCAAGCTCCGGGGTTATGGTATCACAGGTCGATTGTTTGACCTAATTCAATCGTTCCTATCAAACCGGGATTTGAAGGTTGTTCTCAGTGGATTCTTCTCCAACTCCTATCCCACTACCGCTGGTGTTCCTCAAGGCTCCATCCTTGGCCCTACTCTGTTCCTCATATTTATAAATGACCTTCCAGACGCCATAGACTCCCAAGTCGGTATCTACGCTGACGACACTACTATTTACTCCTGCCTCAAGCACAAATCCACTGAGGCGAACAAAATTAACCTGGCAGCTCAAATTGAAAAGGACCTCCAATCGGTTGTGGACTGGGGAGAGAAATGGATGGTCAACTTTAATGCCTCTAAAACAAAACTGCTCTCCATTAACCACCACAAGGACCCATCCCTGCATCCCATCAGAATGTCTGAGGACCAACTTCTCGAGAGCTCCTCTCTGCGGCTGCTCGGTCTCACGCTGTCCGCTGATCTGAGATGGAACAAATACATCGAGTCAATTGCATCATCCACCGCAAGAAAAGTTGGTTCCCTGTGCCGAGCCAGGAAATTCTTCTCCCCGGAATCGATCCTCCAAGTCTATAAGTCTACCATTCGACCTTGCATGGAGTATTGCTGCCATTTATGGTCTGGGGCCCCTGCGTGTTGCCTCAGGGTTCTTGATAAGATCCAGAGACGGATATGCAATGTGATTGGCCCTGATCTGTCATCTCGTCTGCAGTCGCTCTCTCACAGACGCGATGTTGCATCGCTCTGCCTTTTCTACAAGTACTTCCACGGTAATTGCTCCGGGGAGTTGCTTTCGCTTGTCCCTAAGCCTCGTGAATTTAAGCGTCCTACGAGGCTGGCATCCCGTTCCCACCTCTTCACCGTTGAAACTGTTAGATGTAGACGTCTTTTCTACTCCAATAGCTTCATGTCTCGCACATCTCGCCTATGGAACTCCCTTCCCTATTACTGTTTCCCTGACAAATACAATCTCCAACGGTTTAAGTGTAGCGTCAATGGTCATCTCCAATTGCCTTGATCTATCCACTTCCTGACATCTTTCATTCCTATCTGCTCTCGCTCTATATCTTCCATAACCCCCCTGCCTTGATCGACCCTCCGTCCTTCTCTTTCTCCACATCCCTTCCTTTACCACTCCTATCTGCTCTTCCTCCAACCCTTCTGTAACCCCATGCGTGATAGTGGCCACCGGCCTTGCTTGGGGTGATACGCTTAAAAAAAAAAAAAACTCACTTTAGTAACTCAACTCTCCAAGATTTTGTCCCCTCTGCAATGGCCAGGTATTGAACTCTAAACACTTCGGGTCAAGTCACTTTTGGATTGCTCAACCTACGCTTTTATCTACTGCTAGGCTCGCTTCGAAATTCCAAAGTGTATCACCTGAAGAAGGTCGGAGCGTACAACGACCAAAACGTCGTGAATATGGCAATGAAGATGACAACAACAGTCTGAATCATGTAAATAGAGTAAATGGAACACATATAATGCATATTTTACAAGTATGTAAGTGTATTGTTTACTTAAGAGATTAGAAATTATTAATAATCAGTTTTCCAAAAGGAAACGTACAAGTAACTTTGAAAGAAACATTCAGATTTCTGGCTTTGTATTTATGTCACGAAAATCCCGTGCACAAGAGAGACAGTATCACTCAGAAAATAAGAACTATTTCGTCAAATGTTCTTATTTATAGTTATTCCGACATGAGCTTAAAACTTATAAACTTGTTATCCGAAAAAGGTTTCATCGAAAATGGTTATGCAAAATAGTTCTTCAAGAAAAACGTTTATTCGAAAAAAATACAAACAAACGGGTAAAATGTATAAAATGTATGTTTATTTTGTCAGCTGTATTTTTTCAAATAAATCTTATTGTAAAAATATGAAAATTTGTGAATCATTTAACGTAAAACAATTAGGAAGATATGTAGAAAATATTTAATTAGTAATAACTTCAGCAGACAGACGTCTAATGACATGACAAATTTCTTGCTGAGATCTAGTGTTATTGTTTTACCATTTGACCACAATAACAGTTAACTGATTATAGAGTTTGGCTTTGGTTACTGCATCATCTTTGTTTATATTCCACAAGCCATGGATGGGAATTAAGTCAAGACTGTGTAGACCATCTCATGACTGTAAGGTTCGCCTTCAAGCATTAACTTGTGTAACTAAAAGTGCTGCCTTTAAAAAATTCCATTCGATTATCAAAACAATGTACGGCAGTTCATTCCGTGCTGAATTTAATTTTGTTTTGATTTAAAATTTCCGTACTGCATAGGAAAGATCATGGTTTTTCATTAGTTTGGCCTTTTCCTGGCATGGTTTTTCATTAGTTTGGCCTTCCTAATTTTTGTCTTACGTGAACGACCGGCTTTTATATGTGTGTGTGAAACACAATTTTGTTTTTGATTTTGTTTCATTATACACTTTCAAAACGCTCTAAATTATACTATTGGTCCGTCCCAGCTTATTTGAAACCACAATACACTTCATCGCTGTTCATCTTGAGAATTTATTTTCAAGGAACTTTGACGAGTTCCGCCATATTTGCCAGTTGATGTCACACCGAGAACATTGCATCTTAAGGACTCTCGGGTCGGTGTCACCATAGTTTCATTTGTGCACTCGAATTTTCTGGAATAACCTTTTTTTTTTTACATAACCACTTTCGATAAAATGTCTTCCGTGAATGAAGTAGATACAAAATTTCAGGATTTCAATAAATTCAAAAATCTTGTTGCAATTAATAAGAACTGCATCTGAACAAATTGTTTTCTTAATCTGATTAGAACGATAGATATACTACTGTTTATCTAGAATAATTAAGAACAACTGAATAGCGCCAGTAATCGTTTTAGAAATTGAATCAAATCTTTAATCGAAGCTGATTTCAGTTATATGGTATCGAGCCATGTTTTGCGTATGAGTATATGTAAGAACTAAATATGATTACGTCAAATTAAAATTAAATATACCTAAAGCACTTTCTCTCTCTCTCTCTCTCTCTCTCTCTCCCTCTTTCTCTCCCCACATATATATATATATTATGAAATGGGCAAAGTCCGACAATTATTTTGAGACATTTTTATTTTTTTATATATATATATATGATGAAAACGTGGAAAAGACAAAGCAAAATCCGAATATGTGAGTTTACTGTTTTTATTTTGTTTTTGTTATTCTGTCGACGTCAGACGTTTCGGTCAAATAGACCTTCTTCAGGACATGGTTAATGGAGACATATTTATATTAGATTTAAGTTAGATGAAGAGACGATATATACAGGACTGGTCAGAAACAGAAAAACTGAAATTCTAAAGTCAGAGTATTCTTTCTTGGAGTCGGATACGCTGGCGTCACGTGGGCGGCGCTACGAAATCCTGCTCCCAGGGAAGAGATTGTATCCTAAGTGGATTAAATCCTATTTAAAACTATAGCTTATCGGTACGTTTATCAAGCATTAATCCTGCTAGAAAACTTGATATATTAAAGAAACCTTGTCGGGTGTTTATTGTGTGTGAGCTGGCTATCATACCAGCCTCGTAAATCTGCCTATGGTTTTTATTGTGGATATATTTTAAAATCTTCACAGAGTCGAAATCAAAATTGTGATCAGATTTGGCTATGTGTACAACCAAAGCACTACTTAGATTACCGAGGCGAATATCTCGTTTATGTTCGGAAATGCGAGATTTCAATAACCTACCTGTCTCGCCTACATAACTCAAGTTGCAGTCTCTACATGGCACCTGATAGACGCAAGCATCGAATGTAATATGTTGTCTGCTGGTATTGTTTAATATACTACGGATAGTTTTAGTGGGTAATGTAGTAGTTTTAATTTTTAGCGCGTTTAGATTGTTGGAGATGTGTTCGGTCAGAGGGTTATTCGGTAGAAAGATGCGGCCAATGGGATTATCAGGGGCAGCTGAAAGTGTGCCTCTCTCCACCTTTGATGTAGTAGTAGTAGTCGGTTTTGTTGTTATGTACTGATGAACAAACTCTGTGAATTTTCAAGGCTTTATGCTTAGCGCCGAGTATTAATTGTCTCGGATACGAAAGGCTCGAGAAGGTATCCTCGATATAACTAAATTCATCTAAATATTTTGCTGAACAGTTTCGAAGAGCTCTCAAGTAAAATCCAATAATAACACCTCTCTTAGTCCTAGTATCATTGTGAGAGTAAAAGTATTTACACAATGATACATTATTTATTAAAGTAGCTTTTGTAAATACAGGTGCCGAAAAATTCTGCGAAAATGGCTTTGTTTTTTAATGTTCTCTTATGTGAAGGGGTCCGCTTGCTGATACACCAAGAACGAACGTGTGTCTCACAGAAAAATGTATAATTTATATGACAAATTTTGTCATTTGAAACATTGCTTTCTATATTCATACCCTCAAGCCAATATAATCATAGGTTAAGGTTATGTAAATGACAACTGCAATGTTGACTCCCTAAGCTTCTTTAATCTTTATTTACGCTTAGCCGGACCTTTTACAAAATGGCGCATCCAAAGGTATTTACGCTTCGTGGCCGGCTTAGAAAAAAGTACTGATTTTCTATTTACTTAAGCATAATTTACCAGGTCAAACAAACCGAGTGTTCTATTTGCTCTCCAAAAGCCGCATTATTAGCGCTAATATCTTCTTGCAAGACATAATCAACCAACAGATATTGGAAAATTACATAAACTCATGGTTATATATATATATATATATATATATATATATATATATATATATTTAAAGACATTTTTGATATGTTTAACGTTCTTTTTATAGATACAAGTATTTAAGTAAATGCTCTGTTTATAATAAACAGTATTAAATAACATTTGCCGGCCTGAATGTCCGAGAAATTTTCATAAAAAATTTTCGTTCTCCGACAGGAATATATATATATATATATATATATATATATATATATATATATATATATATATATATATATATATATATATATATATATATATATATATATATATATATATATATATATATATATATATATATATATATATATATATATATATATGACAATGTGGGAAACGTTTTCTTGTGACGCATTTCGTCCTTTAGGACTTCATTAGACTAAATTTATTTTCTTACGACGACAAATAACCAGGATCGAGTGATGCTGGGAATTGTAAATCTAAATTTAATTTTTTTTTTTACCTAGCCGATTTTATTTAGATTTTTTTCTTTCCATTACTTTTGTTAGTAGATATGCCACACTGTGATAATAGAATTTCTACCCGGAATGGAGAAAAGAGCCAGGGCGTAAATTTACTGTAGATGACCTTGCGATCAAGGCTCTCTCTAGATTTTACGTCTTAGTGAATTGTTTTTTCCTTTGATCAGATTAGCCTTTTTATGCCAAAATTCTGGTTAGTCTCGTTACGTAGGGAAACCAACGTATTTGATGCATTATTTTATAAAATGACCCTTTTGTGTTTTATTTAAATTTCTTGAGGTTTCTCCTGTATATTTTTGTGACAATTATTACGGGCGATTCTTTGATCTGTTTACCCTCCAAAAACTGCATTATGTGCGCTAATTTCTTCGTGCAAGTTTTCTTTTTCTCTTTAACTATTTCGTTTTGGATTATATTTTATGCTACATTTAAGGTCAATTGCATTAAATAACTACCATATTTACTATTTCATGTCTACCGTATTTCACTGCACGTTTAACAAACTTTTAGCGTTGGCAATTTAATATATATATTATTAACAGTTATTGTTCATCAAAAGCCTTTCTCATGTCCTTCCATAAAGATTGTGACTCTCTATCATGTCATACTAGCAAACCTCTCAATCTCCTCACTCCATATTCTGTTTGGTCTTTTCCTGCTGTGTTTCTTATCCACTGGGTATCATTCAACCAACCTTTTGCTCCAACTATTATCCTCCCTTATAGCTGGGATCCTAACACGTGCTACCACCCCGGGTCAGGGTAGACCTGACAACACCAGCAATTAAGAGGTGGTTCCACGCTCCTCAAAACCTCCTGATCAGAGGCCTTGCTGCTGGACGTAGTTTATCGTCTTACCCAGAACGGCAATTATTTTGGGAAAACGCTTCATTTTTAGACGAATTTTTTTTTCTTTAATATAGTAACTAAGAAACTGGGGCACCTGAAAGTACTCGAGCGGTGGCTAACACTTCTACTGGATATAAGTTAACTATTGTACTCGTTTCAAGTCCGGAAACGCTTAAAAAGAATCAAGGTCGACTTATAAACATAGTTTCTTTTTTGTGTTTTTAGTAAAAAAAGGTATATACACGTCTACGCCGGGGAAGAGGTTGAGACACTTGACCCTACCTATCTAGAGTATACAACGCTTTATTAACGCATCCAAAATATATTGATTTCACATCGGAAATTGACTTACAATCTCCGCTTCCTCCATTAGTTCCCTGAGAATAAAAAAAATCTAACTCGATCTCAGTCAGTGACAATATATTAGGTTCAAAGTCGAAAGATTTAGTCATAATGAAATATATCTTTTTCTAGTCATGATATTTTGGAAAATACCTTAAGGATTAAAATAATCACAAAGAAAACGAAGAAAGATTGTTTTGTTAACCTATTCAACTTTTACGTATTTTCACTAAGATTTATTGATTTTTAGGTCGACTAGAAATAATTAAAACCCGTGCGTAATATGAATTCCTTTCTACTTTCTTACTATTATACCTGAAATTTGTATTTATGTACAAAAAGAAAATTACAAAACAACCTATGCTGAAGATTTCATTTTTAAAATGGCAACATATCTTGAAGAAAGCTTACACAGATTGCGAGAACAAAAAAGAGATTTTCTCTCGTTTCAAAGTCGTGCGCATGTTTTTCAATTTGATCTCCTCTTAGCAAATGTTTTCGATTCCTTACTGAAGATAAAATGTTTAAGGTTTGAGTGTTTTTGCCAGAGAATGCAATTCTTGGATTTAAACGCTATCTAGAACAACACCATTCACCAATGACAACATTGCAAATTTTTCAAATTCTCTTCGTTTTCAAAGCTTTTTATTTTTTTTTATAGACTCTTTTTAATGGACTAAATTCTTTCATTTTGGTTCTGTTGGTTTACATTCGCTTGGTATTTTATAAACAGAATGAATTTACTTACACTACGCCATTGAGATTCTGGACACCGATAGTTTGACATTCCTTTGAATCCAACCAAAATTTCAAGAGATCACGAGATCTTCCAGGCAGGGAGAGCGAGACAACCTGAAAACCAAACACTGCTTGAATACTTGTAGTTTTATTTTATAATTTACAAATGCCATTTTCAACTAAATTCGAATATATATATATATATATATATATATATATATATATATATATAGATATATATATAGATATATATATATATATGTATATATATATATATATATATGTATGTATATATATATATATATTCATATATATATAAATATATTCACATATATATAAATATATTCCTATATATATAAATATATTTATATATAAATATTCATATATATATATATATATATATATATATATATATATATATATATATATATTCATATATATATGCATATATATATTCATATATATATATGCATATATATATTCATATATATATTTATATATATATACATATTCATATAAATATATATATATATATTCATATATATATGAATATATATATATATATGAATATATATATATATATGAATATA
Organism: Acanthosepion esculentum; assembly: GCA_964036315.1. Classification (NCBI taxonomy): domain Eukaryota; kingdom Metazoa; phylum Mollusca; class Cephalopoda; order Sepiida; family Sepiidae; genus Acanthosepion; species Acanthosepion esculentum. The sequence goes on along the minus strand of OZ038483.1, from coordinate 137,238,474 downwards.
TATATGAATGTATACATATATATACACACACATATATATATATATTTCGACTTATTATATATATATAATTTCTGAAATAAAAGGGGAGATGAAGAGACAATGTGGAAAATCTTTTAAACGACGCGCTTCGTCGACGTGACTTGTTTAGTATTCGGCTTCTTCTGGTTGAAATGAAAGACAAATTTTTGTATGTAAGGAAAATGGGTTGGTATTTTTTAGGATAAGAGGCGCAACAAATTCAATTACTTTATCACATCCGCTGTCCAGAGATTAGAAAATGTTTGTTTGTTTGTTTTATATGCTTCTAAAGACTTAATGGTCTTTATTTTTTAATCCAACGTATTTTTATTATTTCAACGTTGTTTTTTTAGTGGATAGCCGTGTTTGAATAACCGCTCCGTTTATTAAAAGACGGATTATTTCGTCTACCAGCCTATTTATTCAAAGGGCATAAATTTTGTATGAATTTTTTATGAGCGAGCAGGCCGGCAGACGAAATAAAGACACATACAAACACACACTTTCTTTCTCTCTCTCTCTCTCTCTCACACACACACACACACACACACACACACACACACACACACACATATATATATACAGTGTAACCGGATATAAGAGAAACCCGGATATAAGAGCGATTTTATCTGGTCCCAAATTAGAGCCATACTTACCTAAACAAAATAGACCAAACCCGTATAAAAAAGAAATCCGGATATAAGAGACTTCTTCTCCGGTCCCGACAACTCTTATATCCGGGTTACACTGTATATACAGTGTAACCCGGATATAAGAGACCTGGATATAAGAGAAACCGGATATAAGAGAGATGTTCTCTGGTCCCAAATTAGAGCCTGTGTTAATAAAACAAAATAGACCAAACACGGATATAAGAGAAACCCTTATATAAGAGAAACCCGGATATAAGATACTTCTTCTCCGGTCCCGACAACTCTCTTATATCCGGGTTACACTGTACATAGATATTTAGAGCCGTTGGTGTCAGTTCTACATAGTGTATGTCCAGAAAGGAAAAAAATTATAAGAACACAAGAAAAATGAAATAAAAATCTTAACCGTAGCTCTTTGTCAGTTATTTTTAATGAAACTTGTATAAAAGAGAGATTGCTGCCTAAATACACAATATATATATATATATATATATATATATATATATATATATATATATATATATTTAATTTAAATAAAAACAGACCACTTTAAGGTTTCATATAATAAATTATTTCACCACAGCCCTTCTAAAGAACAGCGGATCATCAGATTTTATTTCCAAAGGTTGAAACGAAAAATGATTCATTTCCAAAGGTTGAAACGAAAAATGATTCATTTTTCGTTTCAACCTTTGGAAATAAAATCTGATGATCCGCGGTCTTTTAAAGGGGCTGTGGTGAAATAATTTATTATATGAAACCTTAAAGTGGTCTGTTTTTATTCAAATTATTAGCTCTGATTTACATTGAGCTCTCTGGATTTTATCCTCCTTGGGTCTACCCATACGGATTACTTAGTTTTTCGTAAACTAAACATATATATATATATATATATATATATATATATATATATATATATATATATATATATATATATATATATATATATATATAGCTTTCACTGAAGCCTAATGAAAATTAAATTCAATGATTTCACCCAACCAAGGTGGTAAAGCCACGAAGCCGCCAAGCATTATTGAGGCTAAAAGTTGCCATTTGCTCGATGTTCATTATATTTGTGCAGAGGTCAATCAGACGACAATGGAAAGAACAGACAATAATATTAAAAAAAGAAGGAAAAAGGAAAGCTGACTGTACAGATGCATGAGAAATATTTGTATTTCGCATAATTTTGTCTGCAAATCTCTCTGCAAATCTGAGCAGATGATAATGCGTTTGAAATTTTTAGAATGAAAGACGTCGAAACGCAAATTATTTTGAATCCTACAAGTTTTATTTGACTGAAAAATGTTCTAACGTCTAAGTTAAAAAGACAAGACAGGAAAACACGTCAATACCCACTCACGCATTTAAGCGTGGGGACAGGGAGTAGAATTCTTCAACCAGTTGAAATAAATATGCCGAATTCTCTCTTAAATTTTCCATTTCACTCATTCATTCACTTATTTTCATTCTCGGCATTTTCTTGCCATTTATATCCGCCATGTTAACGCAAAAAACCCGGATCTCAATTCAAAGCTGAGCCATAAATATTGTGGTTGTTTTTCATGCGCACTGGTGCATTGACGTTCAGCTTGATTGGTCGCTAATTCTTTGGAATCATCCAATCAATTTCCGTCTTGCTCATTAATTTCAGATTTCCTTTTCTATTCTTTCTTTGATTGCACCATTTACCGAAGACCGCGTGATCGCTGCTAGAAGCGAGGTTGGACAGTATTTAAACCAAACATTTTATGCCTGCAAACCGCGACACTTATGCAAATTTCTGTACTTACTTTATACGCACATCAACATATTCACACACACACACACACACACACACACACACACACACATATATATATATATATATATATATATATATATATATATATATATATATATATATATATATGATATTAATAACTATACTCAGTTGGTGGAAAACCCGGTTGATGCAATTCGAAAATATAAATATATCGAAACAAATTGATATCTGGGGAAAAAAGAAAGAACTAGTAACATCCGAGCAGAGCTAAAAAAATCGTCCAGTGACTTAAATTCGAGTCCAAAGAAAAAAAACCCGAATCAAGTAAGTAAGAGGAAAGTACTGAATCGGCCAATTAGAGAAGAAAATAAAAAAAATCCTAAAGAACCAGGAACTACCAACGTAGGTTCCACCTAAATGGATCTTCAGGGTAAACTGAAGATCCATCCAGGTGAAACCTAGATAGGTAGTTCCTGGCTCTTTAGGATTATATATATATAATTAAGTAATTCATTGAGTCTGAAAGAAACCTCAACAGAATGCAGAAAGCACTGGACAGCCGGTTCGTCTTATATTTGGGACACATCAGCAGTGCGCATTCACTACCGAGAAATGAAACCCTGACAGGTTGACAAGCAAACGTCATATCAACTGTTCCAACGAGCCTCGGTGACGGAGAGTTAGCAAATCAGAGTCATAATTATAATTATCAAATCCTTTTTAACGTTCCCACAAACAGTTCCGCTTGTCTGTTCGACCTTGGGTGATACGGTGGGCTCATAACATGCTCAAGGAAAAGCATCTTGCAAAAGGCTTCGAATTTTTTACCAGTAAATTGCGTTCCGTAAACAGTTCATGCAAGAAATTCACTATCACTGAAGATGTTGGATTTTTACAATTTCCGGCCATTTAGTGAAACTATCAATTCCTACAAGATAATGTGATCCATTTATAGGTCCTGCAAAATCTATATGCAGTCTTGAAAACAGCGTGTCTGCTTTTTGGCCAAGGTTCAATCTTTGTGATAGGTACTTTTGCTGCCAGAGCATAACCTCGACAAGTTTTCAGGTTTTTGTAATATCTTGGTCCATTCTGATCGAATATAAGAAAGTTCTCATCAGAGATTTCATTCTTGAAATACCAGGATGTCCGATATCAAAATCCTTCAATATTCGCTTCTGGTATTTTACAAGCCTTTGCCCAAACATTTTTTACGCCGTTGCATAGCCAGTAAACATTTAAGTCTGAATTTCATTCTTTCTTACTTTCTTTCAATTGCTTTTTTTATTTTCGCAATAAAGACGTCATTTTCCGATTATTCCAGGATCATTATTAACGTTCGTACTACCTTGCACAAGATGTTTTTTTTATTTCCATTTCGTTTTTTAGTGCTGCAATGACCATGTCCTCAAATTGTTCCACAGTTTTAGGTATTAATCTTGATAATCCATCTGCATGTCCTAATTTTTTAGATGGTTGGTACTCTATCATAGTTTAATAAGATGGTACACCAGTGTTATAGTCTATTGGCTGCATGCATATGTATTCCTTTTTTTGAACCATATATTGTTAATAGAGGTCTGTGGTCTGTTTGCCGCCTAAAACTTTTTCGATGAATAAATTTATGAAATTTCTTCACAGGAAATATAATCTATAGAGCTTCTTTTTCTATCTGACTATAATTATTTTCTGCTAGTAGAAGCGAGCGTGAAGCATGAGCGAAGAATTTCATTTTACCGCCATTGTGTAAAATCACCCCTCCAATACCGCTAGCATCTGACGCCACTACAATATCTGTTTTAGGATCGTAGAGTGTTAAGGATAAATCTGAGGAAAGTTTTTTTTATTTCGTCAAATGTCTTTTGACAGTTATTATTCCAGTTCCACTTTACTCCTTTTTTAAGTAGATCGTTCAGTGGAGCTCTCAAATTATGCATATTATGTACATATATTTGATTATAATTAGCCAGTCCTAGAAAAGCTTGTAACGAAGTCACGTTTGTTAGTGGAGGCATATTTTAATTGCACTTGCCCTCAACGGATCCGGCTGACCACCATTTTTATTTATAATTTGACCAAGGTATTTAATTTTCGGCAAAAACAAGTCGCATTTTTCTTCACTGGTCTTGAATCCGTAATCTCTAATCCAAAATTGTTTTCCCATTCCAATGTTTTTCTTTAGATACAGTTTTGATTAAAATGTAGCCCAGATACGCCACTGCGAAATCACAATCTGCAAGTATGCTATCCATAGCTCGTTGACAAACAGCTGATGCCACCTTTATACCAAAACGAAGTTTGTTAAACTTATATAATCATCTGTGCGTATTTATGGTTGTTAATTCTGAGCATTCATTTTCAATCTGAATTTGTAAATACGTTACAGAGAGATCCAGTTTTGAAAATATTATTCCGCCGTTTAACTTCTAAAAAAAATTCTCTGGACTTGGTAATAGGTTGTTATGTTTTTCTAAACAACAGTTTAACCCAGTCGAGAAATCCTCGCAAACACGAAATTTATTATTTTTTCTTTACATACACCACTGATGCAGACCATTTTGGAGGGTTAATTTTTTTATTGCAACAATTCTTTCAAGTCTGTCCAATTTTTCGTTGACCTGTTCCAATAACGCGAATTATACGCTCCGTTTCGGCTTAAATATTGGCGTCGAACCTATTTTACTTGAAAATCCTCATGTGAAAGAACATCTGGAAAACATTTTTTTAAAATTCTTCCTTAAGATTTTCGCTCTGGCTTTTTAAATTGGCCGCTTGTCCACTTAAGTTTTTACAATAAACGTTTATCGGCAAATTCCAGCGCTCAAATAGTTTCATCCAGTCAGGACCGAATAAATTCGTAGCATTTTTAATACATAAGCTTTAGTTTATACATGCTTATTACGGAATGAGACATTACAAGTCATTCCCCCTCCCCAAATAATTCATCACCAGAAACTGAAATTGCGACTTTGGACGTCCTTTTTAATAAAGACTTTCCAATTTCCTTCCATGTGGTTTCACTGATTACTGAAATATCACTACCAGTGTCCAGTAGCATTTTCATGCTCACGTTATTTATTTTCACATTCACAATTTTTTTGTTTTATGTGACCGTTTTTTGTCGCAATGCCGTGTGAAAATTTCTTTCTGTGAAAATTTTTCTTGGTTTGGTCTTGCAGTGTGACTTTATATGTCTTCTTTTACCACACTTGTAACATTCTGCATTTTTAACTGGACAGTCATTTCTACATTTCCAGTATGTAATTTACCACATCTGAAACCAGGATTTATTCTCCTTTTTGTACATTTGTCCTTTCTTCGCCATGAAGCGACTGAAGCAGTTAGCTGCGATAGGATCATAACAGAGTCTGAGATCTGGGAAGTCTTGAAACTTGTTGGCCGAGACAAGACATTCAGGGAGCTGTTCTCACGGCAACAGGTTTCGGTCCCTTTTCGAGTCTGGTTGGCTGGTGGAGGTGAATGGAATAAGGCCAGGGCCTTTCATAGTGTCGCGCCCCATTAGTCAAGGTTTTCAGCGCTTGCCTTTACTTTACATTCTTGCAAATTCGCAAGTTAAAGACGAACCTGCTACTGTGCGGAATTGCACTCCCTATTATTACCTCGTGTGCAACGGCACAGGTGATGTGCAACTGAGGATCGCATGGAACGCAATTAACAATCCGGGTGATTGCACTTGACCGGATTGTCGCAGGTGTCAATGTGGTGTTAGGTATGGATGTCATTAATCAACGGGCGTGGCTTACAGTAAATGAGGACGTTGTAGAGTTCGGTAAACAACGCTGCGCTGTGATCAGAGAAGGGTGACCGTGTAGCATCAATTATTGTTATGAACGAAAATCTACAATTGAGTAAAAATACTTTCCGTGCGACTTTTGATGATAATCATTAGACAGTTCAGTGGGCACAGAAGGAAAGCCGCCAGTCTTAAAGAACACTTTGAGTCGTTCCAAGGAGTGATAAAAGCCGAATTCGAAAAGGTGGAGCGCTGGATCGAGGAAGGAAGCTACATGCCAGGGTAGAGAAAGTAGGTGTGCTACCATTGATGGCAGTTACTCAGGATATAAAGAGTGGACCATCGTGAAGGCTGTCTTGTCTGGGACCAGTTTCATACCGTAATTTCGCTCTTGAATTCGCCTTTTCTATGCAAACCCCAGTGAATGGAGTGAGTTCGAAGCCCTTCATCATGACCAGATCCATTCGCTAGGATTGTCCCCTCTTGCCCTTGCTCTATATGCTTACACTGGAGCCTTTCTGGTGCAGGTTGAGGGCGAATCCGATTCTTGGCCTGGTACACCGCCTTGTAACGAGCAGTGCCGAGATTGGTGAAGTCGGAAGTGAAATCCGGAGGTATGAAACGGTCAAAAGTGCCAAAATCAACCGCGATAAGTCTGTAGGATTTCTGTTGGGTTTATGGAAAGCTTGTTCTCTCCTGGGCTCCTTCAGTTGGACGAGCGGCCCTTGAAAGTTTCTCGGCCTCTGGTTCAACTGGAGAAGAATTGGTCGGATGTGCTGGAGAAAGTCATAGCCGCAGTTAATCTCTGGCCGCGAGGGGATGTTTCCATGAAAGGGATAGCGAAGTGTGTGTCACAATCTTATATGGCGCATGGCGAGGTCTGCTACCTCCATCCGTCTGAGGGCAGTTTTGGGATACCGGATGTGTACAAAGGACTACAAGAATGGCATCTTATAGAAGAAAGATGCCAAAACAGCTTTTCTGTCTTTGAAAAGCGTGCATTTGGTTGATGAGGTCCTCCGTTTGCACCGAAACAAGTGTTACTTCTACCGTGAATGCCATCATGCACTGAAAGTTCTTCCTCCAATACAGGCTAACCTCTCTGACGAGGGGGTGGGTTCGATCCATTTGGCCCTGGACGCCCGGGTTGAAATGCCTCACTAATGATGACACATCGCTCCCCTGGCTGATGCTTCGAAATGCGCTCAGGGTCGGTAAATAATCTTCCACAGCTGGTTGTTTCGCCAGAATTCTTCCGAGTATTTTGCAGAAAGATTGATTGTTGCACTATTGATACGAGTGAATGATGTTTATGCTCAAATGGCATCACGAGCTGTGACTGGTTGAAGGACTTGTTGTTCCGAGAAAAATATGCCTCCTCTGGTTAGGTTAGAGTAGGAAAAATCTCTCCTTTTTGTTACTCTAAAAATTGGTTAACTTAAATAGAGAGTGAATGGCCAATGGCTAGTTTATTAGTTTATCACATTTTCCTTTTTCATTCCCCCCTCCTATTCCCTTTTTAGCTGACAGACGGCATAGTACCCTAGAACAGTGGGAACATTTCGTTTTCTGTAAATTTTGTTTGTATTTACTTATTTTTTCTACACGTTCCCATTGTATTTTTTCGTGCAAATAACTTGCTTTTCGGCCACGTTTAGACGTGGGGAAGGTCTCATATTAACCTTATTATTTCCTTGTACATATATGTTCATGTAAATTATGGAGTTATTTTATGATGTAAATACAAATCATGGTTTTCATCACCTTCTCCACACGCTTAGGGGGATTAGTTTAGATCTTCATGGAGAGTATGTGTTGTTTTGGTGATTGTGGCATATTTGTGCTTTTATATTTTCCAATCGTAGCTTAGAGGTGGCACAAGGCCGAAAGTATGGGGCATCCAGTGAGGATCGAACTCACTCTCCAATCGTAACTGTTTTAGCGAGACAAGCTCGCTAACCATTACACCACATCGAGGTGCTCTAATTGTCATTTTCTAAACGTAGCTTAAATGTGGCACAAGGCGGAAAGTGTGAAGCATTCGGTGAGTATCGAACTCAGTCGTAATTGATTTAGCGAGACAAACTTGCTAACAATTACGCCACGTCGAAGTGCCCTAATATGTGTTTTTTTTATATAAATGTCGTATCAGGGTGAATGGATTACTATAACTATGATTGTTTCAGTGAATGTAATTAGTTAAGTTAAATTTAAGAAAAGTGATGACCATTTTGACTCCATTTTTTGACTTGTGCCACATTTTATGTAAAAGAATTCATGAATAATTAATCTGTTGGCGGGAGAACCTTTGTTACTCGGGATCCCCCCCACCACATACTTTTTTTGGCAGTTGCTCGATTGCTGAGAAAGTCAAGAAAAGAATGGAAGAGAAGAAGAAAAGAAGACTACGAAGTCAAAATGAACAAAGACTATTACGTAATTTCAACTACAATTTGATTAAAATCCGAGAATTATTTGATTTTTGCAAAAATTTCCAAATCAATGTGTTATTCACTGCAAAAGACGCTCAAAACTCACATATGCTAATGTATGGTCACCCATTGACACAAGAAAAATAAAATTGTTAACCAAAATATTGAAGGTTCAACAAGGGGTTAAAAATATAATTTAATAATCCCTAAATCCCTTCGGCTTTCCTCTGAATAATAACGTACAGATTTTGAGGATAAAGTTTTTTGTTGTATTTTTATTTTCTTATTATGTATGCTCATTTTTGCGAATCTTTGGAGATACATACATATATATACATACATATATGTATGTATATATATATATATATATGAAGAAATATAGTCTTAAAATGTGCTATATTTATGGGATAAAGTGCTCAATATCAGAGATAGAGCGTGTGTAAATATAAAAGTGAACATAGAAGTCAACACTTAGAGGCGACAGTCTGTTTCATGCTAGATGCAATCGTCAGGCCAATCGCTGGCCTGACGATTGCATCTAGCATGAAACAGGCAGTCGCCTCTAAGTATTGACATATATATATATATATATATATATATATATATATATATATATATATATATATATATTCTCGAAATGGGCATGTAATTCTATACACTACATTGGTTTCATTGAGGAACGGTTTGTTTGGTGGGGGAGAAGTATCACTTCGGACATTTAGGTTTGAGGTTTTAAATTTGCTGTAGTACAGTGTCCTAAGAAAAGTTTTTAGCCAGGAGAAATAAACTACATCCAATTTTCTCGCCCAGTCCATACGAAGATTCCTGTTAACCTCTGAAATCAAGGGTTTCTTTCTTGCAACTCTTCTTTGATAGCATAGCTCTTTAAGACTCATTCTCGCCGCATGTGGCGACATTTCCATGCTGTTGGCGACATCTTTGACGCTCTGACGACGATTTCTGATGACTTCCCTCTTCAGCGCCCTTTTCGTTCACTCAGACACAATGCTTGGTCTTCCTAAACGTTGTTCCACACGACAATGGCGTTCTTCATTAAATTTCTTGACAATATTATTAACTGTTTGATGATTAACCTGGAAAAAAACTAGCAAATTCTCTATTTGATTTGCCACACTGATGCCATCCTATTATTTGCCCTTGTTGAAATTCACCAATTTCCGTACTTCCGCAAACTTTCATTGCAAAATATAATATGTCGTTTATAGATGAGAGTAGCTTGATACTAACACGATATTGCCTGAAAAATAAGAAGAGACGTCATTAAACAAACCAAAATTGCTGTAATGAAGGGTGGCTAAAACCTTATCATAGCCCACTGTAGATTATTAATTTTATTTGTTTGTGTTTTTGGACGGGTTTAGTTTATCTGTAGATGATGTTAATTATTGCTAGTGCATCGGGTTACAAATTGCTGTGCATTTGATTCTTATAGAAAAACGTCATAGTAATATTATAGTCTGTCTTTTTTCCTTTGTTATTCTTATGAATATTTGAAAGGTAATATTTTATATGTTGGTCTTATATATACATACATACATACACTTATATATATATATATATATATATATATATATATATATATATATATATATATATATATATATACTTGATAAGACACCGGAGGTGTTGAAACAAAATGGCTATTTTTGTAGTGATTTTATAACATATTTATGATATAATTTTTAAATAAACATTTATATATATATATATATATATATATATATATATATATATATATATATGAATATAAAGTTATGTTAACAGAAGGAACAAAATAAGAAGACAGAATATATGTTTAGTTAAATGATAAGAGAACAAATTAAGGAGTAGATTAAATGTCATTAAATGACATAAAATTGATGGAACCTTAAAATTCCCTGAAGCCCTTATCTTTTCCTCCAATTCATACAAGCACACGCATCGCCATATTTTATTGCAATCGTGTCGTCCTCCACGCTTTCATTGATTCAAGACAGAAAAAAAAACTCAATCTGACCGGACACTTTAACCGAAGATCTTTCTACGCGATAAAATTGCATTGACCCTTATTATTTAGGGCTGAAGCAAGCAGTAGTCTGGTGTTCGTTCTGATACAAGAGATGACTATATAAGAACAGAAAAGGAACCGCATGTGTCTGCATCTAACTCAGGGATAAGAACAAATGATAACAGACATGATGGTTACAGATAAATTTCCTTGTGGCCTGCTTGTTTATACACGCTTTATTCGGTTAGTTTTCAAAATAGTATCTTGGTTCTAAATCAGCATAAATCTTTAGCCTTTATCTGTTCATAATTACGCATAAAATCCGTAATAATTACTGTGTGCCCTATTCAGAAACTGAAAAGAATTGCTATTGACATGGAAATACATACAGACATACATACATACAGGTGTAAGCATTTTAGTTTACCGTGAACTAAAATGCGTACACCTGTATGTATGAATGTGTGTGTGCGTGAGAGTGCCATTCCAAACAGAAACAGAGGAGAATTTCACCCAAAATTTCCGCACCAAAAATAATCAAGCACAAACAATCTTAATTTTTTAAAAAAATAAACCAATTTGTCTGATGATCGCAAAAGCTTGAAACCCAGGGTCACAAACCTTTATCCATACAACTGAATATGTTATCTCTATCACTAATATTGAGCACTTTCCAATAAGTACTGTGCATATATATATATATATATATATATATATATATATATATATATATATATATATATATATAATTATTATAATTTATTATTGTAGTATCATATGTAAATGAGAAGGGCAACATAGAGAGCAGAGGATGACCAAAGAAACATTAATCAGCAAACCCGTTTGCTAAACGTAACGTGGAGAACTGTGCATACGATTGATACTATCCAGAGAAAAATACCCAACATAACAATGGCATTACCGATAGGATCATTGAATGCTCTGGAAGATCCAGAACACACAGAGACATGGATAAGAACCTTTGCTGCATTTGCAAGAGTAAAGAATTAAGAGAAACCAAAACCGAAAGAGGAGAAAACGAGATAACGGTTTTGGTGTCTCTTAATTCTTTACTTCTTACCACTGCTGGGTGCAAAGCGGTGAAGAAATTTTCGACAATGTGTTACCCGAGCGAATCAGAAGAAATTACATTTGAAGAAATTGTCAAAGTTATAAAAAAAGAACATAAGACCAAAGAAAAGATTGGTCATCGTTGAATGAACCAAGTTCTTAGAGACAAGACAAGCACCAAATGAGTCCAATATACTGTATTTGCATAGATTAAAAGAACGTGCTAAGTACTGTGAATTTGAAAAATTGGGAACTCGGGAAATGACCATAGAAGATGAATTAATTCTTCTCAAAATAATTGAAGGTTTGCAAGACCAGAACCACAAACGAAAAATACTGGAAGATTTGGAGGCAAGTGTCGAATTTTTACAACAGTTACAGTTGATTAAAGAATTTAATCAACCAAAAGAAGAATTCGAGACGTACAGGACGAGCATGACCAAACCTATAATTAAACGTCGATACTGTGGAAAAAATCACGAGGGAGACAACTACAAATGTCCAACTCTGGGAAAAATATGCTCAACTTGAAAAAAAAAGAGATCTTTTTCAGAATGTATGCAAATCATCTACTTTGACTTTTGTAATCGTAAAGGGGATCCGAATGCAGAAGTCATATTGAATCTCCACACATACACAGACATATGTGTGTGTATGTGTGTGCACACACCACAATTCAAAAGTTTGAAGAGCTCTGTCATTGAAAAAAGAATAGAATTAATTATCAGACTTATACTTTGTGAAACTTTTGCAATGAATGCCAAATATGTTGCTGCAGTAATCAAGGCTAAAGAGAGATATTTTGACGAGAGCAAAGTTTAATCATAAAATGCTTTCTTTCTTTTTAACATAATAAAGTTTCTAATAGTATTTCAGGTATGCTGACCTATTCTGCATTTCTTGATAAAAGCACCATTTTTGGCACAGAAGTCGAGTAATATATTACGAATAAATCTGGATGTGGAGCCATCGCCCTACTGACCCCTGGCAACCATTTTGGAAAATGGCTGCCAGCAGACACCCAAAAGACTCACAGATATTAAAGTTTTCTGCTGAAGGTTTTTGTGAATGTTTATTGAATGTTTTGAATCAAGACATGCCAGATAGCTCTTAGTCACATTTTGGTAGATGTTGCTGATATAAATTAAGATATTTAGGATAAATGCAGGTGAAATAACGACAAGGAAACCCATGATCTGGCATCAAATGCTTACATTCCTCATGAATAGCCTAGATTCATTTAAATTGGGAGGGGGACTACTTTCTTCTGGTGGTAGAGGCGGCAGGCACTGTTCGCCAGCTGTGTGGAAAGGAACAGGACCCTATCATAGGAGATAGATATCCCCACGTGTGCAAGCCTGTCGAAGAGCTCCCTCATTCGTGTGTGTGTGTGTGTGCATATAGCATTAGGCAGATGTATGCTGGACGCAATGACGATTGCGTCTAGCATGAAACAGCCTGTCGCCTCTAAGTATTGACTTCAATGTTCACTTTTATATTTACACACGCTCTATCTCTGATATTGAGCACTTTATCCCATTAATATAGCGCACCTTAAGACTATATTTCTTCCTATATATACATATATATATATATATATATATATATATATATATATATATATATATATATATATATATATATATATATATATATATATATATATAAGTAATTCATCGAGTCTAGTCGCCACCTCTTCGTCACCGAAGCCCGTTTGTACAGTTGGTATGACGTTTGTCTGACTGTCCGGGTTTCAATTCTCGGTAGTGGATATGCACTGCTGATGAGTCCCAAATATAGGACGAAACGGCCGCCCTGTGCTTTCTGCATTCTGTTGAAGTTTCTTCTAAACTCGATGAATTACTTAATTATAATTATCTCAAGTTCTCCTAATAATTTCTATCACGTATATATATATATATATATATATATATATATATATATATATATATATATATAGCATAATGTGAAGCCACGTATACTTTCTTAATACGTATATAATATAGAAAAAACAACTGAAAAGTTGCAAATTAAAAAAAATTGAATGTATTTTTGTGAAAGTATTTATTTATAATTATATATATATATATATATATATATATATATATATATATATATATATATATATATATATATATTTGATATTTCAGATCGGCCTCGATCTTTCATCAACCATAAACTAACCATACGTCAAAACAATCCTTATTCCCCCATAGCTGAACATTTTAACCAACCAGGAGACTCATTAGAAAACTGTAAATGTGTATTGATAGATTCTGATTTCAGTTCCACATACACACGCAGAAAAAAAGAAAAATACTGGATTTTAAAATTAAATACATATAAACTAGGGTTAAATAAAGACTTGGGTATTTTAAATCTTTATAAATATTTCAATAGTTAAACAAAATTTTTTTTTTAGATATAGTTAAACATTTTTTTAAACAACATCTAAAATATTATTACAGTGAGATTTACGTTAGAAATATTCAAACACAGTTGCATTCCATATCACGTGACGCCCGCGTCTCGCGATGGACGCTACTTAATGTAAACAAACTTCTGAAAACAGTTATTTGTGATGAAAGATCCGGGCCGATCTGAAATATCAAATATATATATAAAAAAAAATAAATACTTTCACAAAAAAACATTAAATTTTTTTTAATTTGCAACTTTTCAGTTGTTTTTTATATATATATATATATATATATATATATATATATATATATATATATATATATATATATATATATATATATATATAATAAACGATTTCTGGTTTCTGGTAGTCGAATCGGATGAGATAATTCCATTTCTTCCTCCTCTTATCCTAAAATAGCAACGCACTTCCCTTAAACACAGTTTTGTTTTTCATTCCAAAAACCAAACGCAACATACGTTGGTAAAATGTATTGTTCATAAGCTTTTTTTTACTCTGTCTTATCATCTTAGCGTTCCTTTCAGACACTATTATGTGTGTGTGTGTGTGCGTGTGTGTGTTAATATATTATCTGTTTACATGTTATTTTTTTATAGATATAATTTATTTGTAAATGATCTGTTGTTTTTTTTTAATTAAACAGTATGAATTCAGGCCGGTAAATGTAATTAATAATGTTTAATTAAAAAAAATAGACCACTTAATTAAATAAATTATATCTATAAAAATAACGTATAAACAGAAAATATATTGAAATAATTGTCGGACTTAATCCATTTCCTAATATGTTGTCATTGTTTACGTTAAGTTATGTTTTGTGAGCAGAAATGATCGATTGAGAAAAATCGTAGAAGGTGTGTGTTTATCAACAGTAATTCGAACTTTGATAACCGTTGTAAACGTGCTTCAATCTCGAATAGATGTTTAAAGAAATCTTCGTTTTTTTTTGGTGGGGGGTCAGATAGAAAACATGTCTTCAAACATTATGTCTGGAGGAATTATCCTACTCGTAGGATCTGCCTCGTAGCTGAAATAGTTGTGTATTTCCCCAAACAACCGCTGATGTGTGTTCGAATCCAAGCATAAACGAATATTTTAAATGTTAGCCATCCCCTCTAAATTTTTTAATTCTTATTTACTTGTGAGAAGCTTTGTAAATATCTCGATGGGTTCGCATGAGTTCGATCGACTTCTTCGTTTGTATGTAAGAACGTTTCTAAGTTTCTCGTAGGTTGCAGCATAACTGCAGTATAAGCTACGGGGGAATGGCACTGTGAGCGGTAATGAAACATATTGGCCTGAGCATACGGGCATGTTTGGAAAAGAGTTGTGCTGAAGATGAGAAATCACATTGATTTACATTGGGCCTTCCAGTTGAAACAGGTTTGATGAATAAAAGTGGGTCAGGCTTCATTGCCGTCCATTAGTGCAGTAGTATGGAAAGCAATGAATCAGCTCATTATATGAAATGCAGTAGTAAAACTCGCGGCGGCGGCGGGGGCCGGGGGGTGGATTGTAGAAGTGTGCAATATGTCGGAAATACAAAGAGGCTATTAAGGAGTATCGACAGATCTGCTTAATAAGGCGTTAGAGGAGAGATGTTAAGAACGGATTCTGAATAAGTGTTTCTTCGTGGCTTGGGATTAGCTTGAAAATCATCGACACTTACGAACGCAATAATATGCAGCGTTGATCGCCAGGGCAAAAGATTATAAAAAGATGACAAAAGCTGAAAGGATGATTAAGCGATTTAACGAACAAATATTGAGGAGACCAATAGAAAATGGCCTCTTTTCATTTTTCATTTTCTTTTCATTCGTTCAACCTTTACGACTGAATGTGTGTTTGGGAAATTCTTCTCGGCAGTAAATAAACCTGTGATCTTGCAAAATCTGAAATAAAAAAAAACATGGTGTGATATTGATTTATTATTTTGTATACGGAACTTTCTTATACTCTCTTATATTGGTTGTTCTTTTTCTTTTATTCTTTTGTCAATCTCTATCTTTTCCATTTTTGGTCTTCCTGTCTTTCATTTTTTTCTTCGTTTCTTTCTTTCATTTGCTCTTTATATCGATCTTTCTTTCTTTCTTTTTGTACCGTTCATTCATTCTTTCTTTCTTTCGTTTACATCACCTTTTCTTTCTTTCTTTTTGTACCGTTCATTCATTCTTTCTTTCTTTCTTTCGTTTACATCACCTTTTCTTTCTTTCTTTCTTTCGTTTACATCACCTTTTCTTTCTTTCTTTCTTCCTTTCATTCTTTCTTATTGTACCGTTCATTCTTTCTTTCTTTCGTTTACATCACCTTTTCTTTCTTTCTTTCTTTCTTTCTTTCTTTCTTATTGTACCGTTCATTCATTCATTCTTTCGTTTACATCACCTTTTCTTTCTTTCTTTCTTTCTTTCTTTCTTTCTTTTTGTACCGTTCATTCATTCTTTCTTTCTTTCTTTTATATTGCACCAAATATTCCTTTTCTTTCTTTTATTTTGCGCCACTTTCTTTTTTTGTCTTTTTTCTTGATTTCTTTCTTTCGTTTGCTAGTTACATTGATCGATCGATCTTTCTTTCCTTCTTTTTCTTTCTTTCTTTCTTTCTTTTATATAGCACCGATATTTCTTTCTTTTTCTCTTTCTTTATTTTCTATTGCTCCACTTTCTTTCTGTCTTTTTTCTTTCTTTCTGTTTTATTTTTTCATATTTAATCAATGGCTTTTCATTGGGTTCACAATTTTTTCCCTTCATTTTTTTACCCCCCCCTTTTTTCTCCTTCATTCTTCATCCTCCTTTTCATCCTTCCACCATTTTCATTCATATGGCTTTTCATTCTTCTTCTTCCTCCTCCTCCTCCACTTTCTTCCCTTTCTTTTCTTTCTAACTACTCCCCTCTTTCTTACCTATTTCTCCTCATCTTATCTCCTCCTACTACTCCTCCGCTTTCTTACCTTTATATCTCTTTCTCCTTCTCTTTCTTCCTTTTCTATTTCCTCCTCCTCCCTGTTCCTCGTTCCTTGAACATCGTTTTTTTTATTCCCTTCGTTCGTCTCGAAACTAAAAAAAAGATAAAGAAAATCAAACCTGGTCACAAAATATTTATGTCGGCTTCCAACATGTTCTTCGTCATCTACAACCCCTCCCCGCCACCACCACCCCCGATATCAGTCAATCGTGTTTCCCTTTTCCCTTTGCTTTCTTTGTTGTTGTTGTTTTTAAAGAGGACACTTGAAGAGAAGGATGTCGCCGATAAGATGGCACTCACTTCCTGCGCCCATGTTTAAAACGTTGCTGGCTGAGGAAAATTCAGATATAGAGCAATAAAGTGATTAGAAGAGATGGAAAATGATTACCGGAGACATAAGTGCGTAGAATTCATCTTCAAGAAATCGGCTCAATGAGTTTAAGAAAGAGAACGGCTGGGAAGAGAGAGAGAGAGAGTGTGTGTCTGTGTTTGTGTGAGAGAGAGAGAGAAAGAGAGAGATAAAAAGAGGGTGAGAAAGAGAGTGAGACTGGGAAAAGAGAGAGAGAGTCTGTGTGTGAAAGAGAGAAAGAAACCGAGAGAAAAAGATAGAGAGAGAGAGGGCGAGAAAGAGAAAGAGAGAGAGACTGGGAAGAGAGAGTGTGTGAGCGAGAGAAAGAGAGAGCGAGAAAGAGAGAGACAGACTGGGAGAGAGAGAGTGTCTGAGCGAGAGAAAGAGAGAGAGGGCGAGAAAGAGAGAGACAGACTGGAAATAGAGAGAGTGTGTGAGAGAGAGAAAGAGAGAGAGATAAAAAGAGTGAGAGAAGGCGATAAAGAGAGAGAGACTGGGAGGAGAGAGAGAGTGTGTGAGAGAGAAAGAGAGAGACTGGCAAGAGAGAGGGCGAGAAAGAGAGAGAGAGACTGGGAAGAGAGAGAGTGTGTGAGAGAGAGATAAAAAGAGAGAGAGGGCGAGAAAGCGAGATAAAGAAGTAAGCAAGCAATCACTTATTAAAAAAGGGAGAGGGAAATCGAAAATGGCAAAGGGAATGAGTATTGCTTAATTCATTTATCTCCAAATATCGCAGAAATGCTTGTTTAACACGAAGGTGAGTGTTTTTCTACTATCTCACTAGACTTATGTTTTGGAATTTTTACTAAGGGGGACATAACTGTAACAATTACTTAAATATAACATGAAGACATTAAAATTCTCCATAGTAATTTATGGTTACCTTCTGACACAAGAAAAATACATTTTTTAACTAAAATTCCGAAGGTTCTAAAAAGGACAAAAAAATAATTTAATCATCAAAAAATTTTTTGTCTTTCTTTTAAATATTAACAGAAATATTTTCAGGATAAAAGTGTGTTTTTGGGGGTTTTTTTTATCAAACCTGGGGCATTTTTTTCATCACGTATTTAGCAAATTTTTGGAGATACTGAGTTTAATTGTACCGAACAAAAATGTAGAGAGGGTAGCAAGCGTGGATGAAGAGCTGGAGTAACTTTAGATAAAGAGGAGAAAAGAAAGAAAGCAAAAAAGATACAGTGTAACCCGGATATAAGAGACCCAGATATAAGAGAAACACTGATATAACAGAGATTTTATCTGGTCCCAAATTAGAGCCATACTTACCTAAACAAAATAGACCAAACCCTGATATAAGATACTTCTTCTCCGGTCCCGACAACTCTCTTATATCCGGGTTACACTGTAAAAGAGAAAATAAGAGACAGAAAGAAAACGAGAAACAGAAGTGAATTTAAAAAGAAAATGGTAAAATAAAAGCTACTGAATTAAAGGGAATTTAGAAGAAGGGAAGAACGGAGAAACAATAAAAAGAAAATAAGATTTTGTCTCGTAAATAGAAGCGCTTCTTCTAAAGCCAAACTGACAGCGATTCTCACGTATTTTCCTTCTTTTATAAACAGTTTCGTTGGAAACATTTCTGTGTCGTTTGACTTTTTATAATTTACAGAGGTTGAAATCCATGAAACTGCTGAATTATCGACTCATAAAAAAATATGACAAAAGATAAGAATGCCCTAACATATCCTTACTAATCGCAGACATCAGGAAATGACTTAATCTTCTCCTTTTAGTGCAATGAAGTGTTACACTCCGCAGAAAGAATCTTATTAAGTGGCGCTCAGCGAAAGGGAACACTCAATCTTTGTTACCCATTTTTGAATGACCTGATACAAAATGCCTTAACTTAGACTACCGATGAATAGTAAGTGTTAGGGATGAATTGGCTAATTGTAAGCGATGAAGTCACGAAGGAAAGGAATACTTTGATAGTCTAACGGCAAGCGTAGTAATGGTTAGGTTGCTAATGGTAGCAAAAGTATGGATCGCTGTAGAGTGTATTCCATCGTGTCTAGCCTCAAGTCTCACTGGTTGGAAAACAAGGCGACGCTCAGTCGTCAGGGGAGATGAGAGATGCCATAAAAAAAGCGCCAATCTAAAAAAGGGAAAGATTCGGTGGAACGATCAAAACGTTTTGCAAAACGAAACGCTCGTTGGTTTGACTTAAACGTTTTTAAGGAAATCAATCTTTTTCGAAACGGGATCAATTTTCATCTAGATAAGCGAGCGACTGCGTATAGGAAGAACAACGTACATGCTTGCGTGCCCTTGCATGTGTGTAGATGTGTGTGGGATTTTTTATCTGCAAGTCGATGAGTGTAGAGGTGGAGTAATTTTGTAGTATATTACCATGCGTGCTTGTTACATCATCATCACCTGCTTCTCTGTTTATTTAGCTTCTTTCCCTTGACGCATTCATACACGATATCCTATTTTATTATGCAACGCAATGTTTTTTATAATAATAATAGTATGAACACACACTGATGAAAAATGGCGCAAACTTAATAAAAACAAAATTTTATCGTCAAAATCTTTGTTATTATTAAGAGGAAAGGAGTTTTTGATTATTAAATTATACTGTTTTATCCTTTTGAGAATGTTCGGAATTTTGGTTACAAATTTTATTTTCCTTGCCAAAGCGAGGGACCAAAGATTAGTAGAGGAAATGTTAGCGTCGTTTTTTTGCGTTTTGGATTTGGAAATTCTTGCAAAATTGGATCTTACTGAAACTTTCAGGACTTATTCAAAAGAAATGTTTCTTTTTTTAGAAAATCTTGGTAAAATCATTTCTTTTACATTTTTTCTCCCTCCCAACACAGAGTCATGTAATTTTATGACATTTCAAGAATTTCATTTTTGTTCCGCTCAGTGTTTATACTTGTCATACGTAGAACTCATTGAAGAATTTAAATCATCATTTTTTTTTGTTAAACAATTACTTAAAATTTGCCCTGAATCGTAGAATAAAAATACAATAAAACTAAGTCATTATTTAATTAGAAAAGCTTCTAAATGCTTTTATGAATACGATATATTATGAACACTATGTTTTAAGACAAGAAAAAGATTGTTTTCAGTTTCAAAAAATTTCATTAGTATAATTTATAAAGTTTTAAATCTTTTAAAATTTTGTATTAATTTTTAGCAATTAGACGATATTGCTTAGTAAAACTAAAAATGGAAAATCTTACTACAATTCAGCGACTCCTAATATTTTATAAAGAATTTTGATTTTGTGTGTGTGTAATCGTGCCGATTTTTGTAAATACTGATGACCATACGCGGTATTATCAATAAATAAAAGCGATAACTACAATGAATATACAAGCAAAGTAGCGAAAATTCAATAAAACATTAGGATAAGGAGAATATTTTCCGAAATTTTTAAGATGACTGGGTAGTAAAAAATTATATAAAAAAGATGCTCAAGTAATTTTTACAGATTGATCCACCGTAGAAAAAATCCGATCAGCTTCCATCAGTGAAACTGTCAACACCTTAAATAAACACCTACCGCCGTGTTAAAATTGTATTTCTGTGGTATTTTAAGCGTAAGTAATTTTAATTTCAAATCAGATTAATTAAACTTCAAATCAGTTAATATTGCTCACATAATGTTGCAGAAAAGTGTATTTTATTTTTGAACGATATAGAATTATATTGTGATGACAAACGGTTAATAATGGTGCTAAAAGCAGCGATTTTTTGCGATTTCGGAACAAAAACTCCATCCTATCAATTTAAATTAGTTTTCAAATACAGAAAAAGTATTTTGCCTATTGGAAACATTAAATTTACCCTATTAGCTTGAAACTTAATTAAAACATTCAAGAAATATCTTTCATTTTAAAAATTCATTTTAAAACTTAAGTATTGCGTTTTTGTGGAAGTATTTAACATGTGTGAGTTTTCAACATATAATATCAAGCCTTATTTAAATACTGATACAAATTGAATAAAATAATTTATTATTTTACGCGTTAATATAGGCTCCTTGACATCCTATAACATTCATAAATCTTTCAACTAAGATTTACTTAATTAATTAATTATTTTAATTAATTTTTTAAAAATTTTCTAAGTATATTTTAACATTATTTGCAACAGTTTTTATTTTTTTTCTCAGAAATTATTTTTGCTTGAATATTTTTTATTCATATCAAAATTTCATTGAATGATTATTCATATGTTTTCCACTGGATTCATATCTAGAAAGGCTGAGGGACATTTTATTAATCCAGTGCTTTAAAAAAGAAATGTTGTTATTGTTGGTAAGCTCAGCAAAAATTACCTTTTAAGAACACAGAGCATTGTTATGTTTGGATCTATTCTTGGGCTTAAAACTTGGTTGTGATCTGCAATATTCAAAAATTATTTTCCAAGAAGTTACAATTAAACTTTGAAAGTATTTATAATTATACTGCCTCCAAAACTATCTGAAAACATTAATCCATTTTCCAAATTCTGTCTTCTAACTCATATTGGTTGACAATAACATGAACGTGCCAACCTCTAGGCCAACCTCCAGGTTCATCTAATGTAGCTCTACATTCATCATTAAAATGCCTGTTGAGGAATCAGTTTAGATTCTCCACCCAAATTATACATTTCACTTTTGGGACTGGTGACTGTCACACATTTAGCCAATTTTCAAACATCAAAATCAAATCAGAGTAAAAACCTGAATAAATATATGTACCTTGCGAGAAGATTGAACATGAAGATGACAGTTCTACCTATCATTAAATGCACACTTGGATCAGTCATCAAAAAAAAATTAGAAAAAGAAAATTCTAGAGGATAACATTCCTAAAGTCAGCAAGTATACTTAGGAGATTTAATGTCATTTAAACTCCAGTAAATATGATTGTTTATTTATTTTTTTTTTTTTTTGGAAACAATACGACTTCAAACATTGAACTACAGAGGTTAAATTTTCTCCTTTTCTCGAGGCAGCAAGCAAGCAAGCAATACCAATGGTCAAAGAATCACTAACAAAATAAAATGACGCCAGGACCACTAAATAAAGTATCATCTCAAAGATAATGCCTCCAGATCATTGATTTGCTGGCTGGTTGATTCATTCATTCATCCATTCATTCATTGTTCTCTTTTAACGGAATATTAAATATATGTTTTGTAAACAATCCTTTGAGTCATTGGTTCCATCACATTCCAAGAATGCCTTGAGAACGGAATTATTTAGCGCCATTATTTATGGTACAGACCCCACCTCTTTCAAGGAGGCTAGGATAGGCGCTACTTTTTGAAGCAGTTCTCTAGAATAGTCATGTCACAGAATCGTTGAACTACAGAAGCAAAGTCACTACAGTCGGTAAGAATATGTTTTGCAGTATATGCCTCTTGATATACTGTGCGATCAGTAGAATGTTCATGTTTTTTGGAGAAGGGGGTATAGGTGTGTCCTATACTGATTCTTAGTAGGGCAACATCTATCTTCCTAGAATGTCTGAGACGATAATGCTAGTTTGGACTCGGTTCTACAGAATGGTGAACGGACAGCCTGTAAATATAATAATAATAATAATAATGTACTTTCTTATTGACATGGCAGTTTATAATGTACCTTTCAAGATATTCAAAAAACTATCCAAATAAAAGGGTCTTCAAATGGATATCTAAAAAATATGGCACATGAAGACACCAATAATTCCAGTTTTAGTTGGAGCCTTCGGATTGATTGGAAAATGTTATGATAGACTCATTGATAGGATTCCTGGTGGCCCATGCCTAAAAGAAATACAAAATATGTACTCACAATGTATCGCACATGACGAAGAGATTTATCTATATAAAATGTGTGTGACTTTAGGCATATTTTTTTATTGTTTTTTACAAAAATGTTCAGTGAAGCCATTTCTGACCTTAGGTCTCTGGTTGGGATCCAGAAGGGAATGCGTATACAACAGAAAACAAAGGAAATAATAGTAATAATAATCATGATAAAAACAAACTCCTTAACAGAATCTCCTTGTAAATCTTTGTAGAAGATTATTGTGTGTAGAATTCACTCAGTTTTAAAAAATGAAAGAAAAAAACCTTTATTTCAAATATATTCCGTGACAACTATCAAAATTGTCAAGCAGTTGACACCAGGCATTGTCAGTTTCCAGGAAAAGAATGTCTAAATGTTTTTTTGATTTGGCAACAGTCGTTAAGTTTGCATTACTTTGCATTAAGCTATTTTCCTTCTCATAAGAAAAATAAGGCATAAAATACAAGGCACGTGTGTTTGCTTCTCTAAAAAGAAAACTTATCTTTTAAAGGAGGCAAGAATTTTGCTAACCAGCTGAAAACGGAAGCATCATGCGAAGCGTCGCTCTTGATTCAACTCTGCCGTATGTCTTATTATTTATGAAGTTTTAGAGTCTTAAAATGTCCTGGTACAATTACTGATTCGGTAATTATTTAGTTTTACACTGATTACCTTGATAAATTTGCGCTTCCAATCATTAATAAAGAAAAAAATCAAACAGACACAAATGATTATACAAAATAAGGAATGTATTTTAAAAGAAAGCGTTCATCTATATACAATTATTATTATTATTATTATTAAAAAATTTTTTATTTTCTTTGATATCTGGCGTTTACACATTTCTTTCCGGGTCCCGCCCAGGGACCTAAGGTTAGAAATGGCATCATGTCACTTACCACTGAAAAAAAAAATAATAATAATTACATAGATAAAGCCCTTCGTAAAGTGTGGGCTGTACTTGTCAGAACAATTTTTTGTATCTCTTTGAGGCATGGACTTCCAGGAATCCCTTCAATCAGCCTACTGGAATCTTTTCCAACCAGTCCAAGAGCTCCAAATACAAGGATTGTGCCACATTTTTGAGATTTCTATTTCAAGGTCCTTGTATTTTGAAAGCTTGTCAGATATCTTCAAAGATACATTGCAGTCTACAGGGACTGTCATATCAATAAGGTAGCACTTATTCTGTTTGTGGTCTTTAATAACAATGTCTGGGCGGTTGGCTTTGATTGTTCTGTCAGTGTGTATTGTGTAGTCCCATAGAATTGTAACAGGTCCTATCTCCGTAACCGGGTCTGGGTGGTGTTCGTATAAGTTTCTTTCAGTTTCCTTCCCGAAGGAGTTGCAAATTTTCCAGTGCAGATATTGGCCCACTCTGTCATGCCGGGTTTTATATTCTGTGGGTGCCAATATCGTGCAACCTGATACACGATGATCAATGGTTTCTGGATATTTATCACAGAATCTGCATTTTGGGCTAACACAGCATTTTAGTATATGCGCTTGATAATTCCTAGTTAACAAGCATTGGTCCTGTGCAGCAATGATAAAACCTTCAGTTTCAGCTTTCAACCCTGCACTACGTAGCCACTGATGGGTGCGGTTTTTGTCTACGTCAGCTTGTTTAGTACGGGCAGAGTATTGGCCGTGGAGCGGTTTATCTTGCCATTGTTTCTGTATCTGGTCGGTTGCCTCTGTCTTTGCATTCTTTTTTAAGTATTTTGCAGCTTCAGCCGGCGTACAGTGATGTATTTGCATTTCTGCGCCCATTTGAAACTCCATTTTGAATAATTTATTTTTAATATTATTATTATTATTATTATTATTATTATTATTATTATTATTATTTCCTTTGATTTCTGGCGTGTACACATTTCTTTCCGGGTCCCGTCCAGAGACCTAAGGTTAGTAATGGCATCGTGATACTTTCCAATGACAAAAAAAAATTACATAGATAAAGCCCTTCGTAAAGTATGGGCTGTACTTGTGAGAACAATCTTTTGTATTTATTTGAGGCATGGGCTTCCAAGAACCCGTTCAATTAGTCGACTGGAATCTTTTCCAATCAATCCTAGGTCTCCAACTACAACAGGGATTGTTGATGTTCCCATGTGACACATTTTTTGAGATCTCAATTTCAAGATCCTTGAATTTTGACAGCTTTTTGAATATCTTCAAAGATACATTGCAGTCTGCAGTGACTGCCATATCAATAAGGAGGCACTTTTTTTGTGGTCTTTAATAACAATGTCGTATTATTATTATTATTATTATTATTATTATTATTATTATTTAGAGAATAAAGTCCAGTAAAGAATTGTAGCAGTAAAGGTCAATCCTAAATTGGTCATAATAAATCAAGTCTATTTCGTAACTGGTATACGGCAACGAGTAAAAGATAATCCATCTACTCAAGAATTTTGAATTAGGCTTGTATCAAGTAATAGATATTTTGCTAGCTGCCTATACAGTGGTGTATATCGTCAGCTCATCGATTGCATTTAAGCATGAAACAGACTGTCGCCTCTGGGTGTTGACTTCAATGTCCACTTTTATATTTACATACGCTCTATCGCTGATATTGATCACTTTAACGCATCAATATAGCATACCTTTAAAAAACTTTCTCTCTCTTTCTGTATATATATATATATATATATATATATATATATATTACGACAACAAAATATATATCACGGCAACAGCATTAATGACATCTGGTCTGGTGTCCTTGATATTTAACTTGAGTTCCTTGATAAGCTCTAAAGAAGAATCTGCAATATTATGATGCAGTCACTTTCCCACCGCCTTAAGGTTGCCTCCTTGTGTCTTTTTCTATAAATACTTTCATGGTAATTGTTCGGATGAGCTCTTTCCTATGGTACCTAGAGTTTTTGAATTTAAGCCTAGCACTAGACTGGCGTCGAGATCTCATCAATTTTCTTTTGAGCTGGCTAGATATAAAATCCTAGACTAACAGTTTCTTTTCTCGCTTGTAGAACTCTTTTCCGGCTCCATGATTTGCAGCCAACTTTAATCTGCAAAAATGTAAATGCAATGTCAATCGCTATCTAATGTCATCCTGATTACTATTTCCTCTTCCCGCTCATTATTAATGCTTCTGTTCCTAATTCCGCCACACCCTCTAACCCCTTCTGTTTTAGAGGCTTTATTGCCTTGCTTGGGGGGATATCGATTAAAACAAAATTAACTTTAATACGAGTGGCCACTGA
>OZ038483.1:137186987-137209487 GCA_964036315.1 Acanthosepion esculentum | reverse complement strand
AATTTTCGAATTAAATAATTAGCATAAAAATTTTTTAAAATTTCATGGTCTAATAAAAGGTTTAAAAGCCTAACCCAATCACAAAATAAAATAAAAACCTTTATGAAGTCGTCACAAAAACAAATTGTATTTCAGTGCGACGCGTTTATGTACGTACAGCCTTTTTAATAAAAAAAAAATCTTTAGACACTTAACGGCGTACAATGGTGCCAATAACTCTCTGTCGCAAAGACGGACTAGACAATGTGCGTATAGGAATGTCATCATTCGCTTTGAAATGGACCCACTTCCGACCCTGCTTTGGCTTGGCCTCTTTCCGGCAGTGACTGATATGTTGATACAAATTGTTAACCCTTACACCCCCTATTGGACTGGTCGCTTCAGCCGTTTCCATAGTAATTAATTCTACGAATGAATATGCTTATAATAATGCGTAAACTTCAAGATTAGTTATTCAAAAAAATTCGCTTGAGGATGAAACAGAGTTTTTTCCTCTTGTTTTTGAAACATAAGATCTCTTATGTAGCGAAAGAATCATATTTTGAAAAAATAATTATAATATATATATATATATATCGGCCACGAAGTGCGTTGATGATCAAACAATGCTGAACAGTTTATAAACGCAAATCTTTTTCAAACTCTCGAATTAGTTATATTTCTTTATTTTCACCTACCGGCCTGAATATTCGAGCGAATGAAATCACAGTAGATTTTTTGTGTTTCTCTATTTTTGGTTGTTTTTGTTTCCTGTGGGAATTTCTAGACTATTGAACATTTTTTTTATCTTATTAAGTAGGTATCTCCACGAAATCGCTAAAAATCAGCATACCGTGATGAATACATCCCCCAAAACCCTAATAAAAACATAGTTTTATTGTCAAAATCTTGTTATTATTAAGAGGAACGATCAAAGTATTTTTTGATTATTTAATTAAATTTTTACTCCTTTTTCGAACATTCGAAATTTTAATTAAAATTTTGTTTTTCTTGCTTCAATGGATTATTATATTTTAGCATAAGAAATTTTCACCTCTTTTTTTTTTTGCAGTGACACACATTAATTTGGAAATTCTTGTAAAAGTCAAACAATTGTCAGATTTTAATATAATTTGCATGACTTATTCACAAATGAATGAAATTTAGAAATGCTTTTTATTAGAAAATCTTGGTAAAAATATTTTTCCTACATTTGTTTTACCTTCTTGCTTAATTTTATGAAAACTTGAAAAATTCAACAGGTTAATTTTCAGTCACTATATTAGTAGAATACGTCGGAGAATTTCACTGATTTCTTTTGCAAAATCTGACCCCGTCTTACCGAAAGTCTGCCCTGAATCGAAAAGACTTACCGAAAGGCTGCTTCTGAATCGAAAAGTAAAAAATGCAATAGAACTAAGACATTATTTAATTAGAGAAGCATTTGATTTATGAATAATATATATTAAGGAATATTGTCTAATAAAAAATGTTTCGATAAAAAAGGTATTTTTATAAGATTTGTTTTCTTTTTTTAAATTTTAATTAGAATACTTTATAATATCTTCAAATCTTTTAAAAATCGGTTTTAATTGTGTAACTATTAGAAAAGATTGTTATTAAGTAAAACTATATTTACTAATCATACATCGTAAAGCTTATTACAATCTGATACGTCTGAATATTTTTAAAAGAATTTTGAATTGTTTTTGCATGTGTAAAAGCGTGCCAAATTTTATAGATATGGTCGCTCATACTCGACACTATCAAGAAATAAAAGCGAAACCTATAGTAAATTTAAAGCTACAATTCTCTAAATTTCAATAAAAGATTTGATTACAGAGAAAGTTTTCTTCAATTTTTCTGATTACCGAGTACTTAAAAGGCGTTCGTGTTATATTCCTCAATTATTATTTTAAGGTTAAATCCCTCGACGAACAACATTAGATAACAATCTATCTGTCATCGGCTGTCACGGGAGTGTTAAAAACCTGTCAACATAAATAAACGGTAGCCGTCGAGTTGAAAAATGTAATTTTATCATGTTTTAAACTTAAAATAAATAATAGTTGTTTCAAATCAGATTAATTATACTTTAAATCAGCTGATATACACCAAATAAAGTTTCAGAAAATCATTTTATCTTTGGAAGATTTTGTAATAAAGACATTTAAATTTTTTATAACAATTTACTAAAAATGGTGCAAAATTAAAAAATCTTAAAAATTAAAATAGATTTTATTCCAATCAATTTTGAAATGCAGTATAATATTTTGTTTATTAAGAAATATTAGATTTAATCCGTCAGGTTGAACTTAAAACTAAAATAAAAGCCTCAAGAAAGATTTTTCATTATTAAGAAGATTCATTTTAAACGTTAGGTAACGCTATTTTGTGGAGGGTCCTCTTATTAAGTCGAGGCGAGTTCCCTTATTGTCCTTAATTTTGTCTTTTTTTTCCTTTTTCTCTGGCGACACACACAGATAGATAGATAGATAGATAGATAGATAGATAGATAGATAGATAGATAGATAGATACGAACTGACGACGATACAGTAAATAAGAACAGACTGGGATAGATAGATAGATAGATAGATAGATAGATAGATAGATAGATAGATAGATAGATAGATAGATGAACAGACTGAGATAGATAGATATATGAACAGACAGATAGATAGATAGATAGATAGATAGATAGATAGATAGATAGATAGATAGATAGATAGATACATGAATAGCTTATCTATCTATCTTATAGATAGATAGATAGATAGATAGATAGATAGATACGTATTCCATTTGTCAGTTTCGAAGGCGCTCAGACCGCAAGAACTCAACGAAATATGACCTGATAAAAATTATTTTTTTCATATTAATAAGTCAAAAAAGTTTCAAAATAAAATAAAAATTAAAATACACGTTTGACCTTGAGGACTCATGATCAATTTTTAAAATTTATTTTGGGCAAAAATAGTCTCCTCAAAACGGGGAATTACAATATATATATATATATATATATATATATATATATATATATATATATATATATAGTCATCCACAAACAAACTGTTTGGCTGTATCACAGCTCATCAATGTGACTAGACGTCCGGTTGCCCCTAGCTAGGATTGAAACCCGGCTGAATTGGCGTCAGTCGGAAATCTACACCTAAGCCGTTGCCGTACGGCAGCAATGAAGGTGAATTTAAGCATATTTATTTTTAGATATACCCGCTAGTGATTGAGAGAACTCGATTCGTTTTATCGAAGAGTATTGCATCAGTACTAGTAATAGTCACTGTTTACAAATTCACACTTTCTCCCCAGAGAGCTCAACAGGAGCATATATTGTCAGGAGTATATATTGTCATCCACAGACAGACTGTTTCGCTGTATCACAGCTCATCAGTGTGACTAGACATCCGGTTGCATCTAGCTTGGATCGAAACCCAGCTGAATTGGCGTCATATATATATATATATATATATATATATATATACATACATACATACATATATATATATATATATATATATATATATATATATATATATATATATATATATATATATACACATAACTAAAAAAGCGATACCTAAGGTTATAAAATGCATCTTAGAAATGAAAAATATTTCTTGAACTTTTATTTTAGTTTTAATTTTAAGCTAATAGAGTAAATTTATTATTTCCAATAAGCAAAATACTTTGCTCCATTTCAAACTGAATTTAAATTGATTGAAATTAATTTTAAAACGATAAACCCTTTAAAACCGTTCATATTGACAAATCTGTCAACATACCATAATTAAAGAATATTTCAAAAATAAAATATACTTTTCAGAAACTTTATTTGGCTAAAAGAACTAATTTAAAGTTTAATTAATATGAATTAAAACAAATATTCCTTACTTTTACTCTAAAATATCGCAGAAAAGCACTTTTTAACGTATATTTTTATGAGTTGTTGATAGATTTATCGATAGCTATGTTTGGATTTTTAAGTATAGGGCACATAACTTTAAAAATTACTTGACGGCTACAACGTAAACGTCTGTTTTATATAATTTTTCAACTAAACAGTCATATTTAAAATTTAGAGAAATATTCTAAGTAATCTAATATTTTATTAAATTTTAGCCAATTTGGCTTTGTAGTCTTATTTATAACGATGTTGAGGAAATGTTTAAAAATTCCCAATAAATTTTAAATTTGCTATAGTCACCACTCTTAAATTCTGATAATGTCGTGTATGAACATCCGTATTTACAAAAATTGGTATGTTACACACAAAAAAATCAAAATACTTTTTAAAATACTGGCGTCGCTGAATTGTAGTAAGCTTTTCCATTTATGTTTAGTAAATATAGTTTTCATATAATAACAATATCACTTAACATCTACAAAGTAAGACAGAATATTAAAAGATGTAAAACTTCATAAATTATTATAATTAAAATTTAAAAAGAAATAAAACAATTCTTTTCAAAAATTCTGTATTCATCGAATTTTTTTTCTTAAGATAGTAGTGTCCTTAAGATATATTATTCATAAAAGCAACTAAAAGATTTTTTAATTAACCCATTAACTGCCAAATTTTTTAATGTGCATTTTTGACCCAGACAGTTGTCTTAGGAGTTTATTTATTCCTTATGTTTAATTCCAGTTGTTACCATTGCCCATTTTATAGAAACTAGAACATCAAATATATATGTATATAAAATATCAAAAAATAATATTGATTAGAAATAATTAAAAAAATGCTTTTCAAAATAGTCATTATTTTTCTACTCGTGAGATGTAAAATTACGACAGAAAGTGTCTTCTTCCGGCTAATAATAAAAACTTTAAAGGCTAAGTGTTGTAAAATATACCTCTGCAAATGCAATGTATGTAAGCAATTCAATGTAAATACAAGGAATAACATGTAGTGAGTTTAATTTTAACAGATCCCCAAATGGGATTCAGGTAATGGGTTAAATAATGTATAAGTTTTAACACATTTTTATTTTACAATTCATAG
This sequence comes from Acanthosepion esculentum, assembly GCA_964036315.1. NCBI lineage: Eukaryota > Metazoa > Mollusca > Cephalopoda > Sepiida > Sepiidae > Acanthosepion > Acanthosepion esculentum. The sequence continues at coordinate 137,204,487 of OZ038483.1, read as the reverse complement.
CAGATTTTCAGTAAGTGCGGTCTTGTTTGACAAAAAAACTGACGATTTAAATTCTCTTTGTCCTTATAATTAATATGAATATTAAACTCTGCGAAAAGGATTTTTTCGTAATTTTATAAAATAAAATAAATGGCGGGTAACATGTAAAAGGAATATTTTTACTAGCATGTTTTAAAAAAAGAACATTTCTAAAATAATTTCAATCATTAGTGAATAAGTCATGAAAGTTTCATTAAAATCTTATAATTATCAGAAATTTCGAAATCAATGTGTTTTTCATCGCAAAAAAGACGCTCAAATTTCGCCTACTAAATTATGGTCACCACTATAATCCCTCAATCCTTTAATATTCTGTCTTACTTTGTAGAGGTTAAGGTGATATTGTTATTATATGAAAACTATATTTACTAAACATAAATGGAAAAGCTTACTACAATTCAGCGACAAAAGTATTTTAAAAAGTATTTTGAATTTTTTATGTGTAACATTTCAATTTTTGTAAATACGGATGTTCATACTCGACATTATCAGAAATTAAGAACGAATCTATTCCTTTCGTATATATATATATATATATATATATATATATATGTGTGTGTGTGTGTGTGTATGTTTACATATATATATATATATATATATATATGAGTGTTTGTGTGTGTATGTACGTGTGTGTGTGTGCGTGTGTGTATATGTTTACATATATATATATATATATATATATATATATATATGCACATTTCATTAAAAACGACTGACAAGGTGCTTTTATTTAGTTTTTTATATAATTTCTTGTGCCATCTAATAAAGTTTTTCTTTTCAGAGGATAAATTATATAAAAACTGTCCGAATGTTCTTTTTATCCGAGCGCTTTCGGCTATACATTTAGCCATTTTCAAGGATTATATTTCAACTGTTAGAATTAGAAATAGTTTGGTATATGTATGTTTTATAAAGTGATTCATTTTTTTGTTTCAAAACACGGTCAAGATATTATGTCCATGTTTTTATATAATTTATCCTCTGAAAAGAAAAACTTTATTAGATCGCACGAGAAATTATATAAAAAACTAAATAAAAGCACCTTGTCAGTCGTTTTTAATGAAATGTGCATGAAAGAAGGATTGCTGCCTAAATACACAAATATATATATATATATATATATATATATATATATATGAGTGTTTGTGTGTGTATGTACGTGTGTGTGTGTCTGTGTGTCTGTGTATACGTTTACATATATATATATATATATGTGTGTGTGTGTGTGTTTGTGTATGTACGTGTGTGTGTGCGCACGCGCACGCGTGTGTGTGTATCTCTGTGTGTGCGCGTGTGTCTGTGCGTGCCTGTTAGGTGAGTCAGTGACATAGTTTCGCAAATCCAAAATGACTTTTATTATTCAGCTAGAAGCCAGAAGCAAACACTTTGTTGATGATGACTCCAATAGACAAACAGAAAAGAAACATAAAAAGATGAAAGATCGGAAAACCCGGGCATAAAACCCTGCGAACTCATGAAGAAAACAAAGTCATCATTTTGGACAATGTCGATCCAAATTTTATTAAATCAAATTCTCCCGGGTTTCGCCAGCAAGTGAATCCTTCAAAAACTCCAATCTAGACGCCTTGCTTCTCCGCTGCCATTTGTCATCCAGATTTGTCCACATTTTTCAGGAGTTTTACAGCGCCAACCCTTTTGCTTCCTCATGATGTGATTTTGCCTTCCTGACTATGAAACTATTGATCCCGCAGGTGAATTCATTACTGATTTCCTTCTATTTGCTCACCATCATCAATTCTCTTGCAATGCTTAATTAGTACTTACATTATTTATATTATTCGGATTGTTATCCTCATTTTCATTTCCACGAGCCATGCCTCTTCAGGATATCTCAGTTATTTCCCTTTAACGCAACTCTACAAGTTTTGGTTCACTACTGCTGTAGCCTGGTATTGAACTCACAACTCTTTGGGTCTAGTAACTGGATCTAACCAACGTCTTTATCCACTGGACCGAAACGTTGGGAATATGGCAATGAAGATGAGGATAACAGTCCGAATAATGTAAACAATGCAAGTAAAATCATAATGCCTCATTTCAGAGATATAGAGAGATTATTAAGCTTTATTTACAAAATGTTCATTAATGTCCTTTTCTCGATAACATCAGCTCTCAACTTGGTATCTACGCTGAGGACACAACCATTTACTCCTGCCTCAGTAAGGCTGATTAATCCGACATGGTCAAAATGGCAGCCAATGTCCAAAATGACCTCAAGTCCGTCGTTAACTTGGGCAAAAGATGGCTTCTTAATCTTAACCCTCTAAAACTAAACTTCTCTCCATTAATCATCTGGGAGAGCCCTCTCTGTCTTCAGTATGGCTGATGCTAACCCCCAGGAAAATAACTCGTTGCGCCTTCTCACGCTAACGTTCTCAGCTGATATGAACTGGAAAGACTATATTGAATCCATTGCTAGATCAGCTGCTAAAATTTGGTTCACTGTATCGGGCGAGAGAGTTTTTCTCTCCAGAATCTATCTTACATATCAATGTTTACCATTCGGTTATGTTTAGAATATTGCTGCCACATATGACCCAGTGCCTCTGCTATTTACTTGGAGCTCCTTGATAAAATACAAGGAAGAATCAGCAATATTATCGGTCCTTTTCTGGTGGCCCGGCTTCAGTCTCTTTTCTACCGTCGTAAGATTGCCTCCCTCTGTCTTTCCTATAAATACTTCCATGGTAATTGTTCGGATGGTCTTTTAGCTATGGTACTTAGACTTTTTTAATTTAAGCGCAATACTAGATTGGCGTCTAGATCTCATCAATTTACAGTTGAGCTGGCTAGATGTAGCCATAAGATTTATGCTAACAATTTCTTTTCTGGCACTTCTTGCTTGTGGAACTCCGTTCTGACTCCATGCTTTCCAGCCAATTTTAATCTACAAAAATTTAAATGCAATGTCAATCACTATCTACCGTCCTCCTGATTACTCTTTTTGTTCTCGGACATTAGCAATGTTTCTGTTTCTAATTCTTCTACACCCAGTAACCCCCTTGTGTCATAGTGGATTTATTGCCTTAGATGGTGTTATACCGATTTTTAAAAATAGTTCGTGTTTTATCTCATTCCAGAATGTACATTTACCTTCATTTTCTCCTCTTATCCTAATCCTAGATCTGATATGGACAAACAAACAAAGAAATAACAAATAGAGAAACCTGAATAAATTTGACATGTTTCTCTTTAATTTTAACTTCATCAGAATTCTTTTGAAAAGGTGGTTTGCAAGAGAATGTTTACGCGTTTCAAATTATGTGTTCGTTTTCATTGGTCAGACAAAATTATGTGTTCGTTTTCATTGGTCAGAAAAAATTGCGTTCGTTTTCATTGGTCAGAAAAAATTGTGTTCGTTTTCATTGGTCAGAAAAATATATCTGCTAGAATCCACACCCAAACGCACGAGCGCACTAACGCCACAAGATATAAACACTTAATATCCTCCCTGACCAATGAAAACAATCAGCACAAAATTTGAAACATGCCCTTCAATATATTCCCCACCCCTCACCAAAGAAAAACTTCTATAAAGCTAAAATAAAAGAGAAACATTAAATTTATAAAGGTTTTCTTGTTAGTTTTTTTTTTTAATCATTGTGTCGAATTTAACAGAAGATGGAAAATGCGACACTGATTTCCGAACATGCACTGAACTAACGAAAGAAGAATTCCAAAAGTTAAGCAAGAAAACATAGGTAACCTGAAAAAAGGGGAAATTTTATTAGAAACCGAGAGATAGGTGCAATATTGCTATGTGATATCCATCTCCTTATATGGCAGTGTCCGTTGGACATTTTCCTTACGGATGAGGAACAAAAGCTAGAGGCAGCAGAAATGTTGTTCTACAGAAGGATATTGAGAATACTATGAACGGTGCTAGTAAGCAAAAAAAAAATGGCAACAGAAAAGAACACTTATACTCAAAATCAGGATAAAACAGTTTAAATTCCTTGGACACATAATGAGGAAGAAGGGCTTGGAAAACTTAACCCTCACGGAGATATATTGAGAGTAAGAGATATAGAGGAAGGCAGCGAGCTACTTACCTGACCAGCTTGCGTGAATGGATGGCGTAACGCGAGGCCTCAATAAACGGAGAAAAATTGCTAAGCGCCATACGAAATACAAAGCTGTGGAGAGTCATGATCGAAGGGACGCGGCACACACACACACACACACACACACATATATATATATATATATATATATATATATATATATATATATATATATAACATAACATTAAACACCTGTAATTATAGTTAAATAAAAATCAAATTTTCATTATTGATTTTCAAGACAAGCAAGCATTTCGCACTTAAACGACTGAGGCTACACGATCTTCGGTTCTGAATAAAAGTTTCTGTGTTGGTGTTTCTGTAATCTGCAATAAATACACGTCATAAATATTTGTCTATTATATGTGCATATGTTAATCTATGAGCATATGCATATTAATGAGATTATTTTTATATCTATATCCGCCCACGCACTGATAGCGCCAACACTGTAGGGTGGATGGGGGCGTTAATTAGCGATAGCAGAATAGTGGGCGTGTTGCAATTGCTTTCATTTGCGTCTCTAATACAAACACATTTCAATCTGACGCCGACACAAATTACTAAGGGAGGAGCCGACCCGTAATCGGACGATAGGAAAGGCTACGACCTTAAAGATGAAACCAAAGTAAAGAATACTGGAAATAAATAAAACTACAATTCGCCAAAGTTTACTTTCTTATCTTTCTCTAATTTCGGCTTTTAGGCGCTATCGACATCTGTTTGTACGGTTTATATTCTTTTAGCATCGTCTATCAGGAATTGGGGCATTGCTTATTTTCAATGTCTAAACAATGTCCTAGCCAAATGGCAGCCCATCGATTTGCGTTGTGGAAAATAGCATGGAACTCGTTAAAAAAAAAAAAAAAAATTGAATTTATTCGTAAAATTCGCCCATTGTTGATTGAAATATTGTAAAAATACAAAGAAAAATATGACTTCGTCGCTTTGTTTCTTCGTGATAATTTTAGCTTTTAAAAAGATTTGTGAGAATTTTTACCTATCATGAGTTGTTCTCTGAAGGAGACTCCTTTCTTTGGACGTCTACTGGAACTCAAGTTCACGCCAGGCCACAGGTGAAACTCATATACAGTGTAACCCGGATATGAGAGTTGTCGGGACCGGATAAGAAGACTCTTATATCCGGGTTTCTCTTATATCCGGGTTTGGTCTATTTTGTTTTATTAACACAGGCTCTAATTTGGGATCAGAGAAGATCTCTCTTATATCTGGGTTTCTCTTATATCCGGGTTACACTGTATACAATTCATCGCTCATGATTCTAAGAAAATGGTCGGTTCTTTTCAATACGCCAGAAAGTACCTGACTTCTCCTGCTATGCTCTATCTTTCAAAAATAAAGTTCTGCTGCCATATCTGGTCTGGAGCTGTGCAGTCCTCACTTTCCAGCCTTGATAGAATTCAAAAGCGTTTATGCGACTTTGTAGCTTATGAATTATATAGTTTCAACCTAACCAGAATTAGTATGGCATGAACTTGACAGAAGAAACACAAATGAAATGGAGCTCTTAGAGCCATCCAAATGGAATCAATTATCAAATTGATATTTTGAGAAACTTTGGCAACGAATGCCAGGTATTAGTGTTGCAGTAATCAAGGATAAAGGAGGATATTTTGACGAGAGCAATCTTTCATCATAAATGTTTTTTTTCTTTTTGTTCTCATAAAATGTCTAATAAAAATCATGTCCCACTTTTTAAACCATATATTATAATTTGTTCTTATTTAAAGTACAAAACAACTATTTAGGCCAATTTTAAAACTTACCTTGAGTGGCTTCAAACTTTTGATGTGTAATATATATATATATATATATATATATATATATATATATATATATATATATATATATAGTGGCCTGACGATTGCATCCAGCATGAAACAGATTGTCGCCTCTAAGTGTTGACTTCTATGTTCCCTTTTATATTTACACACGCTCTATCTCTGATATTGAACACTTTATCCCATAAATATAGCATATTTTAAGACTATATTTCTTCATATATATATATATATATATATATATATATATATATATATATATATATATATATATATATATATTACAAGGTTTCAAGCTTCGATGACTTTCCCCTGATTTGGATTAGTTTGCTTTGTTTTGTTTTGTTTTATGGCATATCAATCTCAATGGGTCATTTAATGCTGACAAGAGTTTTTTTCCTGAAATATTAAATGTATTACCGGTAATATTTTTTTCCAAAAATGTGTTGTTGGGATTAAAACCTATTTTTACACTTTCGTAGTATTTTGACCCCAGTTTGGGAGTTAACTATTTGCCCATAGCTGGGACCCTAGTAGGTACTACCACTCCAGGGCAGGATAAACCTGGGAACAACGGCAATTAAGAGGTGGGTCCACGCTTCTCAAAACCTCAGAGACCTTGCTGCCGGATAAACACACACACACACACACACACACACACACACACACACACACACACACACACACATATATATATATATATATATATATATATATATATATGTTAACCATTTAACCCAAAGCAAGGCAAGAATGACACTAGTATGCAGGGAGTTATAGTGAGTGAAAGAGAGAAAAGACTGAGAATAGGGAGGAAATACAAACGATGAACGGGATTCAAGAAGATAGAAGATGGCGATTGACGTCGCATTTAAATTTTTGAAAATTGTAGTTATCAGGGAAGCAAGTAAACGGAAGGGAGTTCCACAGTTGGGAAGTGCTAGGAAAGAAACTGTTGAAGTGGCGCTTGCATTTAGCTATTTCAACCGTAAACGGGTGGGATCTAGATGCCAATCAAGTGGCAAACTTAAATTCATGCAGTCAGGCACCAGGTAAAATAATGTCCTCATAGCAGTTGCCATGAAAATATTTGTAGAAAAGACAGAGGGAAGCCATGTCACGTCTGTGAGAAAGTGACTGAAGTCAAGATGTTTGGTCCTGATCGATTACATTGCAGATCCTCCTTTGGATTTAGATCCTTCTTGTAATAGTAAAGAAAGATTATCCACGCATGCTTCTCACAATATTTAGATATCATAGGCCGATGAAAGATAATCCACGGATAAAAACATAACAAAAAATAATAATATTGATAAGAAAACTAATAACATTTATTAAAAACTATTTTTTATGGGCAAAAAATCTGTCTTTTATTCTGAGCACTTTCCGAATCAGGGTGTCCTGGGTCTGACGATAAACTACATCCTCGTCCTGGGTATGACGATAAACTACATCCGGCAGCAAGGCCTCTGAGGTTTTGAGGAGCGTGTAACCACCTCTTAATTGCCGTTGCCCCCAGGTCCATCCTGACCTGGAGTGGTAGTACCTGCTAGGGTCCCAGCTATGGGCAAATAGTTAACCCCCAAACTGGGATCAAAATACTATGAAAGTGTTAAAATAGGTTGTAATCCCAGCAACACATTTTTTTGAAAAAGTATTACCGGCAATACATTTTTGAAAAAAATAATATTACCAGCAATAAAAATTTTGTCAGCATTAAATAACCTATTGAGGTTGATATGCCGTAGAACAAAACAAGCCAAACCAATCGAAATCAGGGGAAAGTAATCGAAGCTTGAAAGCTTACTAAATGTTAGAGACGTCCTTTCTTCAAAACTCAGTCAGTTTGTAAAAAAAAAAACGAACAAAGTTGAACGAAATAGGGAGAATTTACTACGCGACAAATGATGACACTTTATTTTTGTTAGATATTTTCTCTCGTAGACAAAGCACCAAATTAAACGCATGCCAGACGTGATCGCATTCTGTTAGAAAATAATAGGATTACATACAGTCTCACATATTTTCATGTTTTGTTTTGTCATTCAAAAACCTTACGCGACAAGGATAACGACATCAGAGATTCCCTACATTACGACTGTCAAAATGAATCAGACAAAACCCAGTAATAACTACTGCAAGTATTTATTTTGAATACTGGTTTCCTTTTGCTAAGTTACAGCAATAATAAGATATACTAAGATGGCGGCCATCTAAAAATATCAAGGCTGATCAAATCTATTATTTTAATAATCAGTTTTTATTGTCACTAGCTGTTTCACAGATTACGCAAAGTATTCGATATGATCCAACAAAAAAAAAACTATTTGAACTGCTTGTTAAGATCGATTTATATGGGACAGATAGAATAATGCAAAACATTTACCGGAAAAAAAACCTCGGGCTAGGAAACAAGTTAAGCAAATACAGAAAGACGAAAGAATAAGACAAGGATTCAATATGGCACCGGATTTATTTAATCTGTACGATGAGACGATTCGAGAACTCACCCCAGGATTTATTACGAACGAAAATAATTTTAACAGCAAATAATACGCTGACGACGCAGTGTTGATTACAGACTCACAAGGAAAACTGAAAAGATTCTAATATAAAGTATTAAATGAAAACGAGAAGAAAGGAGTAATTATTAACTCCAAATCTGGGCGTCAGCAAGAGGCAGTCAAAAGTGTAAGTTTCAAATTGGAGATGTCCGAATACTATTTGTTAATTATGTGTTTAGTGTGGTAACGGACGATAGAGAATGAATACAAAATCCGAATGTGCATCGGAAGAGCGAAAGACGCCTTCTAGAAACTAAGCAAAGCATTAAGAAATAGGAAAATTTGCGTTACAAGAAGAAAGAAAAGAAGAGTTCTTAATTTCTATGTCCTATATGCCATCCTAATGAGATTGGGGAATAGGTGATAGAACATGGACGAAGTAGGTTGCTAATGTGTTAAATGTTGCTTAGAGCAATAAACGACAAGAAATTGTGGAGATCCATGATCGTCCACGTCTTGAACGGCCAATGCATAAAGAAGAAGATAGCGTTTTATCAATTGAAAGACAAATCCTTCTTTCAGAGATAACTGTTCAGCAACATACACATGGTGCATTAATGATAGTAATAGCTTTTATGAGTACACTAAACGTATTTACTTTCCACTACAATTGCAATATTTGCTAAAATGTGCGGCCTTTTGCTATCCAAGCTTGACCTGCGAACCGCTTTCTTTTTCTCCCCACCTTATTTTACTTGTCTGTCGTTTTCTTTTTGTTCGTTTCTTTTACTTTATTACTTTGACTCTATTTTCTTTCATGTCTGGTGAGATCTCATCAATTTCCTCAATGTTAGCAAACTTATTGAAGCTATAATCAACAAGAGGATTATTGCTCACCTCAATAAGGACAACCTCTTGAGCGACAAACAGTAGGTATTTCGATCATCTCAGTCCACTGCTGATATCCTGTCATTACACACAGAATTCATGAGGCACTAGACTACAAATACATCTCAAGGACGATCGCATTTGATGTTTCAAAGGCTTTTGACAAAAGGCGTGGCTTAAAAAGTTAGTGCACAAACTCTCTAGGTATAGAATCACTGGAAGAATATTTTCAATTATCAAAAGTTCTTTCTAACGGGAAGGTTCTTGAAGGTAGTTGTTAATAGCCATTCCACCGAGGCCCAAATGATCAACGCTGGTGTCCCCTTGGCTCGCTACTCGTTCTTAATGTCAATCGAATAAATGATCTGTCGAAGTGTATACTCCAATTATTTATGAATATCTATGCTGGTGATACAACGCTATGCACCTTCCAAAATCTAGATGACCAGAGCTTGTCAGCTGATCTCTACTCTGGCCTCCTCTTTAACGGCTCAGTTGGGAGAGGAAACACAGGAAATCAGGAATTTTCACCAATGGCAGTGAACGGATGTCCCCTTAGGGAGGCTCCGTGCCTTGAACGCATTTTAGAACAAACTCAACACAAGTGGCACTCGTACATACGACCCATCGCTGAAGATGCTGGGAAAATAGGTGGGGGTTTTCTAAATCGATTCAGCCTTACTCCTTACTCCTCCTGTTATCCTCTGTACTGCTACCATATATATGGGCAAGAGATGCCCAGTCTTCAATTTCCAGTTTCGATGGAACCTAAAAACGTCTCCGCGTTTTTTTGGATGATGAATTATTTTCCATGCTACAACCCGTTTTCCACAGATGAAACGTCGCAAACTCCTCGCTGATCAATCGTCATTCCCATAGAAAGTGTTCAGACGAACTACATTCCTTAGTCCTACATCTTCTAACTTCTACGGCTTAGACTTGCCATACCACACACACTGTAGCGAACCAGCTTCATTTCCTTGATATTCCACTGGTGAGATGAAAGTTCCACTTCTTCCCACGAAACCGCTGCTTTATGGAACCGACTCCCAAGATTATGCTTTCCCGAACACTACAATCTTAACTTGTTCAAGTCCGAGCTCAACCTTTATCTTACAGACATATCCTCATAAACTGTCCCTCTTACTCTGTAGCCTCTACCTCGAGTGGCTCTTGGGCCTTGCAGGTGGTGTAATAGATAATGACTGGGAATTGTTAATCTAAGAACCACGTTCCAATTTCCGTTGCTTTCGTTATACTCACTCACACGTATGAATCCACCTCTTCTCCCCCAACTAAGGGTTAATTAGTATGACTTGTATCGCTAATTCATTATTATCTAAAAACAAATTCTTACAAATCTCAAAATGTTTTGCGGCTTAAATAATATGCAAAGGGTTGATAAGCCGTAAAAACAATCAAATGAAATCTTGGACCTCATACAAGGTGAATATTATTGTAAAAATGTCTTTGATTTATTTTTTTGTCAGGTTTTTCTTTGTTTTTTCCTTAATTAAATTTTTGATTACATGACAGTCTTTAGTGTAATTAATGGAAGAAAAACATTGATTCTATGTCGAGGTTGGCATGTTAACACTTCTGCAACCGTTGCTGACCATTAATTGTCCTTCATTTCACAAAGAAGAGTAAGGAGTACGAGGAAGAAGAGTAAGGAGTACGTGGAAGAAGAGTAAGGAGTACGAGGAAGAAGAGTAAGGAGTACGGGGAAGAAGAGTAAGGAGTACATGGAAGAAGAGTAAGGAGTACGAGGAAGAAGAGTAAGGAGTACGGGGAAGAAGAGTAAGGGGTACGAGGAAAAAGAGTAAGGAGTACGAGGAAGAAGAGTAAGGAGTACGTGGAAGAAGAGTAAGGAGTACGAGGAAGAAGAGTAAGGAGTACGGGGAAGAAGAGTAAGGAGTACGTGGAAGAAGAGTAAGGAGTACGAGGAAGAAGAGTAAGGAGTACGGGGAAGAAGAGTAAGGGGTACGAGGAAAAAGAGTAAGGAGTACGAGAAAGAAGAGTAAGGAGTACGGGGAAGAAGAGTAAGGAGTGTGTGAACATTCCGGTTTACGATTCGATAATTTGATTTGTTTGTGAGCATTCACAAGTATTTACTTCTTTTGTATAAACGAACACAGAATTATTTCTTCTTCTTCTTCTTCTTCTTCTTCTTCTTCTTCTTCTTCTTCTTCTTCTTCTTCTTCTATATGTCGTGTCCTTTAGGACATGGACGATCCAGGCTCTCCACAAATTCCCATCCTTTGTAACTCTTAGTAAGGATTTCTCTATTCCCCATCACTCCCTGTCCTTGTTCTGTCATCCATTTGCACAAGTGTGTTTCTCTCTGCCCTTCAATATGTCCCTGTGTGTACCAAATTATCCAAGTCTTCTGTCCTCATTATTTCAACTGTCTCTTTCTCATTCGTCCTTTTTGTTTCTATTTTCCTTAAAACTTCATTTCTCATATGTTTAGTCCCTGACATTCTCAATATCCTTCGATAGAATCAAATTTCCCTTGCTTCAAGTTTCCTCTTCCTCTAAGAGGGAATTGTCACGCATTCGCTGACATACAGGAGGATTGAAATTACATCGCAGTTCAGCATTCTTTTCTTTGCTTTTCATGGCATTTTCCTGTTTCTTGCTACTTTGTTTAGATTTTAGAAGACATATATTGCTATTCCAATGTGTGCTTCGGATATCGATGCCATAATTCTGTAGTCAGTTGAAATATTTTTCAGATATTTAAATTTTCGTACTTGCATGATTTCGGCATCTCAAATTCTTAGTTTGATAATTGAGATGTTTTTCTTATTGTTTTTAATTTATAATTTGGGAATATCAATTTTGGATATGCAGACACTACACGCTGTTGGCTTGCGTGCTTTTGGTAAAGATCCCATATTTTCTCCTGCTAGGCTGTCGGTATTCTTATCCTTTTCGATTGATCTGTGTTTCTGCTCGTCAAATGCCTGCATGTCTTATTTATGGAGCTCAATATAGCTTTCGCCATTTAGCGACACCAGTTATCTTTCATAACTCTTCCGATTGGCCGTTTATTCTCGAAATTCTTGATTATAAAGCAAACCTTTATGCATATGGCTACTGCCAAAACATTAAAATGTCTGGTACAAGGCCAAGTTTTGGACACACATTTAGAGCCGAATCCACTATTAAAATTCTGATCACTGATGTACATCAAGAGGTCTAATTTTTGTCATATGCGTTTCGTTTTAATCTATAAACACTATTTGAATATGTATACATACATGTCAATGTGTGCATGAATCTTCTAAATGAAACACACACACATACACTACACACACACACACACGCACACACACACACACACATATATATATATATACCCAAGTATAGTATTGGTGTATACGGAATAAATTCCAATAACCAATAAATACAATTCATAAAAGAGTGCTCAATACAGAGCAGAGCAAATATAATTATTTATTTTAAATTTGAAAAATTATATCTGTCGGATGAAGATGGCTCAGTGGTAGAAGCACTGACTAACACCAAGTCGCTTAGGTTTCTAATCAGGCTTCAGGCGTCTAGTCATACCGAGGCGCTGCACAAAAGTACTGTCTGCGAATGACACAAATATATATATATTTATCTCCCTCAACGCTAGCACAGTATGAATTAACAATTTTGAATTATAATGTATCTCGTTATCACAATGTTGGCATAATTATATATTATGCTGGGATTACAATTTTTAATTAAAAATTTTAAAATTATATTAGGCAATTAAAATAAGCGGGATTTCTATATGTATGTAAAAAATTAAAATTAAAAATATATATATATATTTGAGTGGGGAATATGTATATTTTAACTTTTTTTAATTATATAATTAAAGGAAGATTGCTTGTTCTTATTAAAACATGAATATAGATTTTTAATAGTAATATATTAAAAATAAACCGTAATATTCACGATAAATAACAATTAAAAATAAAAGTTAAAATAAACCCACACTATATGTGCGATATATATATATATATACAGATTATATATATATACATATATATATATATATACAGATATATATATATATATATATATATATATATATATATATATATATATATATATATACACACACACACACGTTCCATAAATTAGTTTGTCCATATGTGCGTATGTATTTGAGTGGGTATTCTTGTGTGTGTGTGAATATTTGTATCTGTGTGTGTATTTGCATGTGTGTATATGAATGTGTGGTTATATGTATGCATTTGTATGGGGATTTTATAAGCGTAGCTTAGATGTGGCACAAGGACGAAAGCAAGGAGCACCCAGTAAGAAAAGAACTCAGTATTCAGTTGTAATTGTTCTAGCGAGAAAATCTTGCTTATCAATCCACGACGACGAGGTACCCTAGTATGCATTTGTATGTGTATGTATGTGTGAAAACTTTTCCTAATTCTACCCGCCTGTATTATATCAACTTTTGTACACACATTTTTTGTCGGGGGGGTGTATTTCACACGTCCTAATTATCAACATTCCAGACATATTTGCACATTTTGTGTGCCAGAAGTCCACCTTCAACTCATCCGGCTTTAGCTATCAAAATGTAAAAAGCGTACGCCAGCGATTTGTCTCGCCATCTTTGATTTTTTTTTTGTCCACACGCAGGCAGACATTTGCCTGCACATTCGGGCCACCTTGATCATGTGTAGACAAAAACTACTTGTCATTGGTATTGCATCGTTGTCGGCATCGTCATGAAAAGAAATTGAGTCATCTGACACCAAAACATCAACATCAGTTTCTACTGTGTAAGCATCACAAGAGTATGAATTAATTTAAGAAAGATATTAGCATGGAGACAGGTGTCACTGATGTTTGCAAAGAACGTTTAGAAGCCATATTTGTTCTCTTTCCTCTTCATTTATTAAATGGAAAGCAGACGTTACTTTTTAAAACGTCTGTATGAGAGCGAATTCCATGAGAACAAGAAGATAATAAACTAAATGATAACATATTTTTTGTCACTTCTGTTTTAGTGCCTAATGAAATGTCAGCTTTTGAGAGTTTCTTTCAAAAATCTCAAATTATTTTCAGAAAAGTGATTTTCCGCTTCAGGGAAACATTAGTCAGCCAGATTCATAATGGAGCATCTGGTAAGAACGAGAATAACAAAATTACTGCAATATCTTTGAAAAAGGACAAAAAATTATTCTTTCTTTCATTGTTTGATGTTTTCACTGAATCCTGGCAGAAAACGAAAACAACACGGGCGAAGAAACCTTGACACGATTTCGAGATGAAAGTACCCCACCAGATAGGTAGATATGTTGAACATAAAGATATTTTTATACATGTAAACTTTTGCTTATATATATATATATATATATATATATATATATATATATATATATATATATTATACACTGTTACATTAGAACCTCTAAATATCCACTACAAAATTGTACATGTTGTTTCAACATTAAAATCAAACGTTTCTTCAGGTGGCTATCAAAGATGGTACTAAACGATTTTATTCAAAATTGTTATTAATGAAACACTACTAGTGAAGTAATGTTTCATTAATTGTAATTTTCATTCCATTTAAATCTTTTCAAAGAAGCAAAGTAACACATGAAATATTAAATAAAATACTTAGCCACAGTATTTTTTCAATCGTTAATTCGATTTCCCACTTTTGTTTCAGATAGTTTTATACACCCCTACACACACACACATACACACATACACACACACACACACACACACACACACACACACACACATATATATATATATATATATATATATATATATTACTCTATTTATTGAACAATTTAGTTCATGCCACATTGACTGATAAACTCCTACAAGAAAAAAAATTCTCAAATTACCATATTAGTAAAAAACGCTATCTCTTAAATTTTCAATAAAATTCAACCTTAGCGTTGCGACGCACGCTCCATAAGTTTTATCCGTTAACAATAAGACATTTCTAAAAAAACATATTTCGATTCACATTTAATTTTTTCGTCTCTGATGCTACCTGGATTTTACTAATAACAAAATAATTTCCACGCTTGAGGATGACTGTATGTAAAGTTGAAAGTACTTGCAGATTAAAAAAAGACCTTATACAACTTGTAGTTATTAAAAACAAGGATCATAACATTCATCAAGTGGTTCGTAGGTTAATGCAACTTTAAAAGTTTGGTTTGCGAAAGGATTTCGCCATTTTATATCATTAACCTTACTAATCTACTTTTTGTATGAATGATTCATTGTAATATTAATTGAACTGCACCACATATTATATATATATATATATATATATATATATATATATATATATATATATATATATATGTATATATATATATATATGTATATATATATATATATATATATATATATATATATATATATATATATATATATATGTATATATATATATATATATATATCCGACAGCAAGGACTCTGAGGTTTTGAGGAGTGTGGAACCACCTCTTAACTGCCGTTGTTCCCAGGTCCAGGTTTGAACATAATTTTGTATAATCTTTTAGAAGTCTTCCATTCTTATCTCCCTTGAAATTACGACACTAGGTGGCAGTCTCTTTGTTTTGTTATGACAATATCAGCTTCTTCAAAGATGTTTATAAAGACAAAAAATAAGATTAAAAACATTCTCGTACAATTTATAAAGATTTTTATATTAGGAAAAATCCGAAGTAAATTTCTATAAATGAGATTACACTTTTTTTTAATTCTTATTTTTTCCCCTAAATAATGTTCGGTTTCTTCGCCAGGGAGGAAGTAGTTTAGCTGTTTTGACGGGTTCTTCCCAGAATGCCAGTATCGTTCTTTGCTATGACGTGAATGTTATTATCTTTGCTAACAAGAACGATGTAGAAAAAAAAAAAGCTAAAATGTCTTTTAGAAAAATGAGAAAAAAAAAGCTTTATTTCTGGGTGGAGAAATGCAAAATGTAAATTCTGATCCACAGCTGCAGTTTGCAATCTGTTTTCCTTTAAACTTAATACTTATATCTGATTTGTAGCGTCGAATCAGAGTTTTTGCTTGCTTTCGAAAAAAGGTTTCTACAAGATTTGCAATGAAAGCTTTCTGTTTTCAAAGCAAATGTTTGGAAACGAAGATCACTAAAAAAAGCATCAAAAATGTAACTTTTAGTCGAACAGCCAAAACTTTTAGTTGCCAGCCATTACATGAAGAAAACCTACAAAATAATGGAGTCTTTTTTTTTCGGACAATTATTGTCAAAATAATGTCAGATCTTAATATTGTTTTGCATTCTCATGTTACCAGTGAAATAAGTGACTAGAAACATGCGTCTGGCTTAATGTGGATATCATGACTTCACATCGTCATTTGCTTAAGCAGACAATTTTTCGAAATCAAAAAGGATCTGTCTATATTTCTGAGATGAGGTATTATGTACACCATTTACATTATTCGGACTATTGCAATAAATATGGCGACAAAGATGAGGATAATAGTCCGAATAATGTAAATAGTGTGCAAAACGGATCTGCAATTAAACGCGCGTAACCTCGACGACTTCATATACTGGTATCTAGATCCACCTTTCAATGCAAATTATAATGGTATAAGGCTCCCCATTTTGGTTAGAAAGCTTGTCTCGCTAGATCAATTACGATCGAGTGGTGAGTTCGATCTTCACTGGGTGTCTCATACTTCCAGCCTTGCGCCACATCTAATCTACGCTTAGAAAATTACATTGGGTTGTCCGTTTTCCAAAGTACAAATAAAAAAATTCGATGACGTAATATAGAAATTGTCCGAATATTCTAACAAAAAACTTAAAACTGCTGCCAAAAAATTAAAAATCAATTTTAATATTGTCATTAGACGAACTGACAAAACTAATACATACGTAATTTTGGACAAATTTGATTTTTATAAACAAATAATCATTGATCGTCGGGGTCTAAATTTACAAAATTAAATAAAAAAAAATTATCCCGGAGACTCTAAGAAAAATATCTGTCAAGAAATTTCTAACATCAAACAATTTTGATGTAGGATTCTTGATGATCAACAAAATCATTAGGGATTCAAATATATAAACCCGGATATTCAATACGACATTTCAGAAATCCCAACAACTATTTACCAGTTGCCAAAATTCCTACATATTTTATATAAATTCG
>OZ038483.1:137146987-137179487 GCA_964036315.1 Acanthosepion esculentum | reverse complement strand
GTAATGTGTTCGAACCGCATTTGGTGCCCGTTTATTTTGGCCTTGTGTCAGACAAAACGAAACTCATGATATATAGAAGAGAATAGATGAAGGCACAATTCAGAGATGTAAGATTTGACGGTAGCCCAAAGGTGATATAATTCTAATATTCTCTTCTTTCCCCGACTTCTCTCTAGGCCAATGGCTTTCAACATTTTTTGCCCATTGCACATCATTTTCACGATAAGTCAGAATGTCACCCCCACCCGACATTCCAAGATGGTCCAACTGAAAAGGTGCATTCCAAATAATATGCCTATATCATTGAAAATAATCATTCTTTTCCATATTACTACATATACATTTACAATGGATTATTTTTATAAGGGAGTTTTACAAATTTCAATAGCAATAAAAAAAAAATTGATGGATTTTTAAATTTGAATACAAGTAGAGTAATTTGTTTTAATTCATAACTAATTATTAAATAAATAAACTGAAGCATACTCCAATAAACAAAAAAGTTCAATAGAATGCTAGGGTAGAGTAAATCAATAAAGGAAAAGGTCAATAAAATGTTTGCGTATTAAATCGATTTTATTCTGATGAAGATTACAATCATGGATTCCAAATTTAGTAAATAAAACAAGAAATATTTCATTTCTCTTGGAAACCCTAAAATTCTCCGCAAGAGGTGGGATTCCTTCTGATTGAGAATCCATGCTCTAGATAGGTAGGTAGATAGATAAGAACAGATTGAGATAGATAGTTAGATAGATAGAAAGATAAATAGATTTAAAAGCCAGATATAAAGCAATCGACAGAAAAATAAATTTATAGATCAAATCGACGTTGCCATAGCAATGTAATATTTACAAAATGGCTATGTTTCTGTGTGTCAATCCATCCCTTTATTTAACAAGCTGCCCTTGTCAAGAGGCCAATAAAAGCAAACCCTGTCAGCCAGTCCTTGTGAATATACTGCTGACTGTGACACCGTCATTGTGCTTGAAAAATAATAGACGTCATTCTTGTACCTGCCCTTGATACTCTTTCAGTAAGCCTGGTAAACAACAGACTCGGATTAACGTTGGAGAGGTAAATATGTGTTTGCTTACGGAAAAGTAACGTCTTAATTTCAATTTTTGAAATTTATCTGAGACGTATAGAAGAAAGAAAATAACATGGAAGAAAGAGAAGATTTTGATCAGTAACAAATGTGTTCCTTTACTGCTTGACTAAAAGATGGAATGCTGAAAACCTTTCGCTCCAACCGTTTTCCATAATCTCATAAATAAACAAACTTCAGGTTTATAAAATCCCTTCTCGTTTGGACCGAAAACATCTTTGCATCCTTACATATGTATTTATGGCTTGGGTCTTGGTATCTAGAAAGAAAGGAAGTGGGGGAGAATGAATGAGAGAGTGTAAAGAAAGAAAGAAACAAAGGAAAAGTGAGGAAATATAAAAGAAAAGAAGAAATAAAAAATGTTTGAGTAGAAAGAAAAATAGAAACAAACAATTAACTAAGAAAGAAAGAAAGAGTTGGCGAAAAGAGAGTAACAAAAAACAAAAGAGGGTGAGTGAGTGAGTAGAAAGAAAGAAAGAAAGAAAGAAAGAAAGAAAGAAAGAAAGAAAGAAACAAAGAAAGAAACAAAGAAACAAAGAAAGAAAGAGTGGGCGAAAAGAAAGAAACTAAAAAAAAACAAAAAGGCTGAGTGAGTGAGTAAATAGAAAGAAAGAATTTATTAAAGGAAAACAAAGGAAGAAAGAAAGAAACGAATAAACGAGGACAAAGAAAGAAAGAAAGAAAGAAAGAATGAATGAATGTATTAAAGGAAAACAAAGGAAGAAAGAAAGAAACGAATAAATGAGGACAAAGACAGAAAGAAAGAAAGAATCTATTAAAGGAAAACGAAGTTAGAAAGAAAGAAACGAATAAATGAGGACAAAGAAAGAAAGAAAGAAAGAATGAATGAATGTATTAAAGGAAAACAAAGTAAGAAAGAAAGAAACGAATAAATGAGGACAAAGACAGAAAGAAACAAAGAATCTATTAAAGGAAAACGAAGGAAGGAAGAAAGAAAGAAACGAATAAATGAGGACAAAGAAAGAAACGAATAAATGAGGACAAAGAAAGAAAGAAAGAAACGAATAAAAGGCGACAAAGAAAGAAAGAACCCCTTTTTGGCCACTAAATGCTTAAAATATCTTAGATGCTTTATATTTGTCATTAGAAGGGGACATCTTTTGTGTTTTCCGAAAATGTTGCTCTTTTGTAAAAATTCTATTTGCCTAAAACTCCTCAGCTTTTTGTCTCTTTACTCATTGCAATGAGTCAATTTTATTTTGTTACCTGAACATTCTTCAACCCGAAATTCATCTTCGATTTGATTCATTTAACAAAAAAGGAAGCAAATGATTTCTTTACCAACAAAATGAAAGTTTAAAAATAAAAGCTTACTTCTTCTATTCTTTCTTCATTTCATCGACTCAAGCTTTTAATGTTTATATCTCCTATCATGAAAGCCTTTAAGATCTGCATTTTGCAAAAGAGATCGCCTTTTTTATAATGTAGCATTCTATATATTATTACTTCCTTCAGCAAGAGAAGCTGGCTTGCTTGTTGGAAAGAAGTGGTTCTGAAAGTCATCTCGCAAGCGATTGACAAATACGTAGAAATTTCTATTTTACTGCATGTCTCTCTTGAAAGGAAAGCGAGAAGAAAGGACTATCCATCAATTATAAGAAGACAGAATGCCTGATTGTCAACAAGAGAAAAAGACCAAGATACGAACTACGAATTGGAAATCTCAATTCAAAGAGAAATTTAAATTTCTGGGGGAGTTTTTTTAACAGAAGTTTGAAAATGTGACACCAAAATTTGAAGGTGCATTGGAATAGCAAAATATGCTTTCCAAAAGCTAAACAAAGTATTAAGAAACTCATAGGACCACGTGTCGCAAAGTGTATCGCAGTGTGTCGCACGCATTGCCACACTAACTACAGTATTCGGTATTATTGTACTATTAATCCACGTGATCAGTTTCTTCACTAATCTTTTGTTTTGGTATTTTGTATGGAATATTATTAATCCAAGCTACGAGCATTTAGACAGTGGCGACGAGGGTTCGAAACTCGCGTTTGAAAAAAAATAATTTTAACTTTGTAAGGATTTTTGAACTCACATCACAAAACGCAGAATATGGAGGACTTAAAAATCGTGGTCAAAAAGTTCTCGGAACAAAAAGAACAGCAGAAACAGTTATTAGAACAATAACAAAATCGGCCACTACAATTATTAAACCATTAGACAAGGATGTTGGAAGCAATGTTACAGAAACCAAATGAAACTAGTACTACAATTTCGTTCATACCTTATGCGGTCACAAACATCATAGGCGAATCTGTCTCTAACCCTGAAGAAATTGTTACTTTTGGTCGTATTACAGAAAGTAGGAAGAAACTATCAAGAAAGGTTGTTAGGGCGGATCAGATTAAAAAAAGAAAAGGTAAGTTGACTTTTAAGAAAATTGGGTCCATCAGATTGTAATTACATTTTACCTGAAAAAAAAAAAGGAAATATTACGTTTGATGAAACTGTGTTAATTTTTTACACTATCTACATTGTTCGGACTGTTGTCCTCATCTTTGTTGTCATAATCACGACGTTTCGGCCGTTGTACGCTCCAAGAGATTGGAATTTAGAACTGAACACTTTATTTCGTCCACTGGGTAAGAGTGTTCTAGTTCCACGTGCCAAGCCTCTTCTGGCTGTCTCAGTTATCTCCCTTTAACTCAACTCGGCAGATTTTTGTTCACCATTGCAGTAACCAGTTATTGAACTCACAACTCTTTGGGTCAAGTCACTTTTGGATTACTTCTACCAACACTTTCATCCACTGGCACATGTGTCCTGGAGGGTATTAGTGGATGAATTTTTTGAACCTACAAAATTAAAACATATTTTTACCAGAGCTCATATTGCAATTTTTGTTGTTATTATTGCTTTTTTCTAGCACACCGTATTACTGGTTCCCATATTGTATTCATTTCTATGCTTGGTCGGCTCAGGAGATTTTTGTGGCCTAGCATATGTGCTGATTACTTAAGTCTACGAATTTTCCAGTGATGTTCTCTGTCTTTTATTTCACCCTCATCCCACTGGAAGTGGTGATCTCTCTTTTCCCTCCATATGTGGTGAGCTATGCCTGATTTTTCTATTTCTCCTCGTGTTACAACTTTACGATGTTTTCACAGTCTTACCTTAAATCTGTTTCTCCTTTATATTTCTTACCACAGCTGTACGGGGTGGCATATACACAGTCCTCAGTTATGTTCTCCCCTATGGGGGGTCTTACTTGGAAGAAGTGTATACGAAGTGTCGAACTACTTTTGAAGCTCGTCCTGATATTATATGAACCACAGATATTTTGTATTTTTTCCGATAATCCCTTCACATAAGGTAGGCAGACCGCGGTTGTTTTCTTGTTGTTCTTATCATCTTGTGCTCTTCCATTCCAGTTTGTCGGAGCGGATGCAACGTACCCAGGGTACTTGTTACGTTGTATGGTACTGCTTATACTGACCATTTCTTGTTCATATGTCTCTGAGTCGTCACATAACTTTTGCTCGATGTTGTAAGGAGCGGACGATTCTTATCTTTTTACTGTATGGATGGTGGGAGTTGAAGTTGAGGTATTGTCCGATGAATGTTGGCTTGCGGTACACGGATGTTTTGAACCCACGCTCTGTTCAAGCTTGTTGTCGTTTTCTCTCTCCATTGTGAACTGTATCGATGATCTTTTTGAGTTCACATGGTCCAGTAGCAGCTGAACCTCTTCCTGATAGGGCCAGAGTATGAAAGTGTATCTCAACGATACAGCTGGCTTTAGTGATGTGGATTCTAATACCATTTCTTCGAAGTATTCCATGTATATATTTGTTATTAATGGTGATAATGGTGAGCCCATTGTTAAACCTTCATCCTGTCGATGTCTGACCCCATTCTGAAGTCTGTTGTTTGTGTACAGAAAGTCAGCATCTCCATCAGGTTATCTATTGGTATACTTGTCCGTTCTCCTATGGATGACTTCCCGTTAATTCAAGGAGAGCCCATCTGACCTCAGATAAAGTGGGACACGCTCTTGTCTAAGAAAGAATCCAGTACAACCGCTGGATAAAACAAAAACTGCAATCTGATATCTCCCAGAAGCTTGAGGCCTTCTCCAACAGAATTACTGACTAAGAAGAATTGAAAATGAACTATATTCAGATATTTCAAAATATTTAATTTTTGTGCAAGGGTTAGCTTCGAGTAAAGACGTAGAAAGTCGTTCATACATTCTAAAAACTTGAACAGGACCCAAAATTAACCTTACAGACAATGGCAGAAGAATGTGAAAGCATTCTAAGTTTAAGACATGATAATGCAAAAATTGAAGTAAGAAATATTGTATAAGTATAGACAATTAGACCAAAGGGCAAAGAAGAAGAAGAAGAAGAAGAAGAAGAAGAAGAAGAAGAAGAAGAAGAAGAAGAAGAAGAAGAAGACGACGACGACGACTGCACCGAACTCGTGTTACGGTTACGGAGAACTTCATTTTAAGGAGGATTTCATATTCAAAAATAAAAAGAAGAAAGTGTTTCCAATGTGGAATACTGTGTCTTTGATAAAGTCATTGCAAATCAAAGTAAACAAAAAATGTAAGATATTTTAATACCGTGAAAGTTGTATTTTCAACTCAAAATCCGAATGAGGCTCAGAACAGAAAATTTGTGAAGATTAAGATGATTAACTCTGATACAAAACTTCAATTGGACACAGGCAGCGATATTTAATATAATTAATAAAAACAACTTGGAAAAACATTAGGGAACTTACATTACCGAAAACCAAAAAAGTTGCAGGAAAAAGAAATTAGGTTTTCGTGGCGAAATTGCCTCTGATGTAAAATGTGCCGGTAAAACTTTAAAAACTAACGCATTTGTTTGTTTTTTAGGGGTTTTTTTTGTTTGTTTCTTGTTTGTTTGTTTGTTTGTTTTGTTTTCTTTTTGTGGTTTTTTTTTTTGGGGCGGAGGCAATTCACTCCAATCAAGGGAGAGTGCCACTAGCACGCAAGGGATTACAGAGGATTGAGAGCAAGAGTAAAGAGGCGTGTTTAAGGAAAGGATACAGAGAAGAACAGGGAACAAGCTCAGGGTGTCAGATGTCGATTGACATTACACTTGAATATTTGAAGACTATAGTAATCGCGGAAGCAAATAAGGAGAGAAGAAGCTGTTTGAAAAGACGAGACGGTTACATTTAACCGTTTTGATAGTGAAAGTGTGGGACCGAGATGCCAGCCTGGTATCTCGCTTAAATTCATGCAGTCTGGGAACCTGCGAAAGTCACTCGTCGGGACAGTTGCTGTGAAAATATTTGTAGAAGAGACAGAGGGAGGCCACAACATGTCTGTAGGATAGCGATTGTAGACTAGATGCCAGATCAGGACCTATCATCTTGCATATTCGTCTCAGGATTTTGCCAAGGACCTCGATACGTATAGCGAGAGCACCAGACCATATATGACATCAATATTCCATGCAAGGACGGATGGTTGATTTATAGATTTGAAGGATGGACTAAACGAAACTTTCTGGCACGACACAGAGAGCCAACTTTCCTTGCGGTAGATGAAGCTATTGATTCAATGTATGTATTCCACCTCATGTATTTCAAAATAATACGTTGAACTTATTAAACGCGGACTTTATGGAATTGTCTACTCGTAAATTCGTTCTATAAAAAATCAAATTGCTCCTACTCTGAAACAAGTATGGCGACTGAAATTTCTTTAAAGGATTTAAAAAAGAATTTCTCTACTATGTTCTTCGAAAGTCTTGGAAAATGCACTAAGGCGAAGGAAATTTTTCACTTCAAGGAAAATGTAGTTTCTAATTTTAAACCCAAACGTAGTGTCCCTTTTGCAGTTGTGGAACACATTAAGAAAGAATTTGACAGATGAGAAACTCTAGGAGTTATTTCGCTCACAGATTATTCTGAGTGGGCAGTTGCAACAGTGCATGTAAAAACAATAAATAATAATATTCATCTATTTGCAGATTTTTCTACAGGATTAAATGAGTGTCTACTAACTCACACAGAAGCATTAGTATCTCTAGAAAAAAATTTTAGAAAATTAAATGGTGAAGATTTTTTCCAAACATTGACCTGTCAGGCGCATACTTCAAATGTGGTACCTAGCATTTTCCAGGAAGTAATGGATACGATGCTAACCTAGATTTTGCCGTTGCATATTTGGACGACATACTTACAAAGTTGAAACTAGACAGCAACATTCGCAACACATACAGCAAGTATTCCAGAGAATAGAATATTATGGGTTCAAACTCAGTGAGTAGAAATGTCAATTTTCAGGAGCAATATAAAATGAAAAGATTGGGGCACATAATTGATGCAAATGGGCGTAGACCAGACCCGTCAAGGACGAGTACTATTAAAAAATATACCTGTTCTGGCGAACGTTGCTACTTTGCAATCATTTTTAGAGATCGCAAGCTATTACAATCTTTATGTGCCAAACATGCATAAATTGTCTTTAAATAAGTTATTAAAAAAGGCGCGGATTGGATTTAGTCCGATGAATGTCAAAAATCTTTTGACGATATAATGACCGTGTTAACATCTGAATTATTGTTAACTGAAATCAATCCTTATTTAAAAATAATTGCAGCATCAGATGCTAGCGGTTATGGCATTGGAGCAGTTACACCCTTGTGTAAATCAATTGAAACAAAACAAATAATTCCGTTATTATTTCCTTTTTTTCATATTTTTCCAATGAAACATGACATGGTGCATTCGTATATCCATTCCACGAAGTCGTTCCTTGCAGATTGACCACAGATTCTCGATTGGATTTAAATCAAGAGAGTTTCCAGGGTAGTCTTTAGTACTTTGATTTGCTTACCAAAGTGTTCGTGCAGCTTTACAATTTTTGTAAGCCTACTTGGAGTAACGTCCATCGCTGACAATGGCCGTAGGACAACTAATCGACAGTCGAGACAATGGTGTCTGGGTGTGATAAAAATATGATGCAATTACGGATAACACCATATTTTTCAAGGCCAAACAAATTTCATCATGCATCGCGAAAATAGATTCATATTACTGCACACCATTGCAAATCACCTAATCTAAGGAAAAAAAATAGAAATCGATTACACTCTGTCACTCCAGTGGGTCTAAAACTGACCGTATAGCGAAAGAAAGTAAACTAAAGCATTTGTTTCAGTTAATTTGCACACGGGTGTATTCGTGAGAAATTCAAAGATGGTAAAATGAAAACAGCGGCCCATGCATCTAGAACGCTAATAGCGATTGGAAAGAAATAAGTCAAATCTAAAAAGAAGTGCTGGCTATTAATTAAAAGGATTTCACAAAATGATACACGGTAGAATCTAACTAACGCCTTTATCCACTGTGCCAAGGTTAGATCCAGTGACAGGACCCAAAGAATGTGAGTTCAATATCCGGTTAAGGCAGTGGAGAACTTGCAGAGAGGAATTAATAGGAGATAACTGATAACTGACATCCATTAAACATGGAACGTGGAACTAGAAGAGTCTACCCTAGTGAGCGAAATAAAGGGTTCAGTTCGACATTCCAACCACCTGAAGAAGGCCGGAGCGTACAACGGCCTAAACGTTGTTATAAATATAGCGACAAAGCTCAGGACAATAGTCCGAATAATGTAAATAGTGTACATAATACCTCATCTCAGAAATATAGACAGATACTGAAAGGCCGAAACGTTGTAATAAATATGACGACAAAGCTGAGGACAATAGTCCGAATAATGTAAATAGTGTGCATAATACCTCATCTCAGAAATATAGACAGATACTGAAAAGCCGAAACGTTGTAATAAATATGACGACTAAGATGAGGACAATAGTCCGAATAATGTAAATAGTGTACATAATACCTAATCTCAGAAATATAGACAGATACTGAAAGGCCGAAACGTTGTAATAAATATAGCGACAAAGATGAGGACAATAGTCTGAATAATGTAAATAGTGTACATAATACCTCATCTCAGAAATATAGACAGATACTGAAAGGCCGAAACGTTGTAATAAATATGACGACAAAGATGAGGACAATAGTCCGAATAATGTAAATAGTGTACATAATACCTCATCTCAGAAATATAGACAGATACTGAAAGACCGAATCGTTGTAATAAATATGGCAACAAAGATGAGGACAATAGTCGGAATAATGTAAATAGTGTACATAATACCTCATCTCAGAAATATAGACTGGTATATTCTTCCATTCACTATACCAGGAACGTCAACTCATAGGAAAGGGAGTAGCAAAATGAGTAGCACGCATCGCCGCACTAACTCCAGTGTTTGCTATTATTGTATTCTTAATTATTATTGTATTCTTAATCCATGCAATTAAACCTGTTCTTCACTAATCTTTTCTCTCAATGTTTTCCTTGGAATTTTATTAACCAGGACTACGAGCTTAAACAAGAATTATAACATGCTGAAGAGAAGATTGGAGACAAAAGAAATGTGGTTCTACAGGAACATGATGAGAATATAATGGACGGATGTTATAAGGACGAAAGAAGACTTAATGAAAATGTGAATAAAATGTACGCACATAATTAGAATCAGAAATAGATAATTAGAATATTAAAAAGGGATCCAGGAGAGTAGGCCATCTACCTAACGAACTTGTGGAAATGGATGACGGTACGGAGTTGATAATAATATCACAAAGACAAATGTCACTAACAGCTGGAAGGATAGGGAGTTGCGGGGGACCATGAAATCCTACTTCCTGAAGGAAAGCAAAACAAAGAAGAAGAAGAGTTTACCTATCTAATTTGAAATACTGTTTACGCAATCCTTTTCACAGATATTGACGATTAGACTGACCAACAATGGTTTGTGGTAATAAATTGTTAACCATCTCCCGACAGAAAAGACTCTAAAGTTTAGAGTCGAAGGTAAATTTCATAATATTGCGTGTATAAACCATCAACTTATCACAATAATTCTATGTAGGCGGACATCTGACTCAATTTAGCATAGATATATAATATTCTTGCATCAGGACGTTCTGAATGCATCAGTCTGCAGAACCTTATGACAAAATGAATGATTTGTAGCCAATGTACTAGTTCTCCAAATTAGAAATAATTTGATCTCATAGAAATATCCATCAAATAATAATTCAAACTCTCTTACAGTATCGATCAGTATAATAATAGTAAAATCTGCAATTTCATAATATAAAAACGATAAACTTCATATCAATATAAGACCTACTTGATGGTCTACACATCCTTTTAGCATAGCATGTATGTTGACTCTTTCAATTCTCTTACTCTTCTGTGTTTCTTTTTATTTTCCCCTCGTTTCATAGGGGTAGGTGTTATCCCTTCATCAATTTCCGTCCTGGATAAGACGATAAACTACGTCCAACAGCAAGGCCTCTGATCAGGAGGTTTTGAGGATCGTGGAGCCACCTATTAATTGCTGGCGTTCCCAGGTCCATCCTGACCCGGGGTGGTAGCACCTGCTAGGGTCTCAGCTATGGGCAAATAGCTGACAACCAAACTTGTGTAAAAATAGGTTTTAATACCAGAAATAATTTGTAATAAAAAAATATTACCAGCAATAATTTTTGAAGTAAAAATTATTATGAGCAATACTTAAAAAAAAAATGACAGCAATACAAACAGCTATACATTTTTTTAAAAAAATATGACCAGATATAGATTTCTTCAAGGAAAAATATTCCCAGAAATAGATTTTTGAAGAAAAATATATTATGAGCAAATGTTGTCGGCATTAAATAACCCATTGAGGTGTTGATATGCCGTAAACCAAACCAAACCAAACCTTTATCAATTTAATCAATGGTTGTTAAAATTAACAATGGCTGCTCTAAAACGAAAAGGGGACACGCTACAGATTCTATCTCGAATGAAACAAAAGATTCCGCTCGTCATTCCTTCGAGGTTACTAAACTGACAAGTGACCAAAGATAAAAGGGTTCAATGTCACACGCCCAATAAAAACAATAAGAATAACGAAAGTAATTCGAAGGGATCAATATAGCATTAAATGAGCCAGCAATAGGAAATAGCTGAAAAGTCATAAGGCCTATTTGGCATTCAAATTCTGGAAAATCTCAAGATTTTCAATATTGTTTTTCAGCTCAAGCGGCCCTCCCCTGCCCATTTGTCCCTGTGCCATACTAAGCTAAGTCTATAAACATATATGTGAAATAGACGGAGAGAATACGTAAGAAAAACTTTAGCCTATTTCACAAAGCCGGAAAGAAATAAAACGCCATAAAAAGTAGACAATGAAAGATATTAATTTTGTCAGAAGAAAGTTCCTGGCGCCGTTTTGATTAAAACCCTACGACGGACTGGCCAGAAAATGTAATTCCTTTTGCTTTGTAGATTAAAATCTCTACCGAGATCTTAAGAACTCAAACAGACATTTTTATTTTTTTTTGTGTGTGTTTGGCATAAGACGCCATCTTCTTTTGCATTCTGAGTGCCCACACGCATGCGCACTGACTACATCAGTGCGCACCTCAACATATCTCTATAGGAAACCAGTTTTATGGTGAAGGTAAGAATTTGGCAAAAAAGTACAAAGGAATCTTTGCAAAATTACAATGCCATGTTCACAAACGATAACATTGTCAAAATTAAGTTCTCATCCAACTATACTCATAATCAGAATTCAGAGAGAGAGAGAGGGAAGGAGAGTGAGAGAGGGACAGATAGACAGATAATAGCATTTACATATACAAAGGTGGAAAACGATATATAAATTATTATATATCAAGAACAATTTTCATGCAAGAACTATGACAAAGCGGAAAAGGTTTTCGTGTGAAGCGTTTCGACCTTTAGGAGTTCATCGGACTAAATTGATGTTTTCATTGATGCGAATACGAAGGAAAAAGGACGCTGAGAATTTTTTTTTTCAATATGTTTTGGGTGCAGCCGATTTCATTTAGGCCTTTTTTTTCTTTCCCACATTGTGATAATAAAAATATAGACTTCACGAGTCTACTTACTTCCACAGAATCACCATACCTAACGCTTAAAATGAATTTAAAAAAATGAAAACTCTTTCTTCATGCTTTTATTTTAGTTTTAATTTCAAGCCAATAGATTAAATTTAATATTTCCTATAAGCAAAATACATTGCTTATTTCAAAACGAATTTAAATTGACGGAAGGTGTTTTTTTAATTGCTGATTTTAACTCCATATTTAGCTATTTGTCATCGCAATGTAATTCTCTTGATTAAAAAATCTTTCAAAAATAAAATATACTCTTCTTAAACTTTATTTGAGGAATATTAGTTGATTTAAAGTTTAATTAATCTGATTTTAAACAAATATTACTTTTAGTTTAAAATATTGCAGAAATGCAATTTTAGCACGGAGGTAGCTGTTTATTCAAGGTGTTGACAGCTTGACTGATAGACGGAGGTTTATAAAAACATTCTACGGAGCTCATATCTATAGAAATTACTTGAGGAATATAACGTGAACGCCTGTTTTATATAATTTTTACCTAACCAGTAATCTTAAAAAATTAGGAAAATATTCTCCACAATCTAATGTTTTGTTGAATCTTAGGTATTTTGCCTTTAAATTTACTATACTTACCGCTCTTATTTTTTTTGTAAAGTTGTATATGGACGTCCGTATTTGAAAAAATTAGGACGTTCAGACATACAAAAAAAATCGAAATTCTTTTTAAAATATTGGTTGATTGATTGTTCTTTATGGGTCATTTTTAATGGAATAAATTATGACCATGGAATATTAGTGTTTAAGTCTTTTTATTATATCCTTACTCTGTCCTGGACATCGAGTTCTACCTGGATCATATCCTCTTGGAATTATTTTTTATACATATATGTATGTGTATGTATGTATGTATGTATATATATTTATATTTTAGATATATGATTGCATGTGTATGTGTATATTTACCACTAATATTATCAATCTATTTATATATATATATATATATATATATATATATATATATGTGTGTGTATAAAATAATAATAATAATAATAATAATATAAACATATATATATATATATATATATATATATATATATATATATATATATATATATATATATAATCATCATCATCCCCTTGACTTTCGTAATCGTAGGGCGGATCCGAATGCAGAGGCCACACTAACTCCTTGCCACAACGGTCTATCAACGGCAGCCATCAGCAACTGGGGTACAGTCATACCTCTCCACTGTTTGACATTGTCCAACTTTCAACAGTGCCTTGCATGATGGTCTTGCACAGGCTGTCGTGCCTTGTAATGTACCCCACCCCCTTTTTTTCGTTTGACATTGGCGAGAAAAGGTTCCTGGTATCACAACTTTCAACTCTTTTCCGCGCAAACTCATTGGTTTTTTGTTCCCAACAGAAAATGCCCAGGAGTTTCTCATGCATTTGTTCTCAAATGCTTGGATCCTTCTCTCTCTATCAGCCAACAGTCTCCTCGTTCCACATCCATATAGGAGAATCGAGACTACCAGGAATTTGTGACAGTCTGTACTTTGTTTGAAAGCTGATTTTACTACCCATATTCTTGCCAATTTGGCCATCGCTGATTTTCGAGTTGCAGGTACCATCTTTAGACAAGATTGCTCCTAAGTATTTAAAACTGGACACTTCCTCCAGTGATTTCCCATTCATGGTAATGTTGACACAGGCATTACTGTTTGTGATATTCATCATATAGAATAGTTAAGATCAATAATTATTTTTTATGTAATGTATTTAAAATAACTAATAATTATGATATCTTATAATGAATTCGATAAAATTATCTTACACTGTCAAATGGAAGTTTTTTTTCTGAGAAACGTCAAGTCGGATGATAAGTCATTTGAACTTTTATTTATCTATTCATGACATATATATATATATATATATATATATATATATATATATATATATATATATATATATATATATATATATATATGTATGTGCGCGCGCACGTTGGTCCTCTTTTAGTGTTTTTGACAACCCCTGAAATCTTTATATGTTCATTGTGGGAAGGTGGATTAGGGTCCGATCAGCGTTGATTGGATCAACTGAGGAAGCGGGTCTCATGGTGAAAATCCCGAAACCCTCGATGACACCCGGTCATCAAATATTACTAAGAAGACCACATTGGGCACCATAGACGGCTTACTTTGTGAATTAATTACTAAGTTTTAAATATTATTAAAAATGATTTAAAAATGAATAATAAATTCGTATTCCGCCTACACCCCTCCAGCTTATATAAGAATGACATCGATAAGGTCAGCAATGATAATTGTGCCAGTGTATCTAATATTCAACGGGCATGTTTTATTCAAGTAAACTCTTTTAAAAGAAAAATGTATATTCAATCAAACATATATTATTTATATTTTTGACCAACAAAGATTTTATGTCTGATCAGTAAAATAAAAATAAGCAGACCGTAACCAAAACAGCAACAATAAAAAAGATACTCCTCCCTTACAGTCAGCCTTGTAGTTTTCGGATCTGGTACGCTAAAGTTGGATAAACTACTACTCCCTTCAATCGTAAATCGACAAAAAAAAGTGAGCTTTCTTCTGATGGCTTATCGAGATGGATTGGTCTGCAATCATTCAACATGAAAATCATCCACCCATTTTTAGATTTGTTTGCTTAGAAGAGCAATTCGTGATTCTTAGCAATGAATTCTATTTTTGTTTTCCTTTGCTCGGAAAAAATCAAAGTCGGTTTTTCGACGCGATGCAGAAACGAGGAAAAATAAACGTCAAAATCAAAACGGACGAAAAAAACTGAAGCTAAATTAGCCGGACTTTGCAACTGTGTTATTCGCATGTTTACTTAATTGCCCTTGTAATCTGATAGCAAAACTCCCTATGTTTGTTCATCTATCTCATAGCTCAGTTTTTTTTATTCTATCTCTATTTCAACGCACACACACACACACACACACACACACACATACACACACACACACACACACACACACATACTCATACACACGAGAAAGAGAGAAAGAGAAAGTTAAAATTGTACGAAGCTAAAACTGAATATCATTCCCAAAAGATTGCGAGATTTGCTTGCTAACCATTCTTCTTCGGTAATGTTTCACTAACGTTTTATATTTATGTAGCTACCACCACAAAAATATGCGATACCTATGGTTGAAAATGAATTTTTAAAAAGTAAAAATCTTTTTTGAAGCTTTTATTTTAGTTTTAATTTCAATTTAATAGATTAAATTTAATATTTCCTATAAGCAAAATACTTTTCTGTCTTTCAAAACTAATTTAAACTGACTGGAAACCGCTGATTTTAGACCCGTTTTTACGCATCCGTCATCACAATGTTATTCTCTTTATCAAAAACATCTTTCAAAATTAAAATATACTTTTCTGAAACTTTATTTGAGGAATATTAACTGATTTAAAGTTTAATTAATCTGATTTGAAACAAATATCACTTATCAGTTTATAATATCGAAGAAATGCATTTTTTAACACGGCAGTAGCTGTTTAATTAAGGTGTTGAGAGATTGACTGACAGACGGAAAACGGTAAAAATTACCTGAGGAACAATACGTGAGCGTCTTCTTTCTCATTTTTAACAACCCCGTAAACTTAAAAATTTAGAAAAATATTCTCCGTCATCTAATGTTTCATTGAATTTTAAGTACTTTGCTTTAAATTTACTAGAATTATCACCCTTGTTTTCTGATAATGTCGTTTATGGATGTCCGATTCAGCACGTTACACATACAAAAAGAATTTCATAATTCTTTTTAAAATATTGGATATCGCTAAATTGTAATAAACTGTTTTATTTATGATTAATAAATATAGACTATATCTAACCAGGATAAATTAAGACAGAATTTTAAATGAATTAAAGTTATATAATTTATTAAATTTAAATCTCCAAATTCATTATTCATCGTTTTTTTTTTCTTAAGACAATTGTGTCCATAATATATCTTATTCATATAAGGAGTTAAAAGCTTTTCTAATTAAATAATTTATTTTACGATTCAGAACAGATTTCCGGTAACTGTGGGGCCTGATTTACAAAAAGAAACTTAAATTTAGATTCTACAAGGAATTTTGCATTTTACTAATATAAGCGGGTAAAAATTTAATTTCATAAAATTAAATAAGTTGTGGGTAACAGATGTAAAAAAATAATATTTTACCAAGGTTTTCTAAGAAACATTTCTAAAATAATTTTACTCATTTGTGAATTAGTCCAGAAAGTTTAATTAAAATCAGACAATTATCTGACTTTTGCAAGAATTTTCAAACCAATGTTTTACACCGCAAAAAAAACGCTAAAATTTCCCCTCCTCCGCTCCGCTGATGTAAAAAACAACAACAACAACAACAAAAAAAACAAGAATTTTACCCCAAATTTTGAATTTTCTAAAAAGGATCAAAAATGCAATAATAATAAAAACAAATCCTTTGTCTTTCTTCTTAATCATCATAATAATAAAGACTTCAACTATTAAACTTTGTTTTTATTAAGTTTCGGGCATTTTTTCATGATGTTGCTACTTTTTAGCGAATCAGTACAGGTACCTATATTTATGTGTCATGTTGATAATGGTAATATTAGCCGTTTCCCTATAAGGAAACATTCGGTATTCATTGACCGAGCAGCCAATACTCTTGTCGGTTGAAATTTATCGGATATTTCTCTTCAAACTATTTTTTTCACTTCCAGTTTTGACGGCGGTTTACTTCCTAACCTTTTTATTTGGAATAGTCTGGAACGTTAAAATCTCAGTTCTCTTCAAGTTACATGTCATGTTCATTTTAGTGGTTTCTTTGGTTGAAAGTCCCCCAAGTGATGTGTCTCTTATTTGGTATAGTTCGTTGTTTGTGATTCTATAGTGTCAGTTCAAAGAAGAGTGGTTTTCGCTACATGCTTAATTTGCTAGAAACCACTTTGGTACGCCACAAAAAAGAAGGAATTCTACTTAGAAAAACTCAACTTCCGTATAGAGAAAGTCAGGGCGATTTGAATATTGCTAGCTTTTCTCACGTGGATTCAAACACAAAAGAATGACATTGACCAGAAGTAAGCAAATATCTCACCCACCAAGGAAACAAGACACCCAAACGATATATATATATGTGTGTGTGTGAGTGTAAGTGTACGTGTGTGAAGTGGATGTCTATGTGTGTGTGAGGTGTATGTGGTTGTAAAGCATTTCTTATCAGCCATTCTGTCCAAGCCACAAGCTTTTGATCACCACTTGATGACTTGTTACTTTTATGACTATCGTCGAGGCCACAAGTCTAGACAAAAATCATACGCTCTTCAAATATAATGTGTCGGTTTATGATGTAAAAATATTGGTATAAGAGATAGACGAAGAGAACAACAGATTCGTTTAAGTCATAACCTTATCCCTAAATGTCCCAAACCCACGAAGACAAGATTTTTCTTTGACTCAAAGATTCTGTTTTAAGATTCAAGATTACTTATTGGTTACTGCTTTCCTTTTCATACCAGTCTGGGGAAAAACATTTTCTCAACAAAGCGTGTTTATCAGTCAAAGAAGAAATGCTTATTTACAAGATGCGATTGTCTGTAAAAACAGAAGCTTTACTACGAAATCCCGAGAGTCGTACAACTTTCTGCAAAACTCACGCTCGGTTTTTTGTTACTGGTCTTATTTTCTGAGAAAAAAAACAACAAAAAAAAAACTAAAAAGTGAAAATGTTTTAAAGTAAAAGAAAAATATGAATATTTTAATGAAAAATTTTTAAAATAAGATTTTTTTTAGAAAAAAATGCAACTTTAAAAAGAAAAATAAGCTTCTTTTTTTTTTGAAAAATATAAGATTAAATAAAAGAAATAATGCTAACTGAAAATAATAAAATAACGAATAGATATCGATTTTTAAATAAAGACAAATGATTCAAATATTTTTTTCCATGGGCATACTGCGCAGTTAAAAATGGTAAATATTTCTTCCCGGTACCAGGGAATACTGACTTTCAAAGCAACCAGACAAGTCGTCTTCCATTTAGTTAGAAGATTAGCTTAACACAATCTTCATGCTTTTAAATTACCTTATATTTGGTCGTGTACTGGACTAACGTAAATTTAGTAAGTATGGAATTGGCTGTTATTTGCTCCATTTGGTTATCAGGTTTTCCATCGATGCTTTAACATTTAAACCAATTGGTTCGATTATGTCGCTTTAAAGATTTTGTTCGGAATAAACTTATTAAAGCTAAGCTTTGGAAAGCTACATATTTTTATAAATGACGTTGTCCAAATATAATTGTTTGAATTTATTTTTGAAAAATTGATAAACGAAGTTTAATGGACACATTTTGAATGAAATAAATTTGGAGACACGTTCGTCGGTGACAAAACACAGGGGAAAAAATCTTCCATTGAAAGTTTGACAGATTCTTCACTCTCAAGCCGAACTTTTCCCCTGTGTCTTATAAATGGCCACACCTTATTTATCGATCCCATGTGCACACACGCACACGCGCACACAAATTCACGCTCACACACACGCACACACAAACGCGCGAACGCACACACACACGTGCGCACACCCACACGCACACCCATACACAAGCACACACATACACAGATAAACACATAAATCCAGCAAAAATTATTAACTATTACGTTAATACATTTAATAAGTGCTTTATTATTATTAAAATAAAGTATTTAAAAATTCTTAACGAAATCGCAAAGTATAACGTTCACCTGTACGAGCAAATGCTTTTTTGAACAATATTGATAATCTGGATCACCAAAAAGCGTCTGGACCTGACGGTATCCATGTGATAGTCCTTAAGAAATGTGCTCCTGAAATTGGTCCTGTTCTCTCTAAATTGTACAATCAATATGTCTCTCTGCCTCCTGCTTTCCTGCTCGTTGGAAATCCTTTTCTTTAGCATCAGTCTTTAAGTGAGGCCCTAATACAGCGTAGATTGGTTAAGCATTTCACATCATAAGACCGACTTTCAGACAAATAATACGGCTTTCGATTCTCTAGGTCAACTGCTGGTGTACTAAAGATTATTGCTGAAAGAGTCTATCAATCTGTCGGAGTTAACTCCTCCTTAATTGTCCAAATTGTTCACTAGGAAACGCTCTTCCTACATTATAAATACTGGGCGATTTCTTGCCTCGTTCTCTCTTATTCATTTCTTTATTTTCAGCGAACACATCTACAATGTAAGCTCTCGCAGAAGATTGCAACTTCCCATTTGTGGGAGACGCCAGGAACATTATACACACATACACGTACGTACGAAAATTCCCCAAAATACAAACTCTTTACGTTCACACACAAACGTTAATGCCTATGTCCATTGTAAATTTTGTTGTTTAATACATATATTTGTATATATATATATATATATATATATATATATATATATATATAAATGACAATAGGAAAATAGTAAATGCTGACGCGTTTCGTTCAATGCGGACTTTTTCAAAGCAAGAAACGAAATGAATTTGATTAAACAAAGAAAATTAATAAAAACAAAAAACAGAGTGTTCTTAGCAACTGGAATGTAGGAAACGCTATTTTCATATTGTTAACTGAAAATAACGTCAGTTAATGTCACGCGTGGAGAATATTATCATTAATCTGTGTTGATGGATTCAACCATTTTATTTTGATTTTAATATGTTTTTGTGTACATTTGTTTGCGAGAGCAGTAATTTTGTTAGAAAAGGTGAAATAGGGAAAAAGCCTGGGCGTAGATTAATATTTGGGTATTGTTCTATGGCGGCACTCTCTAGAATTTTCCTTCTGAGTGAGTTATTTTCTTTTTTTATAAGTATAGAATTTTTTAAATCAAAATTATGGTTGAATTTATTCCTATGTATTACTAAGGAATTATTTATGTTGTTTATTCTAAGGTCTCTTTTGTGTTCATTGATACGTTTTTTATGTTTCTGCTTGTTTCTCCAATATATTGGGAGGAACAGTTTTGGTAATTTATTTTATAAATTCCTGCTTCAGAAATGTTATAGCTATTATTGTTTGAAGATCTTATTATATCTATAATTGTTTTCGAGTTGTTTGTGACTATTTTAAGATTATTTAGATGGGATAGGTTATTCTGGATATTAGACGTAACAGAGTTTGTTGGTAGTATTATGTATCTGTTTTCATGTAATTTACTATTGCGGATTATGTTATTAGTTTTGTTTCGATTGTATATTTTGTATGCCTTTCTTCTTGCATTGTGGATGAAATGATATGGGTAGTGTAGGTTTTTGAATGTATCTTCTATGTATGTTTCTACTTTAAGTAAATATTGGTTGGGGACTGCAGATTCTTAATGCTCTTAAATAGAAACCTATAATAATGGTGGTGTGAGTAGAAACTGTTCAGATCATTTTTGTTTGTGGCTTTTCTGTAAACGTCAAAAAGTTCGTTATTATTTCTATGTAACAAAACGTCCAGGAACGGAAGAGTTTAATTGGTTTCAGTTTCGAAAGTGAAGTTTATTGTAGGTTCAACGTTGTTAAGTTTGGAGAAAAGATCCGTTAACATGGTGTTTTGGGAAATATTAATAATGAGTCGTCTATGTATCTGAAATATGAAGAGTTTGTAGGGAGAATATTTTTGAATAATTCAATTTCCAGAAATTCTAAAAAAAATTTTTTTACTTTTAATAACCAAAATTACAGACAGAAATTTGGTTTACTAATGGGATCTCCTCTCAGCGGCGTTCTTACTTGTTTATTTTTAGAATATGCTCAGGCATAAACCTGGGTTCCCCTTGTAGTTTGTCTCCTCGCCAGTCTTGCCATTGGCATGCCAAGATAGTAAACGGAAGAAAAAACAGTTGTCTTTATTCACGTTCCAAGATATAAGATAGACAGATGAGCAAGTAAACATGGTCGTATGTATATGCGTTTGTACACTACAGGCAAAATGTTTGAGGAAACCCAACATTCCTTTAAAATAAAAAAAACACATTAAAAGTAAATGTTAAAATGTAAAAATAAAGTTAAATCTAATTTTGTAAAATAAATTTTAGTAACTACAATTAATTTGCTTTTATTTTGACTAAAACTAAACATAGACCTATAAAGAAAATGACAACTACAACAGCATCATATTTTGTTTTCGCCAATAAAACCACCACCTACTGTACAAATTCTTGATATTCTTTCCAACGGTTTTTTTCTTCTCAAGCACGGAAAATGCTCCCTCTCACTTTTTAGATATTCTCTTCAAATTCTTTAAATTTTTGTTCCTTTATTTGACTCGAGGCCATTTTGACATAATTTAGAAAAATGTTTAGGATCATTGTCTTGTTGAAAGGCGATTTTTTCCAATTGTGCGTAAACCAGATGGTATAGCACGTTTTTGCAAAATTAAATGATATTGTTCCTTTTTTTATGATTCCCTTTACCTGAATCAAATCTGCAGCCATTTTGTTAATCTCAAAGTCTACTGAGGTGTTAATGGTGAAGACAAAATATAATGTTTCTCATACAAAATATTCATAATTTAGCAAAATGTATTGTAGACAACCGAATCCAAATTTGAACTTTTTGGTAATAAGAGGAGACTGGAGAAAGTCTGAAAAATAAAAGCTAGTACACTGTAATTAATGAAATATTATCTTTTACTTAAAAAATGTAGAAACGTATCTCATTTAAGGTGTCTTGTTTTTTAAAGAAATGCAGTGCATTTGTGTATGAATTTGTAAGTCGCTACACAATTTTAATTGGCCCTGATCTGACATCTCATCTGCAGTCGCTCTCTCACAGACGTGCCGTCGCCTCCCTCTGTCTTTTTTTACAAATACTTTCATGGTGACTACTCCGATGAGCTGCTTTCGCTGGTTCCCAGACTTCATGAATTCAAGCGTTCTACTAGGCTGGCATCTCGCTCTCACCCTTTCACTGTTAAAACTGTTAAATGTAGCCGTCTCTTCTACTACAATAGCTTCATGTCTCGCACCTCTCTCATGTGGAACTCCCTCCACTTTTCCTGTTTTCCTGATAGCTATAATCTCCAACTATTCAAATGTAATGTCAATCGACGTCTCCAGATGCCTTGATCTATCCCCTATCCTTCTCTTCATCCTTTTCTCTATCACTCCTATTTGGTCTCACTCCAATTCTCTGTAACCCCTTGCATGCTAGTGGCTTCCCGCCTTGCTTGGGGTGAAAACGCTTAAAAAAAAACCCAATGTCATTGAGAACGGATTTTAAAAAGGCAGCCAATCTAAGTAGAATAATTGGAATCGATACAAATAAACAAAAACCTACATTATCACGAATTTGTTACCATTTTAATCGTTTTGGTGATTGCCGGATTTTATAAGCATTTCCTCTACAAAATATTATGAAGCCGCCATGTTTGTGATATATTTGGCTTACAGGTTCTGCGAAGCTTGGTCGTTACAAATACTGTGAGGCCCATTGGCTACAGATGCTATGAAACTATTGGGCCACACGTGTTGAGAGAATACTCGGTTGCAGGTTAAACGAGACCGATACAGTTACTGTGAGTTTTATAGGCTGAAGATACTGTAAGATTTCTCGACGACAGGTACTACGAGGTACCGCGGTTACAAGTACTGTGAGACCCCTGGGCTACAGGTAATGTGAGACCCATAGGATACAGGTGCTGCAAGCGTCCTTGTTATCAATTTTTATAATAAAGTTAAAGAAAATTTAAAATTTAATTTTGCAAAGTTTACAGCAATTAATATTCAAACACTTGCTTTGTGTAATTTCTTGTAAACAAATTTTTCCAAAATAACATAAAATGATGATGATGATGATCTTCTTCTTCTTCTTCTTCTTCTTCTTCTTCTTCTTCTTCTTCTTCTTCTTCTTCTTCTTCTTCTTCATGAGTGGATCAGAATATTTTTCTTTTATTACGTAACCCAAACCCGAAAGAACTGTAATGTTTTCCGATCAACTATTGATTTTGTAACCAGAGACACGAAACTACAGATTACACATGCACACAATAACCAAACATTTGCGCGTACTCATAAGACAAAGTTACATATATACACGCATAGATAGATAGATAGATAGATAGATAGATAGATAGATAGATAGATAGATAGATAGATAGATAGATAGATATGAACAGACAAGAGAGAGGGAGATAGGGGAATCGATTAAAGAAAGATAGATACTAAGCTTATGTTTTCGAGACAAGGAAGATGCTTACCTTAAAAATAACCTTCTAAAATCCACGCCTTTACCTTGGTTCGAGAATTCATTACTGTCGCTATTTAGAAATATGCAGCTCAACTACAAGGTCAATATCCATATACATAGGTTATGATATATAAACGCTATTTATCGGACAACTGGTTGGTAACTGAGTGACAAAATGAAAAAAATTCAAAAGGACCTTTTCAGACTAACACTAAATAATAACATTTTACGAAACAACGAATTCACTGTATTAGTCGTGCATCGGAATAATTGCTACTATTTCAGCATGCGCGGTCTGGCGCAGTTTCTGTCGTCTACGCTGCGAAACGACCTTTAGCCTGCGGTCTACATTTCATGGTATGAATTTATTACCGATGTGTAATGTTTTTTTCCTTTTGACCTTTTGACCTGAGTGCTTCTGACCGGTCATATATAAAATGACCTTTAGCCTGCGGTCAAACTTTCATGAGCTTCCCTTATTTTTACCCTTTTAACCTGAGTACTAACCCTAACCATAACGTCAACCCGCAACCCTAACTCTAACCCTAACCCTGATACATTTAACAGCCAACCCCCCCACGAGGGATATATGTGGCGCAAGGCTCGGCGAAAAAATCGCCGTAGAACCCGCATAAACGGGTTCGGGTCTGTCTATCTTCCCGGACGAAACTCTGTCCTCCGACACAGCCTCGTCCGGGTTCCTCTCTGCCCAAGTCAGAGAGTTCGACAGGGTCTGCGAACAGTCACAGCCTCGGTAGAACAGTCTATATCACTGTTCTTCATCCCAACCCTGAAGTACCAATGACTGCCATCATAATGATGACCATTAATTTGCTATTTAACCTTATTTGATTCTTAGCATTTTGATGATTTAAGTGTCTGCCATTAATGGTAAATCATTATTCAAGATCATTCAATTTGTTTCATTCTGCAGTATAAAGTTCTTGTAGTGGAGGTAGGCTGCATATTGGAGTGCAAAACTGCAGGCAGACAGCACGCTAAAGTAACACCAAATAATTTTTATCATAATTTCGTCCTAAAGAATGCTATTTTAATTAAAAGAGAAAATTATTAAGGCGAAAAAGTACTGAAAGCAAACTAACTACTGAATCTCCCACGGTAAATTTGCGTCCAGGTTCATACAACCTGACATCTTTCTTAGCAAAAATATTTACTGTTACAACGTGGGATATTTAAAAACAGCAGGGGTAAAAATAAGATCAGAAGTTGTAGGAAGCTGAAAGAGTTTCGTTACACACATCAGACGGCATAAATTCAAAATTTAAAGTAAAGCATCCCTGGATTCTCAGTGTTTCTCTTCATATATAATTATAACCGACTTTTCTTTTATTTCCTTCGTTCCCTATGCAAATAGATTTGATCTCATCAATAAAAACAATATTCAGTCTGAAGATGTACTTTTAAAGGCGAAACACGTTAAATCGGATTTTTTCCACTTTGTCATTCAATAACACACTATATGTGTATGCGTTTTTATGCGTCTGTCTGTGTGTCTATGTGCATGTTTATGGTGAGCCAGGTAAACGAGAATAAATACTCCGAAAAAAAAGATATTCAATACAAAATCAGGACAGGTATATTTAATAAGGACACAAGTTTACTTGAAAAATAGAAAATTTCAATAAAACTGTCCCCATCCAGGAGGACGGCCTCGGTGCCGCCTCGGAATCGACGTATGCGTGGATGAGGTGATTCTCGCTGATGTTGGCCTTCACGTCGACGAGAGTGACCTCCAGCGAGTCCTTCGGGCGGCTACTTCGTCTCCTCCATGACACCCCAGACTTAGTAGTTCAGCAGATGGAAATCGGGAAAATAGGGCCTTCATCTATGATGACAGGATCGTGAAAATTCACGGTCAGCTACTCCTGGGTAGTATGTATCAATGGCAATACAATCATATAGGTGAGAAAGAGGCCGAAATTTTTTTTAAATAAATAAATACTAAAGAACTGTGGATTTTTAATCTGACTGTTCTTTCTTTCTTTATAAATATTGACTGAAAACCTCTTAGCAACCATATTATACTACTGGACTCTCCCGTCATTTTCGATGTATGAGGGTCAAGCAGCTCAGTTATACATATATATATATATATATATATATATATATATATATATATATATAATTGTGTATTTGGGCAGCAATCCTTCTTTCATTCCGGTTTCATTAAAGACTGTTAGCAAGGTATCGCCATTAAGCTTTTTATTCAACTTTTCTTGCATTCTTCCAGGTGAGTTGTTGTTGGTGACTATGAGGTTAACTGTTTTAAATCTTTTCTAGTAGGTAACTAACTAAATTTAATTTTATAGTAGATAATTAATTAAAATTTCTTGTTCTGGTCGACTCGGGTTGTATATTAATTTTTCTAAGAAAAAATTCAACCGGCTAATATTTAACATTTATTCGATTTTTATAGAAAATGTTATTGTTTTATCTGTTTGCTTAGTGTTGCTATTAAGGTAACCAATAACAACACTGAATGTACAGATAAAAACAATACCATTTTTTATAAAAAAAAAAGACCATATAAATTTCATTTAAAAGATCTGGCAAAGTCGGTTTAATTTTTTATTGTATTTTACAATTGTCGTATGAGAAGTTGAGTATTGTCAAACTGTCCAAGGTTCATATTTTGCTATTTTTGTTCAAGCACTTTCAATTTTTTCAGTCATTATCAAGAACCTGTGTGGTGACCATGTGGTAGTTAGAATTCTTTTGTCTGCATCCTGGTATTCTTTATCTATCTATCTATCTATCTATCTATCTATCTATCTATCTATCTATATATATATATATATATATATATATGGGGTGATTTTCGTATCACTTTGAACGATATTTTTAGTGGATACTTGTATTTAAGTAGACTCTGCGTTTATTTATTATATTTGTTAAATTAATAAATTTATTTCATAAGACTTCTCGAATATTCAGGCCGGTAGGTGAAAATAAATAAATAGACTGTTTAATAAATAAACAGAGCCTCTACTCAAATATGAGTATCCACTAAAAATAACGTTTAAAGTGATACAAATCTGTCGGATTAATAAAAATCCATTCTAAAAGTTTATAATGTTCACCCAATGTAAGGCCCAAGAGCCAATCAAGGTAGACGGCTACTGAATGATACTGTTGTATGAGAATAGGAAAAGGAGATGAGAAGTGCAGTTTATGAGGTTTTGTACGAGACATAGGGGTCAACCCTAGACCTGAAGAAGTAAAGTTGTACTAATCGGGAAAACATCTTCACATGCATCTGTTCTACTAAGTCATGGTTTTAGGGAAGAAGTTTTCCTGGTGGAATTTCCTTCTTGCTAATAGAGTGATTCGTCCCAGTATTCGTGACAGGGCTGGACTTAGCTGTGAGGATCTGAAACGGTGCAACTAGGAAATGTAGCTCGTTATAAAATTTTTCCATAGAAATAGCGACCGAAAAGCAGAAGGTTAGCTAAGTTTCTTCTGTGGGAAAGTGGTTGTAAAGTAGAAAATATTTCATCACCCACAAGGCTGCGTGGACGATTTTGAAGTCTATCAAAACTGGCAAATGATGGATGAGCGGCTTCAGATCAGATATACAGCAATACTGCATACTTGGCCTGATCTAACGATTGTATAGCGAGAGAAGAGCAGAAGTGGCCATTATTTAATCGAGGAGCCGAAGATTTTCTCAGAATAATGATCGATGAATTGTATATATGAGTTCCACTTGTGGTCTAGCGTGAACTTGAGTTCAAATAGACGTCCAAAGTAAGGAGTCCCCTTGAGAGAATAATTCTTCATCATGATAGGCGAAAATTCAGACAAATATTTTTAAAGGTGAAAAGAATCATTTCAACTTGAGGTCTGAGATGAGCTTGTATCCCATTAAGCGTTCAAGCTAAGCGGTCTAATTGAGGAAACAACCATTTATCGTGATAGGGGAAAGTTCGGGTTTGCTCGGTGACAGTGTAGCGTTACAAATTGGAGTTATTGAATTTTTGTAGGTATAGAAGGCTACAAGATAGTCCTTCTTCC
Organism: Acanthosepion esculentum; assembly: GCA_964036315.1. Lineage (NCBI taxonomy): Eukaryota > Metazoa > Mollusca > Cephalopoda > Sepiida > Sepiidae > Acanthosepion > Acanthosepion esculentum. The sequence goes on along the minus strand of OZ038483.1, from coordinate 137,152,144 downwards.
ATAGTATCACCAGAGCTAGGTCAGAGGGAGATCTGTAGGGATATTATTCTTATAATAAATAAATATAAAATAATAATAATAATGAAAACTATAAATAAAATAAAACAATAACATATAAACGTTGTATAAAATAAATTAATTAAAATTTAAAATAATAAAAATAATCGTAGAATACAGGAAAAAAATGTTCCTACCGGAAATACGGACATTCCACCAAAAGACGTTAAGTGCAATCTCTTCACCACGAACCTTGGTATGGACAACACATGTCCAACTTCTCTCTGTGATAGGGCTTGTAATACTACGGAGTAAATTCTCCCTTTTATCACATATACCATAAAATAATTTTAACCTAACAATTACACACAACGATAGACACAAAAACATGAATAAATTATATGCAATTAACATAAAATTTACAATTATTTTCCTGTTATTTCTGCACGTTTTATTTCCTGTCAAGTATGTTTTATTTCCGTGAACATAAGGCTAATTTCTTCTGCTTTGATGTTAGTGAATCCTCCAACCTAACATTATGGTGACCACCGACGCGAGTCAGAAAAACAACATATTCACCCACAGATCCGCTACCAGGCTCTGGTCATCTAGATTTTGGGAGGTGCGCCCATATACCGTTGTATCATCGAGTTTAGATATTCACTAAAGATCTGAGTATTTTCTTAGGCAGAAACTCGGTAGAGCCGAGAAGGGAGCGTTGGGGAAAGCCTGCATTGATTGCACAGACTTCAGAAGACGGGCAATTAACAACGACCTTCATGGAGCTACCTGATAGGAGGAAGTCCTTGATAATTGAGAAAATCCTTCTAGAGATTCCATAGTCGAGGAGTTTGTGGAGCAACCTCTTATGCCACACGTTCTAAAAGGCCTTTGATATATTTATGACCATGGACCTCACGATTGAGAACGAAATTCTTACAGTCTGTTGCTCAGTAGGTTGTTCCTCTTGAGATATTCAGTAACCTTCTCAAAGTGTTTACGCACACTCGCTCGTATTCTTGAAAACAGGATATACAAACCCTCTCTCTCTCGCCATATATATATATAGATATATATGAAAAAAGTGACAAGAGATGGGTGGCGAACGGTTTAGGAGAACGACAACTCTGAATTTAAAACCTGCAAAGACAAACTGTGCACCAGTTCTTCCAAAACGAGTGGTTGGTTCTACACAAGCCATTACCACCATAATCGAATGATATTTGCAGGTAGTCTGGCTGTTGATTCCAAGAACCGAGCTGCTTGACCCTCATACATCGAAAATGACGGTAGAGTCAAATAGTATATATGGTTGCTAAAAGGTTTCCAGTCAACCAGAAAACCACCCCAAAATATTCTGTTTGGCTATTTCATATGATTTTTGAAAATGTTTCAGAAGGAAAAATATACATATATATTCCTTTAGTAGGACTTCTCAGTCGAGATGATATTATATATATATATATATATATGTGTGTGTGTGTGTGTGTGTGTGTGTGTGTGTGTGTGTGTGTGCGTGTGTGTGTGTAGGTATGTAGAAAAATAAGAAAGAACACGTTAGGTAAATAATCCGAAGTTCTTTAGCATTTTTGTTTTTATTTTTATTTTAAAAAACAGTGCTCCATACAGAAGTAGAGCTTAAATTATAATTATTTTTTAAAAAATATGATTCCTTCTCTACATGTTTCATGTTTCTCATGTTTCAAAAACAAGAGCCAAAAACCTCAATATAATTATTGAAATTAAATTGAATTAAAGTATCAAGCCCTGTTTCATCCTCAATCGAAAATTTAGGAATAACCAAACTTGGAAGTTTACGCAACTTTATAAGCGTGTTGGTTCGCAAAATAATTACTATGGAAACGGGTGGGGGGAATTTTGGTTATGTGGTCTAACAGTTAATTCTTATCCACATACCAGTCACCTTTTGAAAAGAAGTCGAGTCGAGGTAGGGTGGGGTATCTATTTCAAAGCGGATGATGGCATTCGTGTACGCTCTCCGTCTAGTCAGGGCTTGATACCTTAATTCAATTTAATTTTAATAATTATATAGAGGGTTTCGGCTCTCGTTTTTGAAACACGAGAACTCTTATGTAGCGAAGGAATCATATTTTTTTTAAATAATTATATATATATACATATATATATATATATATATATATATATATAAAGGAATAATTTATACAAAGAATATACAAAGGATATTATTATTCAAGGGATTGATAGCAAGTTAATGTTACATTAAGTTTTGTTAGCGAAGTGATTTCGCCATTACTCACATTAACATTTCTATTTAATTCTTTGTATAAATTGTTTCTTTATGATATAAAATATAAGCTGAACACTCTAATATATATATATATATATATATATTTAATAGCGTGGAATGAGTGCTGTCAATAAAACAGTGCTCGATGTAAAGTAACAGAGCTTTGTGACTGACAATTGCTATGTTCATGAAACTCAGCTTTGTGCCAGCCGGCGAAGAACAAACGCATATATATATATATATATATATATATATATATATATATATATATAGCAACTCGGATGGCTGAATTGTGGAGCCGAGCTCAAATTCCAGTTGAGTCCTTTGAATAGGTAGCACTTCATCTCTTTCCCTCAGATATGGATTAAATAGCATGAGAGGCTAGGTCCTATAACCTTGGGTGGCAACTGGTCTTGAAGAAGGACAACTCTGAATTCAAATTCTGGTGGGGGGTCGTTTTAATGACATTGTGGTACACTATGTGCACCAGTTGTGTGCCTCCAGCTCTTCCAAAACTGTGGTCTATCGATGAACAAGCTTTCTTCACTATAATCAAGTCATATGTGCGAATAGTCTAGCTGTTGGGTTCTAAGAATTCAGTCGAAAATCGAAACGACAGCGACTAGAGATTCCAGTATATATATATATATATATATATATATATATATATATATATATATATATATATATATATATACTAGCAGTATAACCCGTCTTCGACCGGGTATTTCACTACTGGGAATTTTGCCGTTCAGTTGGAGCAGTTCATATTTAAAGCACGCCCACCCGAAAATCGATACTAACAACAATTGGGTGCGACAGAGGTGAGACATATCCCCAAATGGGGGTCAACAATTTGAATGGTGGGTAGCCATGAAGAGAGCAGTTTTTGCGTTCTCAATCTTGCAAGGAAGAAAATTGGGGCGGGTATATTTCTTCAGGATGTTTCCACAGTTTTCATCAGATTTCAATGAAATTGTTTTTGTTTGATAGATAATTCTTCAGTGCCGGCTTTGAATCCAAATTGGCTGGAGAAATTACAACCTTGAAGGAGAAAAATCGAAAAAGATAACTAATTTTTTACACTTTGCGCAAAAATCAAAGGCAAAATTTAATGTCTGCAAAAACAGCTTACAATCAACTTAGCGAGTTGAAATCTAACAAAAGATGCGCAATGGAGAGATGGTCATTTAGCATTTGCAAGGGTGTTCAATACCCGGCTCTGCGAGGCAACATGCATGCTAAATAACATTTTTGGAGGTGGTGTTGATGATTCCTTAAGCAAGATAACTTTTGTCAGGGACATCCTATTTTCATCATTTTTCCTGTGAGACAACCGGTCAAATATAGCGAACCTAAAAGTTTTACAGGTGCAAGGCATCAGTGATGTGCCTTGTTACCTCAACGTTTAGGCACCATTCTACCTGCATATGAGTAAACCCATTCATTCTGCAACTCTATGTGTCCATTTACCAAGTTTTGTTTGTTCATATTCTCTTAGTTCCATTCACCTAATACATTTCCTAATATTACTTTTGCACACACAACCTTCCAATCCTAGCTCATGCTGTGGGGGTGGTGATTCACACCTCTACACGTTACCCATCGATTGCTGCTGACTTTGATAATTAGCGCGTGCAGCGACGCGTGTACATATGGCCCTGCAACACGCGCTGTGTCACGCGCTGTGCACTCGCATATGCATGACCTGCGGAACGCGACACCTGTTCAAGTTGCCCATTGGCTGCACGAAGCCCCTTTACACGACCAATCAAATGTCGCCGTGTCATACTGATTGTCTACGCAGTCCTAAGCTCATTGCTATCGCTTAATTCCGCGTCTACTTTTGTACGCCCAGCCCTGCTTAAACATTCCCTTTCTCTTGGCCAAGAGTTCAATCTCTCTCAAGTGAGGTTACTTTTTCCATTGAATAAAACCTACTACTACAGTTTTAAGGCGTTTCTTCTATTGTCATTTATAGCAGTTCCCAATTTAAATTTTTTATTGTCCTGCCAGTTTTTGCATTGTATTCACCGTAGTAATAAGTAAGCTTGGATTTTTATTACTCAGCATTTATTTTTCCAACTTTTCCTAAGGTTATTCGAGTTTAGTGATTCCTGTAGCTTTACAACGTTCATTTCTGGTATTTGCCAACGCATTCCATTTGACAATTCATCCTTGCCTAAGACATGCCACCAAAGAAAAGAACATACCTAGGTCGCAAAACCGCTGCCGCCAGGTCCGCCAGGTCCGCCATGCGAATAAGAAATGACGAATCGTCGTTAGAACGTTCGGTTTGCCTGTTTCAAAATGCCTCTCAGAATGCTTCAATCAGAGCCACCGAGTCCGAAGAGCAACGTAGCTACTGGTTTTCCAGAAGAGCATACCAGGACGCTTCTACGCACGATGCTGAAAATGATGATCAAAGGACTCAACGGCTGAAGAGAAATACCTCTTCAAATGCTCCTGTGCGTGCGGCTGAAAGAAGATTGAGAACGCAAAAACGTAAATAAATATCTCCCTTAATATCCCCCCTTTGATCTTCTCTGCAGTGATAAACGAATGAGAAGCGAACTCCCTGGCAATCTTTAGCGAGTTAGCCACCGCCTTAACCCAGCAGCTCAACACTGAAAAACAAAAAGGTAAAAAAAAAACTTGCATTTGGTGGCGTGGAGAAAACCTTTTTCCCATTAATGAGTCTTCCATTGAGAGACGATGTGTATTTATACATAGGCGCATTGTGATCGTTAGCGCCAACTTACCAAGGAAAGTCAAAGAGAATAGAAAAAATGGTGTTATGCTATGATCAGACGTCTACTTATAAAATCACAAGGAAAACTTACTTGGATCTTTACCTATGGAACATGTGTAAGCAATTTAACTTCGCAGAC